>JABWPP010000049.1:72539717-73035312 GCA_016920855.1 Puya raimondii
CTCGACATGATAAATGGCTAGTTATAAGAATGAGCACAAACGCATTAGGGGCGAGGAAGGGAGTGGTGAAGTGGAGGTGCGTTATTTTGTAGGGCCAGCATTAAAATCATCGGTGTGGCTATCTAACGTATCCGAATCACCTGAATTAGTGCCATTAAAGTGTACCCGCACTACCCTATAAGTGTCTCCGTATGTTGCTATAACATGCAAAATGCAGTGTCCCTACGCCGGTATAAAAGTGGGACATATCACTGTATGCACTGGCAATTCTATATCGGGTGTGACCCTTCAGCACACTATGTAAATCGAGTAATTTTTGGCAATCCTATAGATTTGTTAGCTTCCGATTTCTTTATAAGAGGGGCCAGTGAATCCCTGGTTATGCGGTATATAGGGGTTGTACCCCTACAACAAACGTCCAGGTGTGAGCCTGTACTACCATAATTTAAACCCAGACACACCGATTCTTTGTTGCTATAAGAGCGTGCAAATTATGGCTCCTACCCTATATAAGTGGAGTTCTCATCAATCCATCTCTACCCAACATAGGGCATTGTTTGTTTCACTGTAAGTGAACATTGGGTTGAGAAGTGGACTTTGTGGTTGGGTTGAACTAGAGTTCAGGTGCGAAAATCTAGCTCTCACTTCCCAGCTATTTAGTTTGCTAGTCTATGAGCAACGTTGAAGTTCTGGGCAGGGCCCGGGTGGAGACCAGTTCTGCGTTGTTTCGATGCCTTGGTAGTAAAAACTAGCGAACTGACGTAAGAAAGTGTAAATTCGCTTCCTCACTTCCCCTCATGTTTGTGTTCAGGGCAACCAGAAAACTAGTTAAGTTTCGTACACACCACCCGGTAAACTTGGCCTCCTACCAGAGCTATATACCATTACCTGGCAAATTTGATAACATAGTACATAATAAATATCTAATAAATAATTAAAAATACTAGTAAAATTAAATAATAATATAAAAATCAACTTTAAAAAAATTAAATTATTAATTATTTAGGCATATTATGTTAATTTATAATACTAGCGATCAAAATAAAAATCTAGATTTAAACACAATTATTAATCATATTAATCAATTTCTTTTAAATATAGCAAAAAAATCCCACCCATCTCACAACGAGCCCCATTGAAAGGCTAACCTAACCACAATTTCATCATATTTTAAGAACGCCCCTTGGCCCATTTCTAATAAAAAAATTAATCACTAGTCCTACCGCCCCAACAAATAGGGATCTGGACGATACTGGAGCTCACGATGCTGACTAATGTGAAGTGCGCCAGATAGAAGGAGGAGTCATCGTCACATGATCGTACGGGAAAAAGAGAAAGATATTTTTCCTTTTATTTTCTTGTGGTGTGTGCAAAAGAGAAAAAGAGAGGGTGTTGAACTGTAGGTGGGAGAAGGAGAGCGGAGGAGAGCGGGGGGAGAGAGGAGAACCAGAAATAGCGGTTCTGACAGTAAGGAACTATCCTATTTCCCCTAGGAGGGCTGAGAAGATGGACGGAGGAATTGACTTCGCCCCTGGGAGAAGGGCGAAGTGCCCCCCAAGCGTGGTATTTTGGGTGAACTGAACTTTCGACCGGAAATAATAGTTACGGTGAAGCCAGAACAGCGGAAGAGGCCAGTTTTCACCAAGTAACGGGGAAATCTACCCGAATCGGAGGGACGTTGCCGGTTTGGAACACTCCACCCAAACAGGGACTATGCCCATAATGGTGAGTACTTAAAAGACTTGTTGTAACTATTATTGAGCTGGAGTTTTACGGCATCCTTTCAAAGGCCTCGCGAGGGTGCATGAGGGAGGTTGTGAGCATTATATTCTAGGGGGGACGTCCTTATTGGGTAACGGCACGACGGAGGGCCAGCCAAAGGGGAAGGAGCTGGGATTGCGAATACTATATGTGTGCAAATGCCTAGGTAAGATATGTCATCTAATGTTTTGATACAGCAGGGCACAGGGGATTGTAAACAACTTATCAATATTTCATTTGAATGAAAGGTAATTGATTTAGGCCATGTATCGGTCTTGTTTGAAGTATGTTACCTAACTCGGTAAACGGCTACAGAACATCTATATTGAGAGTCAGGGGAGTAAGAGCGACAGCTATAGGGGTGCCAAGATGACATCTAGAAGAGGCTGAAGGGAAAGCACACGCCCATGTACCTGCCAGGATTAACCCCGGGTACCGCTTGAGCGAAGTATAGAGGATCGGACTTAGGATTTTGGCACGGGATAGATTAGAGGGACAGGGGATAGGGCCGTACAAAAGGGACTGCATCTAAGAGGTGTAGGGACAGACCCAGGTGAAGTACCTTGTACATGAAAACGCTGCCCCTCTTATGAAAAGGAGTGACAGCTATAGGAGAGCCCAGGTACATCTAAGTGTAAGGAATAGAAGAAGAGGAATTCAGAGGAGGGTAGGCGAAAGCGAGTGGCCCAGAGTGAAGAAGGTCTACCTCTACCTTAATGCGGAATCAGGGGGAAGAGAAGGAGGGAGAAGGGAGAGGAGGAAGAGACCTTGATCGCAGAGGAGGAGAGGACCCTATGTGTACAGGACAAGTGGCAAGAATTGAAGTGGAGCAGGACAGGAAGAGAAGGGTCAGGAGGAACAAGGGGGGAAGGAAAGGAAGAGGGGAGGATAGGAAGGGAGGAGAGGAGAAGGGGAAGGAAAAGGAAAGAAGGGGGGGAGGCGGGAGAGAGGGCATCCGAAGGAAGGGAGATAGGAAGGGGAGGAGAGGCTAGGGGCAAGGGAGAGGGGGAAAGGAAAAGGAGGAGGGGAGGATGAGGAGGTGACGGAGGGAGGAGGGGAAGAAGGGAGGTTTGAGAGGACCAAGGGAGGATGTAGAGGGGGGTAGGAGGAGTCGGGAGGGGGAGGGGGGGTGTCCTGTGCGTCAGGGGAGGGAGCAGGGAGAGAGGGTTAAGTGAGGGGGGGAGTTTTTTAGAGAGGTGGTTCAAGGGGGGGAAGGGGTGAAGGGAGTAAACGAGGAAGGATGAGGAGGGAAGTCACGGAGGAGGTGGAGAGAGGAAGGGCAGGAGGAGGGTTTTGAGGGGGGGGGAGGGGGGGTGAGCGAGGGAGGGCGAGGTGGAGGAAGGGAGGAGGATTCAGTGATTGGAGGATGAGGTAAGGAGGAAGTGAAAGGGGCGGGGAGGCAGAAAAGGGGAGATTAGAGGCTAATGAGAGAAGAGGGTGGTGATATTCGGAGAGATTAGGAAGGAGACGGACATGAGGAGAAGGAAAGAGGCGGAGGAGGAGAGAGGGGGGGAGAGGAGAGAGGGGGAGGGGGAAAAGATGGAATGCGGCAGGGGTGAGAGAAGAGAATGGGGGAGGAGAGGAGGGAGGAGAGGAAAAGGAGGTAAGGAGCCAGGGAAGGAGAGAGGAGTTCGTTAGGAGAGTCGGGAGGGAGGGAGGAGGAGGGGGGAGAAGGGAGGGGAGAGAGGGGAGGGAAGGGGGGGGGAGGAGAGGGAAGGGAGGGAGGCTTGAATGGAGAGGAGAGGATAGGAGGAGAAGGCGGGAGGATGGAGGGGATGAGGAGGGAGAGGAGACGGGAGAGGGAGAGGAAGTGTTAGGAGTAGAGGGAGAGGTATTTCAATCCCTCGCATGCTCATCACAAATCCTGTGCAACTACGGCAACAAACCCACATAGACTCGAGAGTCTACTAAACTCATGTCAAACAAGGTTCATGTTTTGTACATGCACAATAGGATACCCAATCCATATGTCTATCACTACGTTCATGTTTAGACTCACAATGACACCTAGTATTTCACTTTGTTCCAATGTCCACGCTTTGTTTTCTATGTCCAATCCACTAGTTTCTCTACTAGTTCAATACTTCACTAGGGTTCACATAGCACTATGTTTATGCGTCATAAGTTTCAAGTTTTCAATCATGATTATTCACAACTAATTTAGGAGGCATGCAAGTTTCTGGAATAAAAAATAATTGAACCCTATTACATGCAATTTCATACATATATACAAATATGCTCAAAGAGTAGGATTTAGACATAGGGAGAAATTCAACCATTTCAGAGAGCACCACCCACCTCATTTTGGTGTCTAGGGCTAGGAAACTAAGCGTCGCGATTTATCTCTGCCGAAAAGCATCGACCCAAACCTAACGAAGGCAAAACGGTAATTTTTCCCAATAGAACGTTGTAGGCTCATAGGGACTCCAATCTAAGTTGCCCAACGCGTCGATTTACCCTTCAATTAAGGTTTTACAAGATCAATTTAGATCAAAACGCATTAGGGACAAAAACCCCAATTCTAACCCTAGGTTTCATGTTCTACAAGAGAATCCCAAAATTCATGGTGAATTCTTAATCAAACTAGTTTAGAATCATCTAGAGATCTCTAATACACCAATTTTAAAGAATTTCATCCAAACCCTAAACCCTAGTCCGAAGAACTCACCTCGGGTCGCGAGCTCCCCAAGCTTGATCCACCATTAGAGAGCTTGCTTCACCACCAAGCAAGCTTCATCTCCTCCAACTCCAATCTCCTCTTTGGTGGAGAGGTTGCAAGAGAGAGGGGGAGAGAGGTGTTAGAGAGGAAGAGAGAAGGGTTTCCCCCTTCTCTCATGCGTGTGGGGTGAGGGAAATGAGAGGAGAGAGCTGTGGGGCCCTATTTATAACCCTCAAACAGTGCAGGGTCCGGACCCTTCATCGAGGTCCGGAACCCGTGAGCAATTTCAGCCTTTTCGCAGCTGGGGTCCGGACCTCAGATCTGGGGTCCGGACCCGGACACGACGAATAGTGTTTTCAGCCTTTTTATTTTCTTCTCATTTTCACTACAAAACTCCGATTTTCATTCCGTTTTCTTTCCAAATCAAATCCAACACAACCGAAACTCCTCTTACATATATGGGACACTTTCAAAGTTGGAGATTTAGAATTTTTTCTTATAAAAACCATTAGATTTCGAGGTACAATCATTTCTCAAAAGTTTCCATTTCCTCCCAACTTTCTCCAAGTTTCACCGATACTTCTTCTAATCGTTCCGATGCTCACGGAACCCAACGTGGAACTCATCAAATCCACTTCTTAACTATACTTCACACAATTTGACTAAAGGAGAGGTATACAAAAATTTAGTTCACTACATTCTCCCCCCCTTAAAAATAGTTTCGTCCGCGAAACTCAATTTCACATCTTAGCTCGATTGGAGAGATGAGGATTACCCTCCACATCAAGTTTTGAGTTCACATAGGGCTTCTCATTCATCAGGGCTACCCCACACACGGAATCACAGAATTTCGCAGTTCCTTCTCCTCGGGAGTTAGAATACACATCGGAAACTCCCGCACTCAAAACTACTTCACCCCTCTCACGAGTGGTACATCCGATGATGCGATCATCTATCGTAAACTTTCATATTTGTCCATCACCGTCTGCACAGGTTTTTTCTATCATGCTTGCGCCATCAATACCCGTTGACGCGCAACTTCGCTAACTCCACTGTGTAGTACATCCCCTGTGCTCTTAAAATCACACGCATATTCACAGTGCAATATCCTAGGTCGTAACTGCCTTTCCTCCTCGTGGTGTGGATCGGCCAGGAATGAGCCGACTAGCCGAATGATCCACCACCACCCGTATCATAACATGGCAGATCCTTCCTCACTCCATAGGGCCTCCAGGGTGTCACTTCAGGCCCCACCCCGGGCATCCTCATCATTGGTGATCTTCGCCCATGACTAGCACTGGTGCTATCGGATCCACAACTCCAAATCCTTCTACTTAACAAGCCCATCGATTTGGCCCGTTAAAGAGCCTACATTATACAGTATTACTCTTTCCTCACATCCACCTATCTAATCCGGAGCCTAATTTGGTCCACTCTCTAGTATTGCTCACAAGCAACTCCCATTTGGTGTTCTCTTTCATCACGAGTGGATCCTACCACACATAGATTTCCAGCTCCACAACGACATGGCTCATCCTCGAGCACTTACCCATTCCGGGACATAGTCCCCATTTCGGATGTGGCTTCTACTATCCCAACGTCTCACACGGAGCACGTTGCTCTACTTCCACATGCCATAGGTTGGCATCACGTTACTCTTACGACGAGTCCATACGAACCCCCAGTTCGTAATTTCGATTCCACTTCCATGATAACGCTAGGCTTTGCGATTTGGTGACTCTACCAATCAGGCGAGCGACATGACTGGGCCTTTGCCCTTTTGGTCAATACCCTCCACCTTCTCGCAAGCCACTAACGCTCCCTTAGAAGAGCCCTCGGGTTACCTGTTTAATCCAGATTGCTACGGGGAGTCCACCGACCGACAAGCCTTTGTAGGCCCACAGCGTAAAGTCTGACGCGACAGCGTGCAACGTCTCTCACTCTCATGTGCGGACCCAATCATCACATGGTGGAGTCCTCATTTGGGACCACACATCGAAACTCCAACAAGGAGTAATTACATTGCAAGTCATCGTAACCCTATGGCCATCCGCATCTACACTCTAGGTGTACCAACAAACTCACGGTTCCACACGTGGCACTCCACGTCTCCGGGTCATCGCTCGGACTACCGTCCCGACCATGAATCCTAGCCGAGCTCTACCCTCAGGTTCAGAGCTGCTATCACACGATACCGACTACGCCTGTCCCTAAGGCCCCAAGCCCACAGTCCACACATGGTCCAGGCACGAGTAATCCCCAAGCAATGCCCTCAAACCGTCACCACGTGACCAAGGCGCTCCAAGCGCAATATGCTTTGGCCGTCCACTACTTAGGTATTCACCTGAAACTTCACCTCAGCGAAACCACCAAAATGCTCTCAACTGGGTGTTCCGCAAGCAAAGAATTCGAATCCTGATCCCAAGGTCCGAACTTGATACGCTCTCTGCCCAACAGTAACATCAGGGTCCGGATCCTGATGCCAAGGTCCGGAACCCGAGAGTCCATCAGCCTAGACTCATTTCTTCCCAAAAATTCCATCTTCGCTTCTTGGAGCTCTAGCTCACTCGCAATCATTCTGAAACCCACGAAATTCGATTCTAAGTACATCTAATTCACTTTCCATTGGACTTCATCCGATTTGGCTAACGTTCAGTATTGCTCTACTCTGCTGAGTATCATATACTAGCCACTAGGCACCCTGAAGGAACCACTAGCCCCCTTGAGCGGTCCTCGGCTCCCTTCACACTTGGCCAACGCCCGAGTGCTACTGCCAACGAACCCTCATCAACTGAACCTTCACTTCGTGCCTCCGTGGCAACTCTACAGTCGAGCGCACTATGCCTCTACTCTATCTCGTGTTAGCCACAATCACCAAGCAAACCCTGCTTCATTATCCTTTACCTGCCATGAGCGCTCTCTCATTTTGAGCCGCTGCACTTCAAGGCTAACTCATCCAAATCTAGCAATCATCACACCAATTTCTATGGCAGCGAAATTATTCCCATTACCAATCCGTCAAAGGGTTCCAATTTAGTGTACGACCCTAAGTCGTTAATTCTTCATAAGCGGTCACCACCGTATCCATGAAGGTTTCATATCCCTCGTTCACTTTCCCTTTCCTTCAACTACTTGAGATTATCATCTCAGGGAAGGATTCGCTCAACCACTATAACCTATCCCCAATACCATGGCTCCAAGGCTAATGCGCACGTCCATCACACATCCAAATGCTCCTAAGCTCATGTTCAGCCTAGAGCTCTGACATCACCAAGTTCCACCTTAGGACACAATAGGGCTAAAACCCTAAATCCTCCTGGCACACAGCTAAATCATACTTAGTCTAACTACCAACCATAATGCATACTAACATCCAAGAAAATTAAGGACAAGGGAAGATCAAACCACCTTAAAAGCATTCCCTCTCCTCTTCTAGGATCTTCCTCAAAATCGATTTAAGATTCGGTCCATACGAACAAATCAATCCAATAGTGCCTTACACATCATCAATTGCATGCTGCATAATTCATTTTCCGATCACCGGCACTCTTCAACATAATCCAATTTAGGTGTGCCATAAATACATCTCATTAGCACAACAACTGGGCTAATCACCCTGTAAGCCCACTAAACTTACAATCTCATAGAGGATTTAATCACCAACACAATCAACATAGTGTGCAATCACGCTATGCTTGCTCACCAACCTGAACTGACATGCTCCTACGAGCCACATCATGTTTCTCTGTCGTGGAAGAACGAGGCCAACACACCTCAAATATTCCACTTATCGACCTTATCCACTCAGCTCTATTTTCAGTAGTCGCCACTTGGCTACTTCATTCTCGTCATCCGATCATAGTTTGGTTTTACCTACGTCGTTTCCCCATGGATCGTGCCTTTGCACCCCTCATCAAGGATCGTGCACCACATCCATCACTCAGGGTCGCACATTGCATCCATCACCCATCTTGGCTAGGGCAAACACGTCCATATCCTCCAAGACGAGAATTATCAGATCTCCACAGCTTCGAATCCGGACACTAAGTCAGGGCACGTATCTGCTCCTCAAGACCACGCATCTCGGCCACAACGAGAGGCCACGCCCTTAGCGACACTTAGCTCGCAACGTCAGAGGGCTATCCAGTCCTCCACAACATCCCTACTACCACGTGACTCGCCATGGTCACTGAGGGATAACACGTATGCCTAAGAGACCCCAACGCTCGAACCGATTCCATCGTGCAACCGTCGACCTAATCAACGAAAGTCATAGGGTACTCCTACTCCACTTTCGACATCATGTTGTCTGCAGCCAACATGATCATCTAAATAGAGTAGTTGCAACACCTTCAATCCTCCTCCAAAAACTATTGGAGACACACTTTGACCCACTTATTCGACTTTCGCCACAAGTTACGTCCATTCACGAGCCCTAGTCCTTAAGGCTTTCCAAGTATAAGGTCTCCTAGGTCCTCCTAGACTCATTCTACGCTCTGATACCACTTTATCTGTCACGCCCCGCGACCGCCACTTTGGTCGGTCCGGGCGCGCGCACAGATTGCCGAACGGACAGAGCTTCCTCTGTCCGCCCAAGGCTCAACAACATCAGGTACATAGAGTTTTGCGCAGAGAAAACAATCAATATAAATGAATTGCACGAGGGCATATCACAAGAGCGAGAATATAAACCTAACTATTACAACATTGGAGCATTCACATTTACACACATTTTTCAACTTTAATACATAATACATGCCATTTTTCTCAAATACAACTTTGCTCTCAATTACATTTACATTTATTTACAATCTTTATCTGTACACGGGTGACCTACACTTGGTAACCCTGCTATCTAGGGCGCAACGCCCACGTCTCAGTCCGGTGCTGCTCCGCTAATGGTGGCTCTGCAACAACAGGGGGTGAGAACTAAAAGAAATTCCCAGTGGGTTCGGCCGCCGACCTTGCCGACTTTCCCACTAGGTCCAACAAGGCATAGTGGAGATAGCAATGCGATAAATAAGCAACTGAATATGTAGTCTACCACTACTAACATACAATATGCAATAATGACTACTACTATACCTTACAATAAGGAATGAATGTCATGATTCTATATGTTCAACAGTGTCCCTCACACACTCTTGACCCAATTCATTCATGACCCAATCGGGGCTTCTCACAAGACCAAGCCCAACTCACAAGAATATCATGATCGACCCCAGACATAACATGTAATCTCACTATGCTCACTCTCTATATAAGATGCAACAATGCAAGTAGCATAGGTTACAATACGGTCAATCAACATGTCTCTTTCCTCTTTGACCCAATCTTACCGGCTCACCCGAAGGTCAAGCCAAACTCACAATACTAGGGCGCGCAGGGAGATAGTCCCTCAACCATCTAGGGCCGTCTGCTGGGGAGATAACCCTCAACCCATAGGTGTGACGACTCCGAAGCTCACTGCCTGTGGTGTCGCGAACACCAACAAGACAAACAGACAATGTGAGTACGATCCAGTCCTCTCATCCCGAGGACACCCTACTGACCAGGGTAACAACACACGGGGATTTACCAATCCCTAGCATGGTCTAGAGGATCTATTTCAATCCCTCGCATGCTCATCACAAATCCTGTGCAACTACGGCAACAAACCCACATAGACTCGAGAGTCTACTAAACTCATGTCAAACAAGGTTCATGTTTTCTACATGCATAATAGGATACCCAATCCATATGTCTATCACTAGGTTCATGTTTAGACTCACAATGACACCTAGTATTTCACTTTGTTCCAATGTCCACGCTTTGTTTTCTATGTCCAATCCACTAGTTTCTCTACTAGTTCAATACTTCACTAGGGTTCACATAGCACTAGGTTTATGCGTCCTAAGTTTTAAGTTTTCAATCATGATTATTCACAACTAATTTAGGAGGCATGCAAGTTTTTGGAATAAGTGCAATTTCATACATATATACAAATATGCTCAAAGAGTAGGATTTAGACATAGGGAGAAATCCAACCATTTCGGAGAGCACCACCTACCTCATTTTGGTGTCTAGGGCTAGGAAACTAAGCGTCGCGATTTATCTCCGCCGAAAAGCCTCGACCCAAGCCTAACAAAGGCAAAACGGCAATTTTTCCCAATAGAACGTCGTAGGCTCATAGGGACTCCAATCCAAGTTGCCCAACGCGTCGATTTACCCTTCATTTAAGGTTTTACAAGATCAATTTAGATCAAAATGCATTAGGGACAAAAACCCCAATTCTAACCCTAGGTTTCATGTTCTACAAGAGAATCCCAAAATTCATGGTGAATTCTTAATCAAACTAGTTTAGAATCATCTAGAGATCTCTAATATACCAATTTTAAAGGATTTCATCCAAACCCTAAACCCTAGTCCGAAGAACTCACCTCGGGTCGCGAGCTCCCCAAGCTTGATCCACCATTGGAGAGCTTGCTTCACCACCAAGCAAGCTTCTTCTCCTCCAACTCCAATCTCCTCTTTGGTGGAGAGGTTGCAATAGAGAGGGAGAGAGAGGTGTTAGAGAGGAAGAGAGAAGGGTTTCCCCCTTCTCTCATGCGTGTGGGGTGAGGGAAATGAGAGGAGAGAGCTGTGGGTCCCTGTTTATAACGCTCAAATAGTGCAGGGTCCGGACCCTGCATCAAGGTCCGGAACCCGTGAGCAATTTCAGCCTTTTCGCAGCTGGGGTCCTAACCTCAGATCTGGGGTCCGGACCCGGACACGATGAACTGTGTTTTCAGCCTTTTTATTTTCTTCTCATTTTCACTACAAAACTCCGATTTTCATTCCATTTTCTTTCCAAATCAAATCCAACACAACCGAAACTCCTCTTACATATATGGGACACTTTCAAAGTTGGAGATTTTTAATTTTTCCTTACAAAAACCATTAGATTTCGAGGTACAATCATTTCTCGAAAGTTTTCATTTCCTCCCAACTTTCTCCAAGTTTCACCGATACTTCTTCTAATCATTCCGATGCTCACGGAACCCAACGTGGAACTCATCAAATCCACTTCTTAACTATACTTCACACAATTTGACTTAAGGAGAGGTATACGAAAATTCAGTTCACTACAGATGATGGCCGGGCACCGTCGTCGGTATCGGCATTTGCATCGTCGAGACAGCTTGCGGGCATCCCACCCGCGGCGATGTCGGCAGGCCGTACTCCGCCACCGAGACCAGTTGAGGGCCAGCGGCCGGCGCCCAGTGGACGGGTGTTCGCCTCGCAGGTGGAGGAGCCTTCTGCCCAGAGGATGTCGTGGCAGGTATTGTGTTAATTAAAGGCATTCGATGTAGAGCTTTGTTTGATACTGGTGCATCGCATTCATTCATTGCTCGATCATTTGCTATTGCACACGGAATAGAAATTGCAGATGCCACACATGCAAGAACTGTGCAAGTACCTGAACACACCTTTTGCGTACATCACGCGTGTGTAGACTGTCCAGTGAGGGTTGAAAACTGGATCATGCCAGCTGACTTGCTGGTGTTAAGTCGAATGAATGAGTATGATTTAATCCTAGAAATGGATTGGCTCTTGAGATATCACGCTACTATTGATTGTGAGAGCCGGATAGTGAGGTTTAGAGAATCCGGGCACAAGGAGTTTGTGTACCGTGGGTGCAAGAGTTCGCTCTTTGCATCGTTGGTGTCCACGTCGCAAGCAAGAAAGCTCATTGCTAGTGGTTGCATTGCTTACGTAGCGACGGTTGTGGATGACCGAAAGGAGGTGTTGGGACTCGAGGACATTCCTGTAGTCCAAGAGTTCCCGGACATATTTCCGGCGGAGTTACCCGGAATGCCACCGGAACAGAAAATAAAATTCGTGATCGATTTGCTCCCGGGTACGACGCCGATTTCTAAGGCCCCGTACAAGATGACACCCGCGGAGCTAAAGGAATTGAAAGCACAATTACAAAACTTGATGGATAAGGGTTTCGTAAAGCCAAGTGTGTCACCTTGGGGAGCCCCGGTTCTATTTGTGCGGAAGAAGGACGGTTCACTGCGGTTATGTGTGGATTACCATGAGTTGAATAAAGTGACCGTCAAGAACAACCCGTTGCCCCGTATCGATGACTTATTTGATCAGTTGCAAGGGTCTCGGGTGTATTCAAAAATTAATTTGCAATCCGGTTATCACCAATTGAAGATCAAACCGGAGGATGTGCATAAGACTGCGTTTAGGACGTGGTATGGACACTATGAATTCACGGTTATGCCTTTTGGACTTACAAATGCCCCGGTGGCGTTCATGGACTTAATGAACCGTGTAATCAAACAACTACTAGATCGATTTGTGGTGGTGTTCATAGATGACATTCTTGTATACTCTCGGAGTGAAGAGGAACATAAAGAGCATCTAAGGATTGAGCTTCAAGTTCTTCGAGAGAACAAGTTGTTCGCCAAGTTAAAGAAGTGCGAATTTTGGATTCGTGAGGTCGCTTTCTTAGGTCATGTGATTTTTGCGGGCGGAGTATCGGGGGACCCTAAAAAAGTTGAGGCAATCTAAGATTGGCCTCGCCCGACCAATGTCACGGAAGTGCGGAGCTTTTTGGGTCTTGCGGGGTATTATCGGCGGTTCGTGGAGGGATTCTCAAAAATCTCCGGTCCATTAACGCGCCTTACCCGCAAAGGAGCCAAATATGTTTGGAGGAAGGAATGCGACCAAAGCTTTAAGGAGCTAAAGGAAAGGTTGACTTCGGCTCCGGTTCTCGCCTTGTCGGTTGCGGGGGAGAGCTTTGTGGTGTATAGTGATGCATCACGGCGCGGTCTTGGGTGTGTGCTTATGCAAAGAGGACAGGTAATAGCATATGCCTCTCGACAGCTGAAGAGCTATGAGCAGAATTACCCCACCCACGACCTAGAGCTTGCAGCGGTGATCTTCGCGCTTAAGTTATGGAGACACTACTTGTACGGGGGACATTGTGAGGTGTACACGGATCATAAAAGCCTAAAGTATCTATTCACTCAAAAGGAGTTAAACTTGAGGCAGCAGAGATGGTTGGAGTTGATAAAGGATTACAACTTAACCATCTTGTACCACCCCGGTAGAGCCAATGTGGTGGCCGATGCGCTCAGTCGGAAATCCGTGGAGAACTTCACAATTGAGATGACGGGACAAATGCCGTTGATCAAGAAATGGGCCGATTTGACTTGGAAGTCGTGGCCCCGGGCGTCCCCGCTAAACTCATAAGTCTCGAAGTATGGCCGACCTTGTTGGAGCAAATAATAGAAAAGCAATCCGGTGATCCGGAGCTCCAAAAGGTGCGGAGTGCTATCGAGAGTGGGCGCGCCGGTGATTTTCATGTGGACTCGTAGGGCGCCATTCGATTCCGAAATTGATTGTGCGTGCCTAAAGTCGAGGACATTCGTAGGGAGATTTTGAAAGAAGCTCACACATCTCCCTATGCGATTCACCCGGGCGGCACCAAAATGTATAAGGACCTTAAATTGCATTATTGGTGGCCGGGGATGAAACTTGATATTGGACGCTTCGTGGCACAATGTTTAATATGCCAACAAGTGAAGGCCGAGCGTCGCTTTCCAGCAGGGAAGTTGCAAGGGCTGCCCATTCCAGTTTGGAAGTGGGAAAATATCGCGATGGATTTTGTTGTGGGTCTACCTCGGTCGCAAGGTGGCCACGACGCGATATGGGTGGTGGTGGATCGCTTAACCAAATCGGCACACTTTTTTTCAATCCACACCACTTGGTCGGGAGACAAGTTAGCACAAGTCTACCTGGACAATTCAGATTTTGGAGGATATGCTACGAGCGTGCGTATTGGACTTCAAGGGTGCATGGGCTACTCATTTGCCGATGGTTGAATTCGCTTATAATAATAGCTATCAATCTAGCATCGGTATGGCACCGTTTGAGGCCTTGTATGGAAGAAAATGCCACTCTCCTATCCATTGGAGCGAGCTCGGTGAAAGAAGGGTCTTAGGACCGGATGTGTTGCGTGAAGCGGAGGAAAAGGTCCGCTTGACACGTGAACGCTTAGCGACGGCGCAATCCAGGCAAAAGAGCTATGCGGATAGACGTCGACGAGATTTGAAATTCGCGGTAGGAGACCGCGTCTTCTTGAAAGTGTCGCCCATGAGAGGGGTAAAGCGATTTGGTGTTCGGGGTAAGTTGAGTCCCCGTTACATTGGACCTTATGAGGTTTTGGAGCGTGTGGGATCTTTGGCATATCGGCTAGCTTTGCCGCCAAAGCTTGCGGGATACACAATGTGTTCCATGTATCAACGCTCCGCAAGTATGTTTATGATCCGGCGCACGTCCTCGCGTATGTGCCTATGGAGCTTCATGAGGATATGACTTATGAGGAGTTTCCCTTGTGTATCATGGATCGCGAGGTGAAAAATTTGAGGAACCGTGAAATTCCTTATGTAAAGGTGCAATGGACGAATCACGGTGAGCGCGCGTAGCTACGTGGGAATTGGAAAGCTCAATGAGGGAGCGGTTTCCTTACCTCTTCGCTGAGTCTAGCTGAGGTATGATTTAGTTTCGCGGCCGAAACTCTCTTTAAGGGGGGAGGAATGTAGCACTCTGAATTTCGATGCGTTGTATCGAACTTTACTAAATTTGGTAAAGTTCGATGGAAGCCGATAATGGCTGGTGTGGAAATTGGGTTCCGAAGGTTTCGGAACATTGTGGGTACGAGTGGAAACCCAGAAATCGGAAATTTTGAAAAAAAAGGGACCAAATGGAGCAAAACTGCTCACGGGGTCCGGACCCGGGAAGCTGGGGTCCGGACAATGAAGTCCGCGGGCAGCTAAGGTCCAGACCCGGACGTCGCGGTCCGGACCCGAGATGATTTTCGAGTTGGGGTGCGTACGGGTTCCGGACCCTGATGCCAAGGTCCGGACCCAGCCTGCGCGGTGGACTGTCATCTGTGCGGGGTCCGTATCCCACTTGCATGGTCCGGACCCGGCTGAGGCAGAATGCCCAGTGAGGGGTATTTTGGTAATTTCACGGTGGAGGGCTATGTATTGGGGCTGAAGTCTCTCCCCTAATTACTCCTACACTCTCCTCTCATTCCCTCTCCCTCTCCCTCACTTTCTCTCTCTAGAGATCTCTCCAAAGCTTGGAGAAGTGGTGGATTGGAGCTTGGGAAAGAACTTCCAAGGTGCAAAGAAACTTCTTGGTGCAAGAAGAAGCTTGGGAGCTAGGGTTTGAGGTGAGTTATTGTGATTTAGGGTTTTAACCTTGGATTTAATCCTTTGAGATGAGGTTTTTGGAAACCCTAGGCAATCTAAACCACAAATGGTGAGAGATTGGCCATAAAATCTAGGGTTTGACTTGCATGCATGCAAACCCTAGGTAGATTTGGGGCTTTTACCATGGGAGGTTCTAAAAATAATTGGACCTTCGCGAATTGCAATTGGGGCATAGGAAATTATGTTAGAACACATGATTTCAAGTATTGAGTTGATTTAAGGGTTCGTAATGAGTAACGAACCATTTTCTTGTAGAAGCTTGGGTTGAGGTAAGAACTCAAGGCTTGGAACTATTATGGTGATACGGCGATTCCGAAACCATAAGCTAATGACAAGTAGTTGAACTTGGTCAATTTGAGATATAGGATGAACCTAGGAGAAAATGAAAATGGACATTTTATTTGGTTGCATCCTTTATGTTTATTTACAAGCATATAAATATTTGTTGCATAGTTATTTGTGATCTAACTTATGCTTATGGTGTTTCTTTGGACCTGGTGGGTCGAGCTTCTCTCTTGGGTGGCCTTACCCACTTGTACTTTCGCGTCTCTCTAAAATTGCAGTCATGATAAGATCGCGAGTGAGGCGGCGGAGCGAGGCAATGGTTTGGCTCTATAGATAGCGGCCCTTCCATTTTGGTGATATATAGAGTTGTACCCCTAGTCTTGGACATTGATAGTGTAGGGGTTTTCATTACATATATGCAACTTGTATATTCCATAATTTTTGGAACATGATGTATGGAATGGAAATGAAAGAAAAGAAAATTTGGGCATGTATAAATGTGTAAATGTGATGTAATAGAAGTAGAACTTCTTTATGTTGATGCTTTCCTTGTGCAACTCTTGTACTCCGTTCCTAGTTGGAACATCGTGGATATGCTTGTGTTGTGACGCCTTGGGCGGGTAGAAAAGACTCTATTCGTTCGGCGGGTCTGGGTCATGCGCTCGTGCGGTTACCTTTCCACCTAGTTGGTCTTAAAGGCCCGACGGGGCGTCACACTTACCGCTCCACTGCTATAGGTACGAAGATTTACAAACTATTGTTTCAAGTTTCGGACGATTTATATGTGGAGATGACCGAAGCCGGCTTCGCGAAGATGTAAGGTTCTATCGATTGTTGATCAAATGTAGTGATCTTCAAATCATTCCGGAGTGTATTATGCTCGTTTTGGGGAATTATGAATGGAAACTAAATGTTGAAATAGAGTCCTGGGAACGATGCTGCAGGACCGGCAGTCCTTAATATGCTGCCAACGTCACCTAACTGCGCGTTGTGCGGTGAAACTTTCGGCAAGTAGTCGCTGTTAATTTTGTTATTTGTATAATTATTTTCTAGCTGCACTAGACATGATGTACACATATTGTGAACAATTATATATATTAGTAATATTTATAATCATATGCTGAAATACAGTCTACTTTGGAGCATAGGATATAGATTACATACAGGGTGGCAATCCAGCTAGCCGCCGAACACGTGCCAGCTCTTGTTCAGCTTAATATGAGTTCGGCTTGTGTTCTGCTTGGTAACAGTACGAATACATAGATTTTACTTTCATAATCTATACTATATATAAAAGCATATAGGAATGGCAGACGGAATCGAAAAAGGAATAAAAGAATTGTAGCACTCTGAATTTCGGTGCACTGTATCGAACTTTACCAAAATTGATGAAGTTCGGAGAAGGCCGATAATGGCTGGTGTGGAATTGGGTTCCGAAGCTTTCAGAACGTTATGGGTGCGAGTGGGAACCCAGAAATAAAAAATTTGAATTTTTGGAAAAGGGCCAACTGGAGCAAAATTGCTCACGGGGTCCGGACCCGGGATCTGGGGTCCGGACAATGAAGTCCGTGGAGCAGCTAAGGTTCGGACCCCGACGCCACGGTCTGAACCCGACCTGTTTTCCGAGCTTAGGTGCTCACGGGTTCCGGACCCGGCTGTGGGGTCCGGACCCGACCGGCGCAGAGACCAGGGGGCACGTACGGGTTCCGGACCCGGACGCCAAGGTCCGGACCCGGCCTGCGCGGCGGGCTGTTGCGCGTACGGGGTCCGGACCCCACTAGCAAGGTCCGGACCCGGCTGAAGCAGAATGCCGAGTGAGGGGCAGTTTGGTAATTTCATGGAGGATGGGCTATGTATAGGGGCTGAAGTCTCTCCCCTCATTACTCCTCCACTCTCCTCTCATTCCCTCTCCCTCTCCCTCACTTTCTCTCTCTAGAGATCTCTCCAAAGCATGGAGAAGTGGTGGATTGGAGCTTGGGAAAGGACTTCCAAGGTGCAAAGAAACTTCTTGGTGCAAGAAGAAGCTTGGAGCTAGGGCTTTGAGGTGAGTTATTGTGATTTAGGGTTTAAACCTTGGATTTAATCATTTGAGATGAGATTTTTGGAAACCTTAGGCAATCTAAACCACAAATGGTGAGAGATTGGCCATGAAATCTAGGGTTTGGCTTGCATGCATGCAAACCCTAGGTAGATTTGGGGTTTTTGCCATAGGAGGTTCTAAAAATAATTGGACCTTTGCGAATTGCAATTGGGGCATAGAAAATTATGTTAGAACACATGATTTCAAGTATTGAGTTGATTTAAGGGTTCGTAATGAGTAACGAACCATTTTCTTGTAGAAGCTTGGGTTGAGGCAATAACTCAAGGCTTAGAGACTTAGGAGCTCAAGGAATTCAAGAACTTGGAAGCTTTTGAGGTGGGTTTGTGTTTACCGAAGTGATTAGGTCACTTCCATATCTAGGGTAAATAACCATTTAAAGACAAAATGGTGTGTAATGTGAAACCCTAGAACTTGCATGTTGGCAAAATGAGAATCATGATAGATAGAGCAATGAGCTCCTCTTGCATGTTAAAGAATTCAAGTATATTTCTATTATCTATACTTGTTATGTGATTTCATGTATGATTGGAACCTAGTGTTGAGAACATAGGTTGGAACATGTATGATTGGAACCTAATGTCATTGAACATAGGTTGGAACATAAGAATGGAACCTAGAGTCATGGAACCTAGGTTGAGAATGAGATAGTATACCTAGTGTCATTGAACATAGGTGAGACTTAGTGACTTGAACCTAGGGTCATGAGACTTAGGTTGGCAAGTGTGAAATGTGAAAATTGGGATGTGCGACGATTTCGCTATTCCGGGTATGCGACGATTTCGCTACCCGTGCCATGAGTTGGTGGTGACGGATTGGGATGTGCGACAATTTTGCTATCCCGGGTATGCGACGATTTCGCTACCCGTACCATGAGTTGGCGGTGACGATTGGGATGTGCGACGATTTCGCTGTCCCGGGTATGCGACGATTTTGCTACCCGTGCCATGAGTTGGCGGTGATGAATTGGGGTATGCGACGATTTCGCTATCCCGGGTACGCGACGATTTTGCTACCCGAACCCGGATGTGACGATTTCACTCCTTGGACGTTGGAACTATTATGGTGATACGGCGATTCTGAAACCATAAGTTAATGACAAGTAGTTGAACTTGGTCAATTTGAGATATAGGATGAACCTAGGAGAAAATGAAAATGGACATTTTATTTGGTTGCATCCTTTATGTTTATTTACAAGCATGTAAATATTTGTTGCAAAGTTATTTGCGATCTAACTTATGCTTATGGTGTTTCTTTGGACCTGGTGGGTCGAGCTTCTCTCTTGGGTGGCCTTACCCACTGGGAACTATGTTTATAGTTCTCACCCCACGTTTTTCAGGTCCTTCCGCGAGTGAGGCGGCGGAGCGAAGCAAGGGTTTGGCTCTCTAGATAGCGGCCCTTCCATTTTGGTGATACATAGAGTTGTACCCCTAGTCTTGGACATTGATAGTGTAGGGGTTTTCATTACATATATGCAACTTGTATATTCCATAATTTTTGGAACATGATGTATGGAATGGAAATAAAAGAAAAGAAAATTTGGGCATGTATAAATGTGTAAATGTGATGTAATAGAAGTAGAACTTCTTTATGTTGATGCTTTCCTTGTGCAACTCTTGTACTCTGTTCCTAGTTGGAACATCGTGGATATGCTTGTGTTGTGACGCCTTGGCGGGTAGAAAAGACTCTATTCGTTCGGCGGGTCTGGGTCATGCGCTCGTGCGGTTACCTTTCCACCTAGTTGGTCTTAAAGGCCCGACGGGGCGTGACACTTACCGCTCCACTGCTATAGGTACGAAGATTTACAATTTACTCTTTCGACCTAGTTGTCCACCGCTAGGATTTCCAATTTACGTGGCCTCTAGCCCTTGTTTAACTACATGTCAAGTTCTCTATCATGTAGAGAAAACTAGCTCACCGCTATGTTCTCACCTAGGCATACACACGTCCATTTGTAACAATGTGTTCCACATGCCTACAATTCCAATCTATGGTAGGTATGGTATTAACATCATATGATCTACACATTCATATATATATACCACTTGCCAATTAACCTACCATTACATGCATCAAGTAAAATAAAATATACTTTACTGTTTCGACATGGAAGTGACCTAATCACTTCGGTAAACACAAACCCACCTTACACTCTGCCGATTGCTTGTAGACACTTGCAATCGGGCTCTTTTCCTTGGCCTCAAGCTTGATCTTCAAGCTCCTAGCCCTAACGCACATGAAGGATTCGTTAATCCGAGTCGAACTCATAACGATCTCATCTCTTGGAATCATTCGAAATGGAACTTGTCCCACATGTTCTACTAACCCCCAACTAGGCTTCTAAAGGGTTAAACCATTTTTAGAACCCTCCACAAGAAAATCCCTCTTTCAACCTAGGGTTTTCCAAAACTCATGGCAAAACCCAAAATCTCTAGCTAATCTTTACAATTTGTAGTCTAGATTAGCCAAGGGTCTCCAAAACCTCATTTCTTAGCCTCAAATCCGAAACCCTAACTACCAAATCCAAGAACTCACCTCGGATCCGCGAGCTCACCAAGCCACCATGCATGCACGAGCTCGATTCTTCACTCCTCCAAGCTTCCCAAGCTTGATCTCCACCAAGATCTCCAATTTGGAGGAGAAGAAGAAGAAGTGGTAGTGAGAGAGAGGAGTTTCTCTCTCCCTCTCTCCCTGTGTGTGTTGGTATGTTTTCAGAGGAGAAAGGAGAAGGGTTCCCCTTTATGTAAGCCCCCCTCAGTGAAATTACCAAATTATCCTTCAAAATCAGCATTCTGCTCACTGTATTCCGGTATACGGGTTGGCGTACCGGTATACGGGTTGGCGTACCGGTATACCACGAGGAATTCCGCAAAACCCGAGAGCTGGATTTTCGGATTCTGCCATTGCATTCCGGTATACCACATCGCATACCGGTACTAATCACTTCAGTACCGGTATGGAGATCCTCATACCGGAATCCCACTACAGACTTCACAAGTTCAGCAGTTTTAACTTTTCGAAGTCCGTTTTCGCGCCTCATTTGCGCCGAAAACACTTCGCACAAGTCCCAGACTTGGCCGAAGCCTCACATATAGCCTCTCATGCTATTTTTCCACCGGAACTCCATAATTTGTAGAAGTTCGGTGTACTACAGAGTAGGAACCCAGAAATCAAAAATTTGGATTTTTGGAAAAGGACCAACTGGAGCAAAATTGCTCACGGGGTCCGGACCCGGGATCTGGGGTCCGGACAATGAAGTCCGTAGAGCAGCTAAGGTCCGGACCCGGACGCCACGGTCCGGACCCGACCTGTTTTCCGGTGGGTTGTTGCGCGGTGGGCTGTTGCGCGTATGGGGTCCGGACCCCACTAGCAAGGTCCGGACCCGGCTGAAGCAGAATGCCCATTGAGGGCAGTTTGTTAATTTCATGAAGGATGGGCTATGTATAGGGGCTGAAGTCTCTCCCCTCATTACTCCTCCACTCTCCTCTCATTCCCTCTCCCTCTCCCTCACTTTCTCTCTCTAGAGATCTCTCCAAAGCTTGGAGAAGTGAAGGATTTGACCTTGGGAAAAGCTTCTAAGGTGGATTTGGAGCTTCTTGGTACAAGAGGAGGCTAGGAAACTTTGGTGTTGAGGTGAGTTCTTATGATTTAGGGTTTAAACCTTGGATTTAATCCTTTGATATGAGGTTTTTGGAAACCCTAGGCAATCTAAACCACAAATGGTGGAAGATTGGCCATGAAATCTAGGGTTTTGCTTCCATGCATGCAAACCCTAGGTAGATTTGGGGCTTTTGCCATGGGAGGTTCTAAAAATATTTGGACCTTCGGAAAATACAATTGAGGCATAGGAAATTATGTTAGAACCATTGATTTCTAGCATCGAGTTGATTTATGGGTTCGTAATGAGTAATGAACCATTTTCTTGTAGAAGCTTGGGTTGAAGCAAGAACTCAAGGCTTGGAGACTTAGGAGCTCAAAGAATTCGAGAACATGGAAGCTCTCGAGGTTGGTTTGTGTTTACCGAAGTGATTAGATCACTTCCATGTCTAGGGTAAATAACCATTTGAAAAATAAAATGGTGTGTAAATGTGTAACCCTAGAACTTGCATGTTGGCAAAATGAGAATCATGATAGATAGAGCCATGGGCTCCTCTTGCATGTTAAAGAATTCAAGTATATCCTTATTATTTATACTTGTTATGTGATTGCATTTATGAATTAGAACCTAGTGTTGAGGAACATAGGATGAAAAGTGCAAATAGAACCTAGTGTCATTGAACATAGGTTGGAACATGAGATTGGAAACTAGTGTCATGGAACCTAGGTTGAGAATGGAAAGTAAACCTAGTGTCATTGAACATAGGTGAGACTTGGTGACTTGAACCTAGGGCCATTGGACTTAGGTTGACAGGTGTGAAATGTGAACAGTGGGATACGCGACGATTTCGCTATCCCGGGTACGCGGCGATTTTGCTACTCGTGCTATGTGACTACGGTGACGGATTGGGATACACGACGATTTCGCTATCCCGGGTATGCAACAATTTTGCTACCCGTGCCACGAGTTGGCGGTGATGGATTGGGATACGCGACGATTTCGTTATCCCGTGTACGCGACGATTTCGCTACCCGTGCCACGAGTTGGCGGTGATGGATTAGGATACGCGACGATTTCGCTATCCCGGGTACGCGACGATTTCGCTACCCGTGCCACGTGATGGCGGTGATGAAATAGGATATGTGACGATTTCGCTATCCCGGGTATGCGACGATTTCGCTACCCGAACACGGAGATGACGATTTCATTCCTTAGAGGTTGGGACCATGATGGGGATGACGATTCCATTGCCCGGTGCCCAACACTTGCGGCGATTTCGCTTTGTTTGAGAACCATTATGGTGATGCGGTGACTCCGAAACCATAAACAAATGACAAGTAGTTGAACTTGGTCAATGTGAAATATAGGATGAACCTAGGAGAAAATGAAAGTTGACATTTTATTTGGTTGCTTCCTTTATGTTTATTTACAAGCATGTGAATAATTGTATGCATAGTTATTTGTGATCTAACTTATGCTTATGGTGTTTCTTTGGACCTGGTGGGTCGAGCTTCTCTCTTGGGTGGCCTTACCCACTGGGAACTATGTTTATAGTTCTCACCCCACGTTTTTCTGGTCCTTCTGCGAGTGAGGCGGCGGAGCGAGGCAAGGATTTGGCTCTGTAGATAGCGGCCCTTCTATTTTGGTGATACATAGAGTTGTACCCTTAGTCTTGGACAATGACAGTATAGGGGTTTTCATTAAATGTATGCAACTTGTATATTCCATAGTTTTGGAACACGATGTATGGAATAGAAATGAAAAAAAAGAAAAGAAAAAAATTGGGCATGTATAAATGTGCAAATGTGATGTAATAGAAGTAGAACTTCTTTATGTTGATGCTTTCCTTGTGCAACTCTTGTTGTAGTACTTGGAAAAATTTGAAGTTTTGAGGGTTTTTGAACTTGGCAGGTTTCGGGCGCCCGGAAAGGAGGTTGTGGACGCCCGGATGTTCCGGACCCTGAGGACTTTGTGGACGATCCGGATGTGGCTCGGATCTGGACGCAGGAACCGGACGCCCGGTTATGGATCCGATTTGAGCTGATGACGTGGAGAGCCACGTGTCGCGACACAGGACACGTGTCGATCGCCGGAGACACACCGCCCCACCGCCTGCGACCGCCGACCGACCGCTTGGCCAGCTGACGACACCTGGATTGCAGGATTTCCGGACGCCCGGAAGTGGTTTAGTGGGCGCCCGAATGTGTACTTTTGGGAGCCTATAAATAGGTGAGTCCCTGGTTGGTTTAGTTCATTTTCCACTTCGTGATTTCGTTTCTAGAGAGAGAAAGTTAGGTTTAGGGCCATGTGTTGGCATTAGTTGCAACCTAGCTTGCTCTCCTCTATGCTGTCGATCTGATCTGGTGCTGTGCTGTTGATCTGCTGGAGTTAGCAGTTTCTTTGGAGGTTTACTCAGATCGGTGTACTGCTCGTGCTGCTGGAGCTTGGAGGGTTGGATCTGAGGACACTACTTTCCCCACCGTTGTTGGATTAGCTTGTGAGGTGGGTTGATGTTTGCCAGATTCAGTGGACTTCCTCCTACATGTTTTATCTCATGTTAGCATAATATGATATGATGTTGTTTGGGTTATGTTAGCATGATTGGATTATGATATGTGGATATTGGATTATGTTATTGGGATTATGATAGTATGCCATGCTAAGATTATGTAGAGATGCCATGTTAGGGTGAGATTGATCTATAGACTGCATGGGCATGTTATGATCTTAGATGTGCTAATGATATGTATATGAGCATGCATTTCCTTGTATCCCTGTTGCATGATTGGACCTACACCTATTCTGTTGATATCCTTTGTACCAGTTGTTGTACATATTAGTGTAGGTGATCATGTTGTGTGGCTCGTGCTATGTTGTTGTACCTCCTCTTTGTGGTAGAGTAGAGATTGATTGTGAGCACAGGAGCATTGATTGGGTCATGTTATAGACTATTCTTTGAGGTGCCAAGGGCACGAGATTCCTTGTTGACCCAGTCGTGTCGATCATATACCTGTGGGTGCTTGGCGCTGCTGTGAGGTTACTTTGCTCGGTTGGGTCGCCCCCACGAGTACCACTCTAGAGTTGGCATATTCCGTACAGAGGGTTGTACGAGGAACTAGTTACAGATGGTGTTCCTGTACTAGTTGGGCTCCCTTTTGTGTTGAGCTTGATCAGGCCGCAGGTATCGCATCTTGAGGTATTGTATGGTATTATGGATTGAGCTAGGTACAGACGGAGTTTCCTGTACTAGCTGGTTCGCAGGTATTGTATTGTGTATGATAGTCCTCATTTGGTATATTCAGTTCATTGGTATTTATACTGACAGTTGAGTATTGTGCATAGTAGTGGTAGTATATCTCCTACATTCTTTCTTGCTCTATATATATCTCTTGAGATTGAGGACTTAGTGGGCAGACCGCTGAGGCTGGTGGCGGTACCCACTGAGGACTACTTTATTGATAGTAGTTCTCACACCCATTGGTGACATCTTTTTGCAGAGTCTTCTTCCCCAGTCGTGCATACTGAGCGCGGAAAGGAGACCGTCGGGTAGAGCATTCCCCGGATACTTGGCTAGAGGTATACCCATTTTGTTAGTGAGTTATGTGTCTGTACATACAGTGAGTTTGAGAGACTAGTGATGTGTTGTATTATGGTTATGGATGATGTATGTACAGTGATCTTTTGATATTATATATAGCAGCTCTGTTGATACCTTTAGCTTTGTGTGTTGATTATTGTTGTTTTCGCTTCGTATACATGGTAGAGATACTGTGTATGCGGCGGATCTCGTCATGCGCCTGGGAAGAGGTAACCCGGGGCGTGACAGATTAAGTTGGTATCAGAGCTTAGGAATAGGTCAAGAGGGCCTAGGAAACCTAAGATAAACAGACCTAAGAATGACGTGAGAGACGTAATTGATCGCGAAAGTCAAAGATTGGGTTATGAATCCTTCCTTATGTAGGAAGAGTGATTGAGGGATTACGCCTTTTCTTATCAGATGACTTATGTTGGCTGCAGACGACATAAATAATCCGAGAAGAAAAGAAGTGTCCTTCTAGACTTTCGTTAGATTGGGTCGTGAGATTGTTTGTGGTCCTAATCGGGTATTCTGTTGCAGGTTATCACTATGCCTCCTCGACGACCATCGACGCGAGCGCACCCGACACCTTCGGATATACCTGAGCAGACGGGTCGGAGTGAACGACCCGATCTGCAGGAGCAGCTAGCAGATATAGCTGCAGTTGGAAGGCAGCAGAGTGCCTTGTTGCAAAAGATGTGTGATGCTTTTTCTACGCCTCGAGCTATGGAACCTCAGGCGGCAACGACTCCAACTACATCGCAGCCAGGAGAAGGAAGTACTCAACCTAGTCAGACACTTTCTGAGGAGGAGCAGGAGCGGATGGCGGATAGGTTGGCTCGTTTCTGTAGGTTTGATCCACCACGATTTAATGGCAGTAGTATAGAGCCATGGGTGGTAGAAGCTTGGATATGTGAAATGGAGAAGTTGTTTGAGGATTTGTTCGTGCCAGCACGGGAGCAGGTGCATATGGCAGTGCATTGTTTATCTGGTGATGCACATGTCTGGTGGAGGAGGACCCGTGATCATAGGTCTTTGAATCCTCTACAGATGTCTTGGAGCGAGTTTCGGGGAATCATGTATGGAGCGTATTTTCCGAGTAGTGTGAAGATGAAGATAGAAGAGGATCTGAAGAATCTGAAGCAAGGGAATCGCTCGGTGCAGGAGTATGCGAGGGAATTTACGAGACTACTCAACTGTGTTCCCTCAGCGGCGCGAGATGAGATTCAGAAGGTTTATCTTTATGAGAAGGGTTTGAGACCCGAGATCTTTCCATTTGTCCACTCGCAGAGACTTCAGACCTTGGACGCTACTATTGAGCAGTCTCTATGGGTAGAGCGAGGGGCATTTGTGACGAGAGGACAGCAGGTGGACCCAGCTCAGGGTCAGGAGAGGAAGCGCCCGGCACCTGATGATGGAGGGCAGTCGAGTAGCAGGCGACCGCCCAGACCTCCCCAGCAATCGCGTTTTCAGAGACGAGGACCTTTTAGTCGCCAGCAGTCTGGAGGATATCGCCAACAGCGACCACAGCAGCAGCAGTCGAGAGGATCTCCCCGATGTGTGATTTGTGGAGGACCTCATTTTGCTTATCTTTGTGATCGACGAGAGGGACGATGTTATGAGTGTGGACAGCGAGGACATATGAGGAAGGCTTGTCCCAGATTTGTAGCAGCTCCATCTATGGCATCTGTGCCTTTTACTCCACCGCAGTATTCTGGAGCTTCCCCGGTATTTTCTCAGGAGAGATCTTCTATGCCACGACAGCAGGATCGACGCCAGCCACCAGCGAGCGGACGAGTTTATGCCGCTCAGATTGAGGATCCTTCAATAGCTGATCGAGTGGTGGCAGGTATTATTTTGATTTGTGGCATTAGATCGCGTACCTTATTTGACACTGGTGCATCGCATTCCTTTGTTAGTAGGACTTTTGCATTGCATCATGGTCTAGAGATAGGATTGTTACCCCAGGCACAGGAGGTGCGGGTACCTGACCATAGTTTGCAAGTAACGCATGGTTGTTTAGGATGTCCTGTGCAAGTTGGGCCTTGGATCATGCCTGCCGATTTATTGGTATTGAGACAATTGCAAGATTTTGATGTAATCCTAGGCATGGATTGGTTATCTCAATATTTTGCTACTATCGATTGTGGATCTAAGACGGTGACCTTTTGTGAGCCTGGACAGGAGAAGTTCATTTATGAGGGTTGTAAGAGTTCACTGTTCGCAGTGACGATTTCTTCTGCTAAGGCCAGACAGATGTTGAGTAGTGGTTGTATGGCCTATTTTGCAACGGTGACTGAGGTGCCCACTGTTGTACCAGGACTCGAGGATATTTCGATTGTCCGTGAGTTTCCGGATGTTTTTCCTTCTGAGTTATCCTCGATGCCTCCTGATAGGGAGATTGAATTCGTGATTGATGTGGTACCAGGAACCGCGCCAATCTCGAAGACACCCTATAGAATGGCACCAGCAGAATTGAGAGAGTTGAAGGCGCAACTGCAGGATCTTATGGATAAAGGATTTATCAGACCTAGTGTGTCGCCCTGGGGAGCGCCTGTGTTGTTTGTAAAGAAGAAAGATGGTTCACTTAGGTTGTGTGTGGATTATAGAGAATTGAATAAAGTAACCATCAAGAATAGATACCCTCTCCCACGTATCGATGATCTGTTCGATCAATTGCAGGGAGCGTGTGTCTTTTCTAAGATTGATCTTCAGTCCGGTTACCACCAGTTGAAGGTGAAGGCCGAGGATATTTCTAAGACAGCTTTTAGAACTCGGTATGGGCATTATGAGTTTACAGTCATGCCGTTTGGATTGACTAATGCCCCAGCTGCATTTATGGATATGATGAACCGAGTCTTTAAATCCTTCTTGGATAAGTTTGTAGTAGTCTTTATCGATGATATTTTGATTTACTCCCGTAGTGATGAAGAACATGAGGAGCATTTGAGATTAGTGCTACAACTCTTACGAGAAAAGAAGTTGTATGCAAAGCTGAAGAAGTGTGAGTTTTGGTTGAGAGAGATTGCCTTTTTAGGCCATGTGATTTCAGCTTCGGGAGTAGCTGTTGATCCTAAGAAAGTTGAGGCGATTCGTGATTGGCCTAGACCGACGACTATATCTGAGGTTCGGAGTTTTCTTGGTCTAGCCGGGTATTATCGACGATTCGTGGAGAGCTTTGCAAAACTCTCTACGCCACTTACTCGGTTAACCAGGAAAGGGGTTAAGTATGTTTGGAGTGAGGAGTGCCAAGAATGCTTTGATGAGCTTAAGCAGAGATTGATGACAGCCCCTATTCTTGCACTACCTGTGATGGGTGATGGATTTGTTATCTATAGTGATGCTTCACATAGTGGCTTAGGATGCGTGCTGATGCAGCATGGTAGAGTGATTGCATATGCTTCAAGACAATTAAAGGAGTATGAGAAGAACTACCCCACTCATGATCTGGAGTTGGCGGCGGTAGTCTTTGCTCTGAAGCTATGGCGTCACTATCTTTATGGTGAGCATTGTGAAGTGTATACTGATCACAAGAGTCTTAAGTATCTGTTCACGCAGAAGGAGTTGAATCTACGGCAACGGAGATGGTTAGAATTATTGAAGGATTATGACATCTCTATATTATACCATCCCGGTAAGGCAAACGTTGTTGCCGATGCTTTGAGTAGGAAGGCTGTGGCAACCTTGAGTATGTGTATCACTCAACAGCCTGTCCTAGTAGAGGAGATGCGGAGGTTATCTCTTGAGGTAGTTACTTCTGGGATGACGGCGAGGTTGATGACTCTAGTCATTCAGCCCACTCTGTTGGATAGGATTCGAGGGAAACAGAGTGAAGATCCTTATTTGTTGAAGGTTCGTGATCAACTGAAGAGTGGTGATCTTGAAGGTTTTTCTTGTGACGATTCTGGAGTTCTCCGTTTTAGAGGACGTCTGTGTGTACCAGTGGATCAGGAGATTCGAGAGGAGATATTGAAGGAAGCACATCATTCTCCCTATTCTGTACATCCTGGGGGAACTAAGATGTACCAGGATCTGAAGACTCACTTCTGGTGGAATGGTATGAAGCGGGATATTGGTAGAGCTGTAGCTCAATGTTTGACATGTCAGCAAGTTAAGGCTGAACATCGAGTACCAGCTGGTAAGCTACAGAGTCTTCCAATACCTGAGTGGAAGTGGGATCATATTACCATGGACTTCGTTGTGGGTTTGCCGAGGACCTCGAGCGGCTGTGATACCATTTGGGTGATTGTTGATAGGCTGACAAAGTCTGCTCATTTTCTACCGATGCAGATTACTTGGTCACGTGAGCGACTTGCGCAGCTTTATCTAGATGAGATATTGAGATTGCATGGAGTGCCAATCTCAATAGTATCTGATAGAGACTCGAGATTTGTTTCCCATTTCTGGAGGAGTTTACAGACAGCTTTGGGGACTCAGCTTCGATTTAGCACTGCATTTCATCCCCAGACTGATGGTCAGTCCGAGCGTACTATACAGACACTCGAGGATATGCTGAGAGCTTGTGTCTTGGATTTTGGTGGAGGATGGGATCGACATTTGAGATTGGCAGAGTTTGCGTACAACAATAGCTATCAAGCGAGCATTAAGATGGCTCCATTTGAAGCATTGTATGGGCGCAAATGTCGATCACCTCTGTTTTGGGATGATGTTGGCGAAAGGAAGACGTTGGGTCCAGATCTTTTACTCGAAGCCGAAGATAAAGTGAAAGTGATACGGCAGCATATTAAGACGGCTCAGAGCAGGCAGAAGAGTTATGCTGATACTCGGAGGCGAGATCTGGAGTTTCATGTTGGTGATCATGTTTTCTTAAAGGTCTCACCATCGAAGGGCATACGGAGATTTGGGATTCGCGGAAAGCTTAGTCCGCGATTTATTGGTCCTTTTGAGGTTTTGGAGAGAGTAGGACCCGTGGCTTATCGGATAGCCCTTCCCCCTCGACTTGCAGGAGTGCACGATGTCTTTCATGTATCTGTTTTGAGGAGATACATGCATGATCCTTCCCATGTGATAGACTTTTCTCCACTGGAGTTTACTGAGGATTTGCAGTACGAGGAGCGACCGATACGAATTCTTGCTCGTGAGACGAGGGAGGGAATTGCGTAATCGGGTCATACCTTATGTTAAGGTACAGTGAGATTTTCATGATGATAGAGAGGCTACTTGGGAGTTAGAGACCATTATACAGAGATCTTATCCCCACCTGTTGAGTGTTTTTACCTCAGTTTCGAGGACGAAACTATTTTAAGGAGGGGAGAATGTAGTACTTGGAAAAATTTGAAGTTTTGAGGGTTTTTGAACTTGGCAGGTTTCGGGCGCCCGGAAAGGAGGTTGTGGACGCCCGGATGTTCCGGACCCTGAGGACTTTGTGGACGATCCGGATGTGGCTCGGATCTGGACGCAGGAACCGGACGCCCGGTTATGGATCCGATTTGAGCTGATGACGTGGAGAGCCACGTGTCGCGACACTGGACACGTGTCGATCGCCGGAGACACACCGCCCCACCGCCTGCGACCGCCGACCGACCGCTTGGCCAGCTGACGACACCTGGATTGCAGGATTTCCGGACGCCCGGAAGTGGTTTAGTGGGCGCCCGAATGTGTACTTTTGGGAGCCTATAAATAGGTGAGTCCCTGGTTGGTTTAGCTCATTTTCCACTTCGTGATTTCGTTTCTAGAGAGAGAAAGTTAGGTTTAGGGCCATGTGTTGGCATTAGTTGCAACCTAGCTTGCTCTCCTCTATGCTGTCGATCTGATCTGGTGCTGTGCTGTTGATCTGCTGGAGTTAGCAGTTTCTTTGGAGGTTTACTCAGATCGGTGTACTGCTCGTGCTGCTGGAGCTTGGAGGGTTGGATCTGAGGACACTACTTTCCCCACCGTTGTTGGATTAGCTTGTGAGGTGGGTTGATGTTTGCCAGATTCAGTGGACTTCCTCCTACGTGTTTTATCTCATGTTAGCATAATATGATATGATGTTGTTTGGGTTATGTTAGCATGATTGGATTATGATATGTGGATATTGGATTATGTTATTGGGATTATGATAGTATGCCATGCTAAGATTATGTAGAGATGCCATGTTAGGGTGAGATTGATCTATAGACTGCATGGGCATGTTATGATCTTAGATGTGCTAATGATATGTATATGAGCATGCATTTCCTTGTATCCCTGTTGCATGATTGGACCTACACCTATTCTGTTGATATCCTTGTACCAGTTGTTATACATATTAGTGTAGGTGATCATGTTGTGTGGCTCGTGCTATGTTGTTGTACCTCCTCTTTGTGGTAGAGTAGAGATTGATTGTGAGCACTGGAGCATCGATTGTGATTGGGTCATGTTATAGACTATTCTTTGAGGTGCCAAGGGCACGAGATTCCTTGTTGACCCAGTCGTGTCGATCATATACCTGTGGGTGATTGGCGCTGCTGTGAGGTTACTTTGCTCGGTTGGGTCGCCCCCACGAGTACCACTCTAGAGTTGGCATATTCGTACAGAGGGTTGTACGAGGAACTAGTTACAGATGGTGTTCCTGTACTAGTTGGGCTCCCTTTTGTGTTGAGCTTGATCAGGCTGCAGGTATCGCATCTTGAGGTATTGTATGGTATTATGGATTGAGCTAGGTACAGACGGAGTTTCCTGTACTAGCTGGTTCGCAGGTATTGTATTGTGTATGATAGTCCTCATTTGGTATATTCAGTTCATTGGTATTTATACTGACAGTTGAGTATTGTGCATAGTAGTGGTAGTATATCTCCTACATTCTTTCTTGCTCTATATATATCTCTTGAGATTGAGGACTTAGTGGGCAGACCGCTGAGGCTGGTGGCGGTACCCACTGAGGACTACTTGTTTGATAGTAGTTCTCACACCCATTGGTGACATCTTTTTGCAGAGTCTTCTTCCCCAGTAGTGCATACTGAGCGCGGAAAGGAGACCGTCGGGTAGAGCATTCCCCGGATACTTGGCTAGAGGTATACCCATTTTGTTAGTGAGATATGTGTCTGTACATACAGTGAGTTTGAGAGACTAGTGATGTGTTGTATTATGGTTATGGATGATGTATGTACAGTGATCTTTTGATATTATATATAGCAGCTCTGTTGATACCTTTAGCTTTGTGTGTTGATTATTGTTGTTTTCGCTTCGTATACATAGTAGAGATACTGTGTATGCGGCGGATCTCGTCATACGCCTGGGAAGAGGTAACCCGGGGCGTGACACTTGTACTCCGTTCCTAGTTGGAATATCGTGGATATGCTTGTGTTGTGACGCCTTGGGCGGGTAGAAAAGACTCTATCCGTTCGGCGGGTCTGGGGCATACGCCCGTGCGGTTATCCTTTCCACCTAGTTGGTGTTAAAGGCCCGACGGGGCGTGACAGACTAAGGTGGTATCAGAGCATAGAAACGGTCTAGGTGGACCTAAGGAATCCTAGGATGGAAAAGACCCTAGGAGTGTAGGCTCGTGAGTGACGAGATCTTTGATTGTGGCGAAAGATAAGTGATTGGGTTATGTCCTTATACTTCTAGTTGGAAGTAGAGGTAGATTCGAGGTGTGTCTTATTCTTCACCAAGAGAGTTCGTGTTGGCGGCCGACAACATGAAACCAAGTGAGGGGAATAAGAGCCCTTGTGTGACTTTCGCCTAAATTGGGTTCACGTTTATTTTCGTGAAATGTTATGTCGCAAATGACTTTGAATGTCACGAAATGACCAAAGTCGTTGTGTTTCAGGAGATAATGGTACGTGGACGGCCTCATACGAGGGTTGGGCTCGGAGGATCGAGCGCGGCTCCCGAACAACTCGGGAAAGGTGAGAACTCGGGTCTTCATGATCAATTGACCGAGTTGATGGGCGTGGTTCGGCGACCGGCCGTAATCATGTAGCGACAGGAGGAGCAAATTAAGAAGCTCCAGGACGAGATGGCGCAGCAAGCGGCTGCGATTAGGGAGGAAAGATCGGGAGCACCTCCGGTCTCTGCTTCGGCACTGGCCGAGGGAGTGACACCGGCGCCGGTTGTGGCGCCACCGGCACTACCGATTGTGGCCGATGGGTCGGGTGCTCCTATGCCCGATTTCGCGGCGGAAGAAGCGGAGAGAGAGCGCACACTTGCGGCTCTCATGACGTTCAAAAAGTTCAACCTGCCTATCTTCAACAGGGAGAACATGGATCCATGGACGTGGAGACGTGGATTGATGCCATAGAAACTCTCTTCGAGGATCTATATACCTTGGAGAGGGACAAGGTGCACCTCGCCGCTCATTGTTTAGAGCGATCGGCGAAGGTGTGGTGGAAGGGAGTCAAGCGTGATAGACTCCCTAGCCTTCCGCCACCGACTTGGGAGGAGTTTCGGGGTATGGTGTTCGCCGCCTACTTCCCCAATAGTGAGAAGAGGAAACTCCAAGAAAGGTTCCGAAAGTTGAAGCAGGGGAACCGCACCGTGCGTGAGTAAGAGTGGGAATTCTCGTATATCATTAACTGTGTACCGCACGTTGTCCGCGGAGAGTTGGACAAGGTCGATTGCTTCGTGCGCGGGCTTCAACCAGAGATCTTTCGGGCAGTTCACGCCTTCAAGCTACAGACCTTTGCGGAGGTCTTGGACCGTGCTCTCTTCGTGGAGCACGAGAATGCATGTGCGCGCGAGGAGCGCGAATCCTAGGAAAGAGAGAAGGAAAAGGATAAGGAAAAGGGAAAGAAGCGTTCGGCGGGTTGCTCGGGTGGTCAGTCTAGCTCTAAGAGACCCCCGAAGCACTTGCAGTCGCAGAACCAGTCTCGAGGGTCTCAGCGGAATCGACCCTCGGGCCGGTGCCCGATTTGTAGCGGCCCCCACAACCCTCAGCAATGTGATTACCGTGAGGGCCGGTGCTACAAGTGCGGACAGCCGGGACATATGCGGTTCAATTGCCCGATGGATGATGGCCGGGCACCGTCGTCGGCATCGGCATTTGCATCGCCGAGACAGCTTGCGGGCATCCCACCCGCGGCGATGTCGACAGGCCGTACACCGCCGCCGAGACCAGTTGAGGGCCAGCGGCCGGCGCCCAGTGGACGGGTGTTCGCCTCGCAGGTGGAGGAGCCTTCGGCCTAGGAGGATGTCGTGGCAGATATTGTGTTAATTAATGGCATTCGATGTAGAGCTTTGTTTGATACCGGAGCATCGCATTCATTCATTGCTCGATCATTTGCTATCACACATGGAATAAAAATTATAGAAGCCACGCATGCAAGGACTGTGCAAGTACCAGAACACACCTTTTGTGTACATCAAGCGTGTGTAAATTGTCCAGTGAGAATTGAAAACTGGATCATGCCAGCTGATTTGCTGGTGTTAAATCGAATGAATGAGTATGACTGAATCCTAGGAATGGATTGGCTCTCAAGATATCACGCTACTATTGATTGTGAGAGCCGGATAGTGAGGTTTAGAGAATCCGGGCACAAGGAGTTTGTATACCGTGGGTGCAAGAGTTCGCTCTTTGCGTCGATGGTGTCCACGTCGCAGGAAAAAAGCTCATTGCTAGTTGTTGCATTGCTTACTTAGCGACGGTAGTGGATGACCGAAAGGAGGTGTTGGGACTCGAGGACATTCCTGTAGTCCAAGAGTTCCCAGATGTATTTCCGGCGGAGTTACCCGGAATGCCACCGGATCGGAAAATAGAATTCGTGATCGATTTGCTCCCGTGTACGGCGCCGATTTCTAAGGCCCCGTACAGGATGGCACCCGTGGAGCTAAGAGAACTGAAAGCACAATTACAAGACTTGATGGACAAGAGTTTCGTAAAGCCAAACGTGTCATCTTGGGGAGCCTCTGTTCTATTTGTGCGGAAGAAGGACGGTTCACTGCGGTTATGTGTGGATTACTGTGAGTTGAACAAAGTGACCGTCAAGAACAAGTACCCGTTGCCCCGTATTGATGACTTATTTGATCAATTACAAGGGTCTCGGGTGTATTCAAAGATTGATTTGCAATCCGGTTATCACCAATTGAAGATTAAACCAGAGGATGTGCATAAGACCGCGTTTAGGGCGCGGTATGGACACTACGAATTCACGGTTATACCTTTCGGGCTTACCAATGCCCCGACAGTATTCATGGATTTAATGAACCGTGTGTTCAAACCACTATTGGATCAATTTGTGGTAGTGTTCATTGATGAAATTCTGGTGTACTCTCGGAGTGAAGAGGAATATAAAGAGCACCTGAGGATTGTGCTTCAAGTTCTTCGAGAGAACAAGTTATTCGCCAAATTAAAGAAGTGCGAATTTTGGATTCGTGAGGTTGCTTTCTTGGGTCATGTGATTTCCGCGGGCGGAGTATCGGTGGACCCTAAGAAAATTGAGGGAATCAAGGATTGGCCTCGCCCGACCAATGTCACGGAAGTGTGAAGCTTTTTGGGTCTTGCGGGGTACTATCGGCGGTTCGTGGAGGGATTTTCAAAAATTTCCGGTCCATTAACGCGCCTTACCCATGAGGGAGCCAAATATGTTTGGAGTGAGGAATGCGACCAAAGCTTTAAGGAGCTAAAGGAAAGGTTGACTTCGGCTCCGATTCTCGCCTTGCCGGTTGAAGTGGAGAGCTTTGTGGTGTATAGTGATGCATCACGGCGCGGTCTTGGATGTGTGCTTATGCAAAGAGGACAAGTGATAGCATATGCCTCTCGTCAGCTGAAGAGCTATGAGAAAAATTACCCCACCCACGACCTAGAACTTGCAGCGGTGGTCTTCGCGCTTAAGTTGTGGAGACACTACTTGTACGGGGAACATTGTGAGGTGTACACGGATCATAAAAGCTTAATGTACTTATTCACTCAAAAGGAGTTGAACTTGAGGCAACGGAGATGGTTGGAGTTGATAAAAGATTACGACTTAACCGTCTTGTACCACCCCGGTAGAGCCAATGTGGTGGCCGATGCGCTCAGTCGGAAATCCATGGAGAACTTCGCAATTGAGATGACGGGACAAATGCCGTTGATCAAGGAAATGGGCCGGTTCGACTTGGAAGTCGTGGCCCCGGGTGTCCCCGCTATACTCATGAATCTTGAGGTGTGGCCGACCTTGTTGGAGTAAATAAAAGAAAAACATCCGGAGATCCGGAACTCCAAAAGGTGCGGAGTGCTATCGAGAGTGGACGCGCCGGTGATTTTCATATGGATTCGAAGGGCGCCATTCGATTCCGAAATCGATTGTGCGTGCCTACAGTCGAGGACATTCATGGGGAGATCTTGAAAAAAGCTCACACTTCTCTCTATGCGATTCACCCGGGCAGCACCAAAATGTATAAGGATCTTAAATTTTATTATTGGTGGCCGGGGATGAAACTTGATGTTGGACGCTTTGTGGCACAATGTTTAGTATGCCAACAGGTGAAGGCCGAGCGTCGCTTTCCAGCAGGGAAATTATAAGGGTTGCCCATTCCAGTTTGGAAGTGGGAGAATATAGCAATGGATTTTGTTGTGGGCCTACCTCGATCGCATGGTGGCCACGACGCGATTTGGGTGATGGTGGATCGTTTAACAAAGTCGGCACACTTTTTGCCAATCCACACCACTTGGTCGGGAGACAAATTAGCACAAGTCTATCTGGACGAGATTATGCGGTTGCACGGGGTCCCGACCTCGATAGTTTCAGATCGAGATCCCCGTTTTACATCGCATTTTTGAAAAAGCTTGCAAGAGGCTTTGGGTACATGGCTCGATTTTAATTCGGCATTCCATCCTCAAACTGACAGTCAATCGGAGAGGACAATTCAGATTTTGGAGGATATGCTGCGAGCGTGTGTGTTGGACTTCAAGGGTGCATGGCCTACTCATTTACCGATGGCTGAGTTCGCTTATAACAATAGTTATCAATCTAGCATCGGTATGGCACCGTTTGAGGCCTTGTATGGAAGAAAATGTCGTTCTCATATTCATTGGAGTGAGGTCGGCGAAAGAAGGGTCTTAGGACCGGATGTGTTGCGTGAAGCGGAGGAAATGGTCCGCTTGGCACGTGAACGCTTATTGACGGCGCAATCCAGGCAAAAGAGCTATGCGGATAGGCGTCGACGAGATTTGGAATTCGCGGTAGGAGACCGCGTCGCCCATGAGAGGAGTAAAGCGATTTGGTGTTCGGGGTAAGTTGAGTCCCCGTTACACTAGACCTTATGAGGTTTTGGAGCGCGTGTGATCTTTGGCATATCGGCTAGCCTTGCCGCTAAAACTTGTGGGGATACACAATGTGTTTCATGTATCGACGCTCCGCAAGTACGTGTATGATCCAGCGCACGTCCTCGAGTATGTGCCTATGGAGCTTCATGAGGATATGACTTACGAGAAATTTTTCTTGTATATCATGGATCGTGAGGTGAAAAATTTGAGGAACCGTGAAATTCCTTATGTAAAGGTGCAATGGACGAATCACGAAGAGCGTGAAGCTACTTGGGAATTGGAAAGCTCAATGAAGGAGCGGTTTCCTAACCTCTTCGCTGAGTGCAGCTGAGGTATAATTTAGTTTCGCGACCAAAACTCTCTTTAAGGGGGGAGGAATGTAGCACTCTGAATTTCGGTGCGTTGTATCGAACTTTACCAAAATTGATGAAGTTCGGAGAAAGCCGATAATGGCTGGTGTGGAATTGGGTTCCGAGGGTTTTAGAACGTTTTGGGTACGAGTGTATCACGCCCCGCCGTGCCTTAGCACCAAGTAGGTGGAAGGACAAAACGCACGGGCGCATGACCCAGATCCGCCGAACGGACATAATTTCCCCTGTACGTCCAAGGTGTCACAACCAGTACAATTCAAGAGATTCCAAACAGGAACAGAATTCATACATAGATTGCATAAGGAAAGCATCATAAATTACTATGCTATTACAAGCATTCGCAATACAACCACATATTATATTTTTGTGTCTTTGTTCTTTCTTTCCAAATACAATCGAATTATTATTACATTTCCATTCATTCGAATACCCCTAAAGTAAGCAGTAGAGGGTACTTTTATTCTGGTCACAGTGGTAGGACGCTAACTACTGAGTTACGCCCTTCCCTCGCGCCGCCGCGCCGCTCACGTGAGGACCTAAAAAATAGTGGGATGAGAACTATATAAAATAGTTTCCAGTGGGTAAGGCCACCCAAGAGAGGAGCTCGACCCACCAGGTCCAAAGGAAGCATACAAGCATGGGTTAGTACATATACATAACCTGTAAGCATATAACTTTACTATATATGAAAAGTAAACATGCTATGCTTCAACAAATGCGATAATGAAATCCATGCAATATATTTTCGACTGCTATTCCACTACCCATTTCATAACCAATCTGCTCCTAAGGTTCACTTACCTTAGCTAAGCCGTACTCGACTCGCTCTCGAGTCCATCATTAACGGGTTACCACCCTCCTAAGGTTTACTTACTTTAGTCAAACCTTACCCGACTCACTCTTGAGTCAAACATTCTTGGGCCACCGCCCAGCTAAGGTTTACTTATTTAGTCAACCTTCACCGACTCACTCTTGAGTCATATATCCTTGGGCCACCGCCCAGCTAAGGTTTACTTATTTAGTCAAACCCTCACCGACTCACTCTTGAGTCAAATATCCTTGGGCCACCGCCCAGCTAAGGTTTACTTATTTAGTCAAACCTTCACCGACTCACTCTTGAGTCAAATATCCTTGGGCCACCGCCCAGCTAAGGTTTACTTATTTAGTCAAACCTTCACCGACTCACTCTTGAGTCAAATAGTGGGCCACCGCCCAACCTGAATTTACCACCTGGCGGCAAAATAGTCGCACTCGCCGAACGATGGCTTCAGTCAACCGGCGGCGAACTGTCGCACTCGCCGAACAATGGCCTCGATCACCGGGCGGCGAACCGTCGCACTCGCCACTGGTATCTAGCCCCTTGGCGGCGAAATAGTCGCACCCACCACAAGTATCCAGCCCTCTTGGCGGCGAAATAGTCGCACCCACCAGCTGATACCAAGATTACAAGTTACTAGTTCTGGGATTCCGGAATCCACTTTCACATCTCAAGGGTTCATCATTACCCTATGTTGCAAACCTCTTCTGGGTTCATATTGCCGTGTCCAAGTGGTCAACCTACCACTATATTTTCCAACCTATGTTCAATAACACTAGGTTCGATAGTCCTGTTTAAGTGATCTTCCTATCACTATGTTGTCTCAACCTAGGTTCAATAACTCTAGGTTCACATACATTCCAACCTATGTTCATTGACACTAAGGGCATGTTTGGTTCACCTATTTTAGACTATGGAATCGGAGTGGGATTCATTGATTCCAATGATTGTTGTTTGTTTTAAAGGAATCGGATTCCAACTCCCATTCCACTTTGGAATGGGAATGACTAAATCTATTGATGGTCCAATCCGGCCTTGAATACCGGATTGGCCCATTCCCAAGTAAACTACTAAAAATTCTCTTCCACCAACGCCTCCCCTCCTCTCCCTTCATCACTTTCCTCTCTCTTAATCAAAACACCCTCTAAAAAATTCTAGATTTTCATTCCGATACCCATTCCATTAATAAACCAAACGTCTTGGGATGATTCGTCATTCCATTTCCCATTCCAAAGCAATCCAATTCCATTTCTCATTCCTATTCCAATCGCGAACCAAACATGCCCTAAGTTCATTTCACATTCCAACCTATGTTTAATAACACTAGGTTATGTACTATCACATTCCAACCTATGTTTAATAACACTAGGTTTAACATGCATGCGTAATCTCTCAAGTATATATATTATTATGAAATACTTAGATTCTTTTACATGCAAGGTGAGCCCATGGCTCAAATCATTTTGATATATATATATATATATATATATATATATATATATCTAATGCCAACATGCACATTATAGTTCTTTCTTATCCTAGTTGTCCACCGCTAGGATTTTCAATTTACGTGGCCTCTAGCCCTTGTTTAACTACATGTCAAGTTCTCTATCATGTAGAGAAAACTAGCTCACCGCTATGTTCTCACCTAGGCATAAACACGTCCATTTGTAACAATGTGTTCCACATGCCTACAATTCCAATCTATGGTAGGTATGGTATTAACATCATATGATCTACACATTCATATATATATACCACTTGCCAATTAACCTACCATTACATGCATCAAGTAAAATAAAATATACTATACTCTTTCGACATGGAAGTGACCTAATCACTTCGGTAAACACAAACCCACCTTACACTCTTTCGATTGCTTGTAGACACTTGCAATCGGGCTCTTTTCCTTGGCCTCAAGCTTGATCTTCAAGCTCCTAGCCCTAACACACATGAAAGATTCGTTAATCCGAGTCGAACTCATAACGATCTCATCTCTTGGAATAATTCGAAATAGAGTTGTCCTACATGTTCTACTAACCCCCAACTAGGGTTCTAAAGGGTTAAACCATTTTTAGAACCCTCCACAAGAAAATCCCTCTTTCAACCTAGGGTTTTCCAAACCTCATGGTAAAATCCAAAATCTCTTGCTAATCTCTATAATTTGTAGTCTAGATTAGCCAAGGGTCTCCAAAACCTCATTTCTTAGCCTCAAATTCGAAACCCTAACTACCAAATCCAAGAACTCACCTCGGATCCGCGAGCTCACCAAGCCACCATGCATGCACGAGCTCGATTCTTCACTCCTCCAAGCTTCCCAAGCTTGATCTCCACCAAGATCTCCAATTTGGAGGAGAAGAAGAAAAAGTGGTAGTGAGAGAGAGGAGTTTCTCTCCCCTCTCTCCCTGTGTGTGTTGGTATGTTTTCAGAGGAGAAAGGGGAAGGGTTCCCCTTTATATAAGCCCCCCTCAGTGAAATTACCAAATTACCCTTCGAAATCAGCATTCTGACTCGCATTCTTAGGTGTAATAGAACGCTCTCATGGGGTTTCAATCCTCGTTCGTTCGAATCTGAGCATGTACTCGTGGCAAACACGCATTCGTAGGTGTAATAGAACGCTCTCATGGGGTTTCAATCCTCGTTCGTTCGAATCTGAGCATGTACTCGTGGCAAACTCCCACTCTTTGGACGTAATAGAACGCTCTCATGGGGTTTCAATCCTCGTTCTTTCGAATCTGAGCATGTACTCGTGGCAAACTCCCACTCTTTGGGCGTAATGGAACGCTCTCATGGGGTTTCAATCCTCTTTCGTTCGAATCTGAGCATGTACTCGTGGCAAACTCCCACTCTTAGGCGTAATAGAACGGTCTCATGAGATTTCAATCCTCGTTCGTTCGAATCTGAACATGTACTCGTGGCAAACTCCCACTCTTTGGGCGTAATAGAACGGTCTCATGGGGTTTCAATCCTCGTTCTTTCGAATCTGAGCATGTACTCGTGGCAAACTCGCATTCTTTGGTGTAATAGAATGCACTCATTGGGTTTCAATCCTCGTTCGTTCGAATCTGAACATGTACTCGTGGCAAACTCCCACTCTTTGGGCGTAATAGAACGCTCTCATGGGGTTTCTGTAGTACACTGAACTTTAGCGAATTGCAAGGTTCTAGTGTGAGATTAGTACACCGTACTAATCTGGAGGTTTTGGTTTTGCTTTGAGCCCTTGGGAGCGTTTTCGGGACTTGAGAAGTGCGAAAACGGACTCCGGGAGTCGAAATCTGCAAACTGCAGATTTTGGCATTGTATACCGGTATTCACCTATGGGATACCGGAATACTGTGATAAACCGATTTTCGCAGCTCTCGGGTTCTGCGGAATCCTGCTGGAAATACCGGAATGGGCTGGCATTCCGGTATGTGCCATCGCATACCGGTATTGGAGTAGACATACCGGTACTGGCAATGCGCATACCGGAATCCCCTTACGTGGCCTGGTTGGCCGAGGCTCGGGTTGCGGGATTTCTGGCCGGATACCGGTATGCCCATACGCATACCGGTATACAGAGCCGAAAATCCTGTTTGAGCTGTTTTGCGAATGTTGGCTTTTGGAGGGGTGTTGGGGCAATTGTTACAACATACAACTTAACCCTCACACCCTCCCCTCTCAGCCATTTGAGCTGAGGACTTGGAGAAAAGAGGTAGGCTTTTTCCTCTCTTTCTCTCTCTAGATTCTTGTGATTTCTTGGTGATTAAACCTAGGGTTGATCTCCATTTTCTTCTCTTTTGCTCTCAAGCTTGCTAGCTTGTTCTTGGTGGACTTGGTGGAGGAAGAGAAGAGCTTGGTTGAGGTTTATCTCCAAACCTAGCCTCCTTTGATCTTGTTTGGAGCTATAAAGAGGTGAGTTCTCCCCTCTTGAACCCTCTATTGTAGTTTATTTGGGTTTTTGTTGTAGAAATTCCATGTTGGGAAACCTAGGGTTTACTTTTAGGGTTTCTTAATTTCGGGATTTTGAATGGGAATTGATGGGTGTAGAATGTTGTGTTAGATTGGATTTGAGGCCTCCTAACTCTATTTTGGACTTTGGACAAGAAATTCTTGGTCTAAGGTATTTTCACCCTTTTTCCCCTTTGTTGTATGTATGTCGTTTTTTTTTTCGATTTTCGTCGTTCGATGTTCTAACCCCATAGGGATCTCCTTTAGGGCGCTAGAAATCGAGGGGACAACTTTGTTTTCGGATACTGCGAGGTTCCGAAGGACTTCGGGTGGGTTTGACCTCACCGAAATGGGTGAAATCCCTCTATGTCTTCAGTTTTATTAAAAACTCAAGATTGTGCATTTACATGCTAAATGTAGCATTATGACATTGTTGGAATCATGACATATAGGTGTCATTTATGAGAATTGCATGTACCTTGTAGGGGTTGATAGCATGCATGGATTAAACTTGGATAATGGTTTTGTAGCATTTCATCTTATTATATGTAAAAATGCATGTTGGATAAGTGAGATATATTGTGGGATACTAGATGTATAGTAGCATATGAGATTTGATCATGATGTATATATATTGGCTTTTAGTAGCATTAGTCATGGCATATGACAAACCTTTGAGAATGTTAAACTAAGTATATTGCATATTACTTAGGTGAATAACAAGTGGACATTATGACATAGTGTTGGACTCTTAGTCACTACTTGGCATTCCATGTTTTTAGACATGATGAACGTGACACTTATGCAGTTGATTATGCTTGTTGGCCATTTGTGCTCATTCGCACATGCTTGTGAGGGTCGCTTCCTACAAGCCGGCACTCCGGAGTTAGCCTTGCGACCTTGGTCGCCCGTGCAGGTTTGGGCGCCGAAGTGGATCGCCGTTGGGGGAGAGTCTCATTCTTGCGAGAGAATGTTGACTACCACGGGGCCATTAGGCACGGCACAAGCGGGACAACCTCGTCCCCTATGGATTGGGTATCTACGATGCATGTGGTAGTGGACATGACATGGCATATAGTGAGATTATGACATTTGAACAGGTGTAGCTAGAATATTGCATATTTACACATGTACATGAGTAGAGGAGTTACTTGCATTGTAACATGATCATGATTAGAATATCACATGTTTATAACTTATGGTAGAGGCATAGTAGCGTGGAATTTTAAATGTATGCATATTTTTATACTAATCCTACTTTTGCCTCAGTTGACCTAGTGGTGTATTCCGCTCCTCTTGGCGGCTTACCCACTGGGAACTATTGAATAATAGTTCTCATCCCCCTGGGGTTTGTTGTTTTATTTCAGAGCCATCCACTGCGGGAGAGGCTAGGGACCGCGGCAAGGGTATTGCGAGTAGCTAGATCGCGAGGGTGCTAGCGACTAGGTGGCGCACCTTTCTTTTATTTTATTTGAGAGGTGTTTTTGTATCGACCACTTTTGTAGAGACTACCCTATGCCCCTTTTTGGGTTTATGTTGTACTAAACTTTGGTAGTGACTTTACTTTTTAGTATTTCATGCTTTTACCTTGAGACCTTACTTGTTTAGTATGTATGCTCTGATTATCATGTTAGGATTACTTGTTTTATTCCTTTCTTTCATACTTGTTATTAGACGCCTTGTGTGCATGTTGATTGTTGGTGTACACGGCGGGTCTGTGCATGCGCCCGGGTGGGCTTCCGCTGGGGCCCCGGGGCGTGACAGTTTCAATCCTCGTTCTTTCGAATCTGAGCATGTACTCGTGGCAAACTCGCATTCTTAGGTGTAATAGAACGCTCTCATGGGGTTTCAATCCTCGTTCGTTCGAATCTGAACATGTACTCGTGGCAAACTCCCACTCTTTGGGCGTAATAGAACGCTCTCATGGGGTTTCAATCCTCTTTCGTTCCAGTCTGAGCATGTACTCGTGGCAAACTCCCACTCTTAGGCGTAATAGAACGCTCTCATGGGGTTTCAATCCTCTTTCGTTCGAATCTGAGCATGTACTCGTGGCGAACTCGCATTCTTAGGTGTAATAGAACGCTCTCATGGGGTTTCAATCCTCGTTCGTTCGAATATGAACATGTACTCGTGGCAAACTCCCACTCTTTGGGCGTAATAGAACGCTCTCATGGGGTTTCAATCCTCGTTCTTTCGAATCTGAGCATGTACTCGTTGCAAACTCCCACTCTTTGGGCGTAATGGAACGCTCTCATGGGGTTTCAATCCTCTTTCGTTCGAATCTGAGCATGTACTCGTGGCAAACTCCCACTCTTTGGACGTAATAGAACGCTCTCATGGGGTTTCAATCCTCGTTCTTTCGAATCTGAGCATATACTCGTGGCAAACTCCCACTCTTTGGGCGTAAGAGAACGCTCTCATGGGGTTTCAATCCTCTTTCGTTCGAATCTGAGCATGTACTCGTGGCAAACTCCCACTCTTTGGACGTAATAGAACGCTCTCATGGGGTTTCAATCCTCGTTCTTTCGAATCTGAGCATATACTCGTGGCAAACTCACACTCTTTGGGCGTAAGAGAATGCTCTCATGGGGTTTCAATCCTCTTTCGTTCGAATCTGAACATGTACTCGTGGCAAACTCCCACTCTTTGGGCGTAATAGAACGCTCTCATGGGGTTTCAATCCTCTTTCGTTCCAGTCTGAGCATGTACTCGTGGCAAACTCCCACTCTTAGGCGTAATAGAACGCTCTCATGGGGTTTCAATCCTCTTTCGTTCGAATCTGAGCATGTACTCGTGGCGAACTCGCATTCTTAGGTGTAATAGAACGCTCTCATGGGGTTTCAATCCTCGTTCGTTCGAATATGAACATGTATTCGTGGCAAACTCCCACTCTTTTGGCGTAATAGAACGCTCTCATGGGGTTTCAATCTTCGTTCTTTCGAATCTGAGCATGTACTCGTTGCAAACTCCCACTCTTTGGGAGTAATGGAACGCTCTCATGGGGTTTCAATCCTCTTTCGTTCGAATCTGAGCATGTACTCGTGGCAAACTCCCACTCTTTGGACGTAATAGAACGCTCTCATGGGGTTTCGATCCTCGTTCTTTCGAATCTGAGCATGTACTCTTGGAAAACTCGCATTCTTAGGTGTAATAGAACGCTCTCATGGGGTTTCAATCCTCGTTCTTTCGAATCTGAGCATGTACTCGTGGTGGCAAACTTCCACTCTTTGGGCGTAATAGAACGCTCTCATGGGGTTTCAATCCTCTTTCGTTCGAATCTGAGCATGTACTCGTGGCGAACTCGCATTCTTAGGTGTAATAGAACGCGCTCATGGGGTTTCAATCCGCGTTCGTTCGAATCTGAACATGTAATCGTGGACAACTACTCCACTTTTAGCGGGGCGACCGCCCTTTCAGCAGCAGCAGCAGCGACAGGTGCCTAGTGGGCGTATGTATGCGGCTCAGGCCGTGGAGGCGACAGCAGCCGAGGAGGTCGTCGCAGGTATCATTTTAATTAATGGAATCAGAGTTAGAGCTTTATTTGACACTGGTGCATCTCACTCTTTCATTGATCGGCTGTTTGCCGAGTTGCATGACATCGAGATTGTACCTACTTTGCATCTGGGACATGTTGTTGTTCCCGATCACATTTTGGACATTCGGGAGTTTTGCCCTAGTTGCCCTGTTAGGATAGGGGATTGGATTATGTCGATTGATCTATTAGTTTTGCGGAAGCTGGGCGAGTTTGACGTAGTATTGGGCATGGATTGGCTCACAAAATACTACGCCACAATCGATTGCAAGGATCGGATTGTGACTTTTCGGGAACCCGGAAAGGATGAAGTTGTGTTTCATGCATGCAAGAGTTCGCTGTTCGCGATGACTATCTCTTCTGCACGGGCTAAGCACTTGATTCGGAGTGGTTGTGTAGCTTACTTAGCTAGCGTTGTTCTGAGGGATGGAGACACCCCGCGGATTGAGGACATACCCGTTGTGCGGGAGTTTGTTGATGTGTTTCCGGCGGATCTTCCAGGTATGCCACCGGATAGGGAAATTGAATTCGTGGTGGATCTCGTTCCCGGGACTACCCCGATTTCAAAAGCACCCTATAGGATGGCACCTGCCGAGCTGAAGGAGTTGAAAGCGCAGTTGCAAGACTTATTGGATAAAGGCTTCATCAGACCGAGCGTTTCACCTTGGGGAGCGCCGGTTTTATTTGTGAAGAAGAAGGATGGATCTCTTCGCCTATGCGTGGATTATCGTGAGCTTAATAAGGTTACGATCAAGAATAGATATCCTCTACCGAGGATTGACGACTTGTTCGATCAACTGCAAGGATCTTTGGTGTATTCCAAGATAGATTTACAATCTGGTTATCACCAACTCAAGATCAAGGCTGAGGATGTACCCCTGACGGCTTTTCGAACACGGTATGGACATTATGAGTTTACTGTTATGCCGTTTGGGCTTACTAATGCCCCGGCAGCTTTTATGGATTTAATGAACCGTGTCTTTAAGCCTTACTTAGACAGGTTTGTAGTGGTGTTCATCGACGACATCTTAGTGTATTCTCGAAGCGACGAGGATCATAGAGATCATTTGAGGCAAGTATTGCAAGTACTTCGGGAGAAGAAACTTTTTGCTAAGTTGAAGAAGTGTGAATTTTGGCTCCGCGAAGTGTCCTTTTTGGGGCATGTGATATCGGGAGACTGTGTAGCCGTGGATCCTAAGAAGATTGAGGCGATCAAGGATTGGCCTAGACCAACGAATGTGACCGAGATTCGAAGTTTTATTGGTCTAGCCGGATACTACCGGAGGTTTGTCGAGGGATTCGCTAAATTATCTATGCCCCTCACTCGACTCACACATAAAGGAACTAAGTTCATTTGGAATGACTTATGTGATAGAAGCTTCTTGGAGTTGAAGGAGCGCTTGACCACCGCCCCGATCTTGACCTTGCCGGTTGCGGGAGCAGGGTATGTGATTTATAGTGATGCTTCACTTAATGGTTTGGGTTGTGTTTTGATGCAGGACGGAAAAGTAATAGCTTATGCTTCCCGTCAACTTAAGGATTATGAAAAGAATTATCCAACCCACGATTTGGAATTAGCGGCCGTGGTGTTCGCTTTGAAGCTTTGGCGTCATTATCTTTATGGCGAGCGTTGTGAAGTCTACACCGACCATAAGAGCCTAAAATATCTGTTCACGCAGAAGGATTTAAATTTGAGGCAACGAAGATGGTTGGAGCTACTTAAAGACTATGATTTGACTATTCTCTACCACCGGAAAAGCGAACGTGGTGGCAGATGCTCTAAGTCGCAAATCGATGGAAAATTTAGCGATGCTACTTGTTACTCAACCCCCGCTGTTGGCGGAATTGCGACGATTGAATTTGGAGGTTGTAGCCCCCGACACACCCGCGAGGTTAATGGCTTTGGTAGTGCAACCTACCTTACTTGATTTGATTAAGGAGAAGCAAGTTCTTGACCCAGAATTGCAAAGGATTCGATCCAAAATCAGCGAAGGCCATGCTAGTGGATTTCTTGTGGACGATCAAGGAATGCTACGATTCCTAAATCGATTATGTGTACCGGCAGAAGCGGAGATCAAGGAAAGGATATTGACCGAAGCTCACCGAGCGCCTTATACCGTGCATCCGGGTGGCACAAAGATGTACAAGGATTTGAAATTGCATTATTGGTGGCCCGGAATGAAGAAGGACGTTGGCGAGTTTGTAGCTAGATGTTTAACTTGCCAACAAGTGAAAGCTGAACATAGACTCCCCGCGGGAAAACTTCAGAGTTTACCGATACCGGTTTGGAAATGGGAGCGTATTACCATGGACTTTGTTTCTGGATTGCCTCGCTCTCAAGCCGGGCATGATGCAGTGTGGGTGATAGTGGACCGATTGACTAAATCGGCACAATTTATCCCTATACACACCACTTGGGCAGGGGAGAGACTTGCACAAGTCTATCTTGATGAAGTGGTGCGGCTTCATGGAGTACCTACATCGATCGTATCGGATAGAGACACTAGATTTGTGTCGCATTTTTGGAAGAGTTTACATGACGCTTTGGGCACTCGTTTGGATTTCAGCACGGCATTTCACCCCCAAAGCGATGGTCAATCTGAACGTACCATTCAGATCTTGGAGGACATACTTCGAGCTTGTATCATGGATTATCAAGGAGGTTGGCATCAACACCTACCTATGGCAGAGTTTGCTTATAACAATAGTTATCAAGCAAGCATTAAGATGGCACCTTTCGAAGCTCTTTACGGAAGGAAGTGTCGATCACCACTTCATTGGAGCGAAGTGGGTGAGAAGCTAGTTTTGGGTCCCGACGTGCTACAGGAAGCCGAGGACAAGGTTCGCATTGCTCGACAAAGATTAATTTCAGCTCAAAGTCGCCAAAAGAGTTATGCTGATAAGCGTCGGCGGGAATTGGAGTTCCAAGTAGGAGACCATGTCTTCCTAAAAGTATCGCCGACGAAGGGGATTAAGAGATTTGGTGTTCGAGGAAAACTTAGTCCTCGTTTTATTGGACCTTTCGAAGTGTTGGAACGGGTAGGCCCGGTAGCATATCGACTCGCTTTACCGCCGAATCTATCGGGAGTACACAATGTGTTCCACGTGTCTTTGCTCCGGAAGTATGTTTTTGATCCAACTCATGTGTTGGACTCCACTCCGTTGGAATTGCATGAAGATTTAAGCTTCGAGGAATACCCGGTGAAGATTCTAGCTCGCGAGGTGAAGAAACTCAGGAATCGAGAAATCCCTTATGTGAAGGTGCTTTGGAGCAACCACGACGAGCGCGAAGCGACTTGGGAGTTGGAGAGCTCGCTGTTGGAGTGGTACCCCCATCTTTTTCAGATGGAATCCTAAGGTACTTGACTTCTAGTTTCGCGGACGAAACTCCTTTTTAGGAGGGGTGTATGTAGTACACTGAACTTTAGCGAATTGTAAGGTTCTAGTGTGAGATTAGTACACCGTACTAATCTGGAGGTTTTGGTTTTGCTTTGAGCCCTTGGGAGCGTTTTCGGGACTTGAGAAGTGCGAAAACGGATTCCGGGAGTCGAAATCTGCAAACTGCAGATTTTGGCATTGTATACCGGTATTCACCTATGGGATACCGGAATACTGTGATAAACCGATTTTCGTAGCTCTCGGGTTCTGCGGAATCCTGCTGGAAATACCGGAATGGGCTGGCATTCCGGTATGTGCCATCGCATACCGGTATTGGAGTAGAAATACCGGTACTGGCAATGCGCATACCGGAATCCCCTTGCGTGGCCTAGTTGGCCGAGGCTCGGGTTGCGGGATTTCTGGCCGGATACCGGTATGCCCATACGCATACCGGTATACAGAGCCGAAAATCCTGTTTGAGCTGTTTTGCGAATGTTGGCTTTTGGAGGGGTGTTGGGGCAATTGTTACAACATACAACTTAACCCTCACACCCTCCCCTCTCAGCCATTTGAGCTGAGGACTTGGAGAAAAGAGGTAGGCTTTTTCCTCTCTTTCTCTCTCTAGATTCTTGTGATTTCTTGGTGATTAAACCTAGGGTTGATCTCCATTTTCTTCTCTTTTGCTCTCAAGCTTGCTAGCTTGTTCTTGGTGGACTTGGTGGAGGAAGAGAAGAGCTTGGTTGAGGTTTATCTCCAAACCTAGCCTCCTTTGATCTTGTTTGGAGCTATAAAGAGGTGAGTTCTCCCCTCTTGAACCCTCTATTGTAGTTTATTTGGGTTTTTGTTGTAGAAATTCCATGTTGGGAAACCTAGGGTTTACTTTTAGGGTTTCTTAATTTCGGGATTTTGAATGGGAATTGATGGGTGTAGAATGTTGTGTTAGGTTGGATTTGAGGCCTCCTAACTCTATTTTGGACTTTGGACAAGAAATTCTTGGTCTAAGGTATTTTCACCCTTTTTCCCTTTTGTTGTATGTCGTTTTTCGATTTTGGTTGTTCGATGTTCTAACCCCATAGGGATCTCCTTTAGGGCGCTAGAAATCGAGGGGACAACTTTGTTTTCGGATACTGCGAGGTTCCGAAGGACTTCGGGTGGGTTTGACCTCACCGAAATGGGTGAAATCCCTCTATGTCTTCAGTTTTATTAAAAACTCAAGATTGTGCATTTACATGCTAAATGTAGCATTATGACATTGTTGGAATCATGACATATAGGTGTCATTTATGAGAATTGCATGTACCTTGTAGGGGTTGATAGCATGCATGGATTAAACTTGGATAATGGTTTTGTAGCATTTCATCTTATTATATGTAAAAATGCATGTTGGATAAGTGAGATATATTGTGGGATACTAGATGTATAGTAGCATATGAGATTTGATCATGATGTATATATATTGGCTTTTAGTAGCATTAGTCATGGCATATGACAAACCTTTGAGAATGTTAAACTAAGTATATTGCATATTACTTAGGTGAATAACAAGTGGACATTATGACATAGTGTTGGACTCTTAGTCACTACTTGGCATTCCATGTTTTTAGACATGATGAACGTGACACTTATGCAGTTGATTATGCTTGTTGGCCATTTGTGCTCATTCGCACATGCTTGTGAGGGTCGCTCCCTACAAGCCGGCACTCCGGAGTTAGCCTTGCGACCTTGGTCGCCCGTGCAGGTTTGGGCGCCGAAGTGGATCGCCGTTGGGGGAGAGTCTCATTCTTGCGAGAGAATGTTGACTACCACGGGGCCATTAGGCATGGCACAAGCGGGACAACCTCGTCCCCTATGGATTGGGTATCTACGATGCATGTGGTAGTGGACATGACATGGCATATAGTGAGATTATGACATTTGAACAGGTGTAGCTAGAATATTGCATATTTACACATGTACATGAGTAGAGGAGTTACTTGCATTGTAACATGATCATGATTAGAATATCACATGTTTATAACTTATGGTAGAGGCATAGTAGCGTGGAATTTTAAATGTATGCATATTTTTTATACTAATCCTACTTCTGCCTCAGTTGACCTAGTGGTGTATTCCGCTCCTCTTGGCGGCTTACCCACTGGGAACTATTGAATAATAGTTCTCATCCCCCTGGGGTTTGTTGTTTTATTTCAGAGCCATCCACTGCGGGAGAGGCTAGGGACCGCGGCAAGGGTATTGCGAGTAGCTAGATCGCGAGGGTGCTAGCGACTAGGTGGCGCACCTTTCTTTTATTTTATTTGAGAGGTGTTTTTGTATCGACCACTTTTGTAGAGACTACCCTATGCCCCTTTTTGGGTTTATGTTGTACTAAACTTTGGTAGTGACTTTACTTTTTAGTATTTCATGCTTTTACCTTGAGACCTTACTTGTTTAGTATGTATGCTCTGATTATCATGTTAGGATTACTTGTTTTATTCCTTTCTTTCATACTTGTTATTAGACGCCTTGTGTGCATGTTGATTGTTGGTGTACACGGCGGGTCTGTGCATGCGCCCGGGTGGGCTTCCGCTGGGGCCCCGGGGCGTGACACTTCGTCAGTCTATCAATAATCACCCAAATGGTATCATAGCCGCTCGAAGTCCTAGGCAGTCCAACGACGAAATCCATCGTAATATGATCCCACTTCCACTCAGGTATTGGAAGACTCTGTAGCTTACCAGCTGGTACACGATGCTCAGCCTTCACTTTCTGACATGTCAAACATTGAGCTACAGCTCTACCAATATCTCGCTTCATACCATTCCACCAGAAGTGAGTCTTCAGATCTTGGTACATCTTAGTCCCTCCAGGATGTACAGAATAAGGAGAATAGTGTGCTTCCTTCAATATCTCCTCTCGAATCTCCAGATCCGCTGGTACACATAGACGTCCTCTATAACGGAGAATCTCAGAATCATCACAAGTAAAGTCTTCAAGACCACCACTCCTCAGTTGATCTCGAACTTTCATCAGATAAGGATCTACACTCTGTTTCTCTCGAATCCTATCCAACAGAGTGGGCTGTATGACCAAAGTCATCAGTCTCGCTGTCATCCCAGAAGTAACCACTTCAAGCGATAACCTCCGCATCTCCTCCACTAGGACATGCTGTTGAGTGATACACATACTCAAAGTCGCTATAGCCTTCCTACTCAAAGCATCGGCAACAACATTAGCTTTGCCGGGATGATATAGAATAGAGATGTCATAATCCTTCAATAACTCTAACCATCTCCGTTGTCGCAGATTCAACTCTTTCTGTGTAAACAGATACTTGAGGCTCTTGTGATAAGTATAAACTTCACAATGCTCTCCATAGAGATAGTGGCGCCATAGCTTCAGAGCAGAGACTACCGTCGCCAACTCCAGATCATGAGTGGGGTAGTTCTTCTCATATTCCTTTAGTTGTCTTGAAGCATACGCAATCACTTTACCATGTTGCATCAGCACGCAACCCAAGCCACTATGCGAAGCATCACTATAGATTACAAATCCTTCACCCATCACTGGCAGTGCAAGAATATGGGCTGTCATCAACCTTTGTTTAAGCTCATCAAAGCATTCTTGGCACTCATTACTCCAAACATACTTAACCCCTTTTCTGGTTAACCGAGTAAGAGGCGTAGAGAGTTTCGCAAAACTCTCCACGAATCGTCGATAATACCCGGCTAAGCCAAGAAAACTCCGCACTTCAGATATGGTCGTCGGTCTAGGCCAATCACGAATTGCCTCAATCTTCTTAGGATCAACAGCTACTCCCGAAGCTGAAATCACATGGCCTAAAAAGGCTACTTCTCTCAACCAGAATTCACACTTCTTAAGCTTATCATACAACTTCTTTTCTCTCAAGAGTTGCAGCACTAATCTCAGATGCTCCTCATGCTCCGCATCATTACGGGAGTAAATCAAGATGTCATCAATGAAGACTACCACAAACTTGTCCAAGAAAGACTTAAAGACTCGGTTCATCATATCCATAAATACGGCAGGGGCATTAGTCAATCCAAACGGCATGACTGTAAACTCATAATGCCCATACCGAGTTCTAAAAGCTGTCTTATAAATATCCTCAGCCTTCACCTTCAACTGGTGGTAACCGGACTGAAGATCAATCTTAGAAAAGACACGCGCTCCCTGTAATTGATCAAACAGATCATCAATACGCGGGAGGGGGTATCTATTCTTGATGGTCACTTTATTCAATTCCCGATAATCCACACACAGCCTAAGTGAACCATCCTTCTTTTTCACAAACAACACAGGCGCTCCCCAAGGCGACACACTAGGTCTGATAAAACTTTATCCATAAGATCCTGCAGTTGCGCCTTCAACTCTCTCAACTCAGCTGGTGCCATTCTATAGGGTGTCTTCGAGATTGGTGCGGTTCCTGGTACCACATCAATCACGAATTCAATCTCCCTATCAGGGGGCATCGAGGATAACTCAGAAGGAAAGACATCCGAAAATTCACGGACAATAGGAATATCCTCGAGTCCTGGTACAACAGTGGGCACCTCAATCACTGTTGCAAAATAGGCCATACATCCTCTACTCAACATCTGTCTGGCCTTAGAAGAAGAGATCGTCACTGCGAACAGTGAACTCCTACAACCTTCATAAATGAACTCCTCATGTCCATGCTCATGAAAAATTACCGTCTTGGTTCCACAATCGATTGTAGCAAAGTATCGAGATAACCAATCCATGCCAAGGATTACATCAAAATCCTGCAACTGTCTCAATACTAATAAATCGGCAGGCATGATCCAAGGCCCTACTTGCACAGGACATCCCAAACAACCCTGCGTCACCTGCAAACTATGGTCGGGTACCCGCACCTCCTGTGTCTGGGGTAACGACCCTATCTCTAAACCATGATGCAATGCAAATGCTCTACTAACAAAGGAATGTGATGCACCAGTATCGAATAAAGTACGCGATCTAATGCCACAAATCAAAACTATACCTGCCACCACCCGATCAGCTAACGAGGCATCCTCAATCTGAGCGGCATAAACTCGTCCGCTCACTGGTGGCTGGCGTCGATCCGGCTGTCGTGGCATAGAAGATCGCTCCTGAAAAAATACCGGGGAGGCTCCAGAATACTGCGGTGGGGAGAAAGGCACAGACGCCATAGAAGGAGTTGCTACACGTCTGGGACAAGTCTTCCTCATATGTCCTAGCTGCCCACACTCAAAACATCGACCCTCTCGTCTATCACAGAGATAAGCAAAATGAGGTCCTCCACAAATCACACATCGGGGAGATCCCCTCGACTGCTGCTATCGCTGCTGACAATATCCTCCAGACTGCTGGCGACTAGAAGATCCACGTCCCTGGAAACGCGATCGCTGGGGAGGTCTAGGTGGTCGTCTGCTACTCGATTGCCCTCCATCATCAGGTACCGGGCGCTTCCTCTCCTGACCCTGAGCTGGGTCCACAAGCTGCCCTCTCCTCACAAATGCCCCTCGCTCTACCCACAGAGACTGCTCGATAGTAGCATCCAAGGTCTGAAGTGTCTGCGAGTGGACAAATGGAAAGATCTCGGGTCTCAAACCCTTCTCATACAGATAGACCTTCTGTATCTCATCTCTCGCCGCTGAGGGAACACAGTTGAGTAATCTAGTAAACTCTCTCGCATACTCCTGTACCGGACGATTCCCTTGCTTCAGGTTCTTCAAGTCTTCCTCTATCTTCATCTTTACGCTACTGGGAAAATATGCTCCATACATAATTCTCCGAAATTCGCTCCAAGACATCTGTAGAGGATTCAGGGACCTATGATCACGGGTCCTCCTCCACCAGACATGAGCATCACTAGATAAACAATGAACCGCCATATGCACCTGCTCCCGTGCTGGCACAAAGAGATCCTCAAACAACTTCTCCATCTCGCAAATCCAAGCTTCTACCACCCATGGTTCTATACTACTACCATTAAATCGGGGTGGATCAAACCTACAGAAGCGAGCCAATCTATCCGCTATCCGCCATCCGCTCCTGCTCCTCTTCAGAAAGTGCTTGACTAGGCTGAGTACTTCCTTCTCTGGGTTGAGATGTAGTTGGAGTCGTTGCCGCCTGAGGTTCCATAGCTCGAGGCGTAGAGAAAGCATCGCACATCTTCTGTAACAAGGCACTCTGCTGCCTTCCAACTGCAGCTATGTTTGCTAGCTGCTCCTGCAGAGCGGGCCGCTCACTGGGTCCCGTCTGCTCAGGCATATCCGAAGGCGTCGGATGCGCTCGCGTCGACGGTCGTCGAGGAGGCATAGTAACAAATAATTACCCAATCAATACTTACACAAAGGATCTTCTTCAATCTTCCAGATTATTCACATGTACAGTCTCCAACCACTAACCAAAATGGGTCATGCACCTGCTAGCCAAGGTTATCCTGCTCAATCTGTCCTATAAGACCCTACCAAGGTACACTACCTTTCCGCACATTTTTCAGTATGCACTTTCATTACAACTTGACTCCCCAACTCACAGTCACTCTGCAAAAAGAATGTTAACAAACGGTGTCCTAGAAACTCTATCAAACACGAGCGTAGATACCAGGGGGGTTACCCGTCATCCCTGGGTTAACGCCGCTTTCCACTCCAGTGCCTCCAGCGGATCTGCCCACTACCAGTCCTTCAATCCAAGAGATATGAATAAGCACAGAAAAAGTAGTACAGACATACTAGCACTATCACTACTTAACACAGATCAGCTCCAACTTCAGTACAACAGATGAGAATAGCCAATAAACTATATATACCAAATGAGGACTATCAAACATCAATACCAAACCTGCGTATAACTCTCTAGTACAACACTGATATCTCCATCCATCTGTACCCAACACGCCTCATATCACGATTGGGTGGCGGCTCGGTAGCGGGGGGGGCAGAGTATGGGTGAGGAAATACCCTTTCGGACTCACATTATCTCTCTCGCATTCCCGCTCAGTATTCACAACTAATGGAAGAAGCTCTCAAACACTCAAGAGGTCTTCAGACCAACTCAGTACAGAAGCCCGTACATCTCTAACAAAGCTTCCTCGAGTTACTTTCTCCTCGCTGATATCGTAACCTGGAGCCAACTTCATAAGTGGTCTTCGATCACAAGAGACTATTAGCCTAATATGTCCCAACATGAAAAGTAGTCTCTTCCTCATATACGTACCGCCTACTAGCACTAATTGGTTCCCTGTCAGTATAAAATGAATCGACCAGCATGAACTGTCCTTGGTCAACAACAAGGACCTATCAGTAGGTCGATAGCCGCTTCTCCAGGCAACTCCAAACGATCACCTATGGGACTATCGATGCTCAACTCTACAGGAGCCCAATAACACGAAAGTCGCCACTTTTTCTAAGTGCCCTTTCGATACGCATCACAAAGGGTCTACTCATCAACATGCTCAACTTCATCCTATGAGTCTCGTTCGATCGAGCCCTAACTCTCACAGATCATAGTGCTCCATACAGCGCACAATCAATTCTCCAGTGCTCACGAATGATCGACACCTCTGGTCTACTCCGCACATTCTACCTGTCCGCACGCTCAAAGAGACCTTAGACCCCAATAACCATGAAGCTCACAAAAACATCACGGATCGCCACTCACCCGATGATCACGTTCACTACACATGCAGTTCCATCACTCTACACCAGTGAATACTCAAAACTCATAACAACAAAGTTGAGTGTCCAACAATCTCTTCCCAGGCCGATTCCTCAATCACCTGACATTACCTGAACAGACAAAGTGCAATGCTCACCTATCAACATAGAATAGGCCAAATTAGCACCCATACTAAGAAATCAAATCCACATGCCTCCATTCGGATCATGCAGTTGCTATAATCTCCCTTTTCCTCAACCTACTCGTCATGGTCCAATCTCTCTACATAATCTTAGCATGAGTCATACCTATCATCTAATCCCAATAGCTTTCCTTCACACTCATCATAATCAATGCAGTCCCTACCATTAATCCACAACATCTACATCTCAATACGCTATCTCCATCAGCTAACATAGAACCAATCTAAAAACACCTAGGAGTGAAGACTGCCCACTGAATCCTGGCAAACATCAACCCACCTCAAAGCCTAACATCCAACCACGTCCTGGGGTAAAGAGACAACTATCCAACCAGATCCAACCCTCCAAGCTAAACAACCCTTCCTCGCACGCACTCCGATCTGTCAAACGTCATCTTCAAGAAGGCTGGGGGGGGGGGGGGGGGGGGGGGGCTATCTCCATCAGAATAACAGCTCAGCACCAGATCAATCCAACAAGAAATAGAGAGAACACTCTCTAGGTCACAAACTAATGCCCTTCACATGGCTCTTACTTCCTCCGCTTTCACTCTCTCAGAAAGTACCGATCTTCACGAACCTTGGAAATGCACAGCTAAAACAATCAGGGACTCACCTAATTTATAGGCCCCAAACACCCACATCGGGCGAGCGCCCGAATCCCACTTCCGGGCGTCCGGGTAATCCTCGAAACACCAGGTGTCAGCTGGCGGGCCAACCGGTCGGTCTTGTCGTCGTCACCCCAGGCTAAACGTGGGGCGGCTTGTCTCTCCGCGGTCTCCTTCACACGTGTCCTTTCTGTTATGCTCTCTAGACCTTGCCGCAGGTGGCATACCCGCAATTTGTCCTGGAGAGGAGAAGGTCGTCGCAAGCGTCAGGGCCCGGCTATCCCCTTGCGGGCACTCATCCCGCATATGGCCCGGTTGCCCACATCGAATGCATCTTCCTTCCCGCAGCGCACAACGTCGTGCCCAATGGGGACCACCACAAATAACGCATCCTGAGGAGGACCGAGTGGCGGAAGACTTCGAGGCTTGAGATTGCAATTGCGGATGCTTCGGGTGTCGCTTGAAACTCGACTGACCACCCGAACCGCCTGATGGTCGCTCTCTCTCCTCTACTCCGCCATAAGCCTCGCGCTCCTCCCGCGTGATGACCATACCTTGTTCCACCCACAAGGCTCGATCCAACACCTCAGCAAAGGTCTGCAACTTGAAGGGATGCACAACCTCAAAAATTTCTGGCCGAAGTCCTCGCTCAAAACAATCGGCCCTATCCTTAGCATCTCGCACCACGTAAGGGATGCAGTTAACAATGTGCGAGAATTTCCTTTCATATTCTCTCACTGTGCGGTCTCCTTGCCTCAGTTTCCTGAATCTTTCCTGAAGCTTTCTCTTTTCGCTATCAGGAAAATAGGCGGAGAATACTAGTTCCCGAAATTCCTCCCAAGTCACCGGAGGGAGACTAGAAGGTCGGTCTCGCCGGACTCCCTTCCACCACGCCTTTGCCGACCCTTGCAAGCAATGTGCGGCAAAATGCACCTTGTCCCGCTCCAAGGTGTACAAGTCCTCAAACAGGGACTCCATAGAATCGATCCACGTTTCTATGGTCCACGGGTCCATTTCTTCCCCGTTGAAGGTAGGCGGATTGAATCCCTTGAACGTCATGAGGGCAGCTAAAGCCCGCTCCCTCTCGGCCTCCACCTCCACATAGGCAGGGGCCGGATTGCCCGACCCAGTCGGAATGGTCTCCGCCGGAACACCACGCTGCACATAGTGCGCCATAACCGGTGCGGTTACCAATTGCTCCACAGTCTCTTGGAGTCTCTTAATCCGCTCCTCCTGGCGCAGGGCAGCCTCCTGCTGTCGCTGCACCATCTCAGCTTGTTGTTGCACCACTCCAACGAGTGTGGCCAACTGTTCACGAAGCTCCGGGTCTCCACTTGCCCCAGACTGCACAGGGACCTCACTAGGTCCATCCCACGTTGATCTCGTCGGAGATCGCCCACGTGACGCCATCGTATCCTGAAACACGACAACTTCCGTCAAAATCCTCGACCTTCAAGGTCAAGTACAATAGTTTACACAATCACGGACTCAAATCAGGCGAAAGTCACGCACTCGGTTTCATGTTGTCGGCCGCCAACATGAACACCCTCGGCTGAGAATAAATCACACCTTGAATCTACCTCTAACATCCTTTTTAGAGGCATACAACACACGACCCAATCGATTCACCTTTCGCCGCAAGTCACAAGTTCTCGTCTCTCACGAGCTTAAGTCCTTATGGTTTATCCTCCTAGGGTCTCCTAGGTCTGCCTAAACAAATTCTATGCTCTGATACCACTTTATCTGTCACGCCCCGGCACCGCCACTTTGGTCGGATTCGGGCGCGCCGACAGACCGCCGAACGGACAGAGTTTCCCCTGTACGTCCAAGGCGTTGCAATCAATACAATTCACGAGGTTCCAAACAGGAACAGAATTCATACACAGATTGCATAAGGAAGGTATCGAAAACGTTCAACTACGCTATTACAAGCATTCATTTGCATTCACATTACATTTACACTTTCACCCTTTTTCTTCCAAATACAATTACATTTCGTTCATTCTTTTCTTTTCTATACCCTTAAGCTATGCTGACCCAGGGTACATCTATCTCTGGTCACGAGTGGTAGGGCGCTATCTATCGAGCTACGCCCTTTCCTCGCACCGCCGCGCCGCTCACGTGTGGACCTGAAAAACAGTGGGATGAGAACTATATAAAATAGTTCCCAGTGGGTACGGCCACTCAAGGGAAGAGCTCGACCCACCAGGTCCAAAGGAGGCATCATAAGCAGGTTAGTCCAACATATAAACATATATCATATGCAAGTAATAAAATCATCCATGCTTATGCCTCAACTAAATGCAATATGAAACCCATGCAAGTAGATCTATCATTTCTACCTTCTATTTCACAATCCATTGCATATCCAATCCGCTCCTAAGGTTCTATTACCTTAGCCAAACTATACCACCCGACTCGGTCTTGAGTCAATTATCAGCGGACTACCGCTCTTGTCCAGGCCTGAGGAGAAGGACGTCTCACTTGCACCTCAGCCTTAAATTCACTTGACTATAGGTCATCCATCGGGCGAGAAAATACCAACATACCCTTGACCATAAGTCGCTTACCGGGCGAGGAGAACCACACATACCCGTTGAATCACTGCCGGGCGAGGAGAACCACACATACCCGCAGTTATGATTCACTTGCCAGGCGAGGAGAACCACACATACCTGCAAGTATAAGTCTAGGGATTCCGGAATCCACTTTCCAAGTCTCAAGGGTTCGTCACATACCCTATGTTACCAACCTTTCTAGGTTCGTGGTCACATGTCCAAGTGGTCATCCTACCACTATGTTTCCAACCTATGTTCAATGACACTAGGTTCTATGTCTTTCCCACCTAGGTTCACTCGACTCTAGGTTTAATGACATTCCAATCCAAGTGGTCTTCCTACCACTACGTTTTCCAACCTATGTTCAATGACACTAGGTTCCATGACATCTCATCTTAAGTGGTCTACCTACCACTATATTCTATGACCTAGGTTCAATGACGCTAGATTCAATGTTCAATCGCGTTCCTTGTAATCCTAGTTGTTCTCATCTAGGATTCATGACAACTAGTCCTTGTTTCCATTTTGTCGAATTCTCTAATCTTCCTAGAGTTCATCGACCTATGTTCACATCCACACCTAGGCATACACACACATATATATATATACACTCATATGTCACCACTTGCCTAGTGTTATACGTCCAATGGTAGATAATTTACACTAAGTAGCATATAATCTATGCCTACTCATTTACCCAATTAGTCTACCATTACATGCATCAATAAAATACATTAAACTTTACTCTTTGGCATGGAAGTGACCTAATCACTTCGGTAAGCACAACCCACCTTACGCTCTTCCGATTGCTTGTAGACACTTGCAATCGGGCTCTTTTCCTCGGCTTCAAGCTTGATCTTCAAGCTTCTTGCCCTAACACACATATATAGGATTCGTTAATCCGAGTCGAACTCAAAACAATTTCGTTTCTTGCAGTTCGACGAAATTAAGTTGTCCCGCGTGTTTCTCTAACCTCCAATTAGGGTTTTACGGGTTCAAACCATTTTTAAACCCTCGAAATCCAAAACCCTCCTTTACACTAGGGTTTTCCGATTTCTCCGAGAATACTCCGAAATTTACGGAGAATCCTTCAACAACCTTGTGTAGAATCATCTAGGGAACTCACACATCTCAATTTTGAAGGATTTAGCAAAATCATAAACCCTAAACCTCAAAATCTCACCTCGGGTCGCGAGCTTCCCAAGCCGCCACGCGCGCTAGAGCTCGATTCACCGTCCTCCACGCGTTCCCGAGCTCAATCTCCACCAAAACCCCAAGTTTGGGAGAGATCTAGAGAGAGGGAGAGGAGGTTGTGAGGGAGAGGGAGAGCTTCCCTCTCTCTCTCTATGCGTGTGTGTGTGTGTTCTTGGCTGAGGGAGAAGAGGGGAGGCTTCCCTTATAAGCCTCCTCCCAAAAATTACCAAAATGCCCTCATTCTGGGCTGCCAGCACGCGCAGGGTCCGGACCCTGGCTTCCAGGGTCCGGAACCCGTACCCCGTTTTCGCGAAACGCAGCCAGGGTCCGGACCTTGGGATCTAGGGTCCGGACCCCGTAGGTCCAGAGCTCAAAAAAACACATTTTTTGAAAAATCTCATTTTTGCTCCTTGAAGTTCTAATCCACTTCTAATCATTCCAAAACCCTCAAATCTCATTTTTAAGCATGTTTAGATTACTTCTCAATTGTACTTTGTCCGATTGGCCCAAGTTTAGTTTAGTGTTTCAAAACTCGGTACCTTACAATTGCATTACGCGCAAAGAGTTCGAATTTGCCACGAGTACATGTTCACATTCGAACGAAAGAAGATCGAAGCCCCATGATAGCATTCCATTACTCCCAAAGAGTGCGAATTTGCCACGAGTACATGATCACATTCGAACGAACGAAGATCGAAGCCCCATGAGAGCATTCCATTATGCCCAAAGTGTTCGAGTTCAAGAGCCGATCCGAATGAGAACAAAACGGCTCAAATATGCGCTGAAGAAAACAAGAGGATCAAGACGGAGTTTATGGAAGAATCACCGATCAAGGTCGGAGAGAAGAAGCTGGAGACTCAAGATCCATTGAAAGAAGTAAACTTAGGGTCGGACGAAGATCACAGGCCGACTTATATCAGTGCAAAGCTTTCGGCTCAACAACAAGAGAAATTAACGGAATTACTCATAAAATATAAAGATTGCTTCGTCTGGAGTTACGAAGAAATGCCTAGACTGAGCCGAGAAATTGTAGAACATAGGCTTCCTATTAAAAATGGGTATAAGCCTTACAAACAACCGGCTCGTAGGTTTGAGCCGAGTATTGTACTTCAAATTAAAAGTGAAATTAAAAATCTTTTAAAGGCTGGATTTATTAGAGCGGCCCGTTATGTCGACTGGGTATCTAATATTGTTCCAGTACGAAAAAAGAATGGCAAACTTAGGGTATGTATCGATTTTAGAAATTTAAATCTGGCTACACCTAAAGACGAATATCCGATGCCTATAGCCGATATGTTGGTAGATTCGGCAGCCGGTCATGAAATCCTATCTTTTATGGATGGTCATGCTGGTTATAATCAAATTTTCATTGCCGAAGAAGATGTGTCAAAAACGACTTTTAGATGCCCAAGGTCCATTAGGACCTTTGAATGGATAGTGATGCCATTCGACTTAAAAAATGCTGGAGCCACTTACCAGAGGGCAATGAATTTTAGTTTCCATGACCTGATCAGTAAAATGTAGGAAGTTTACATTGATGATATCGTTGTAAAATCTAAATCACAAATCGATCATTGGGCTGATTTGGAACTTGCCTTTCAGCGCATGAAGAAATATAATTTAAAGATGAATCCTTTAAAGTGCGCTTTTGGAGTTTCAGCCGAAAATTTCCTCGGCTTCATAGTACATCAGAAGGGAATCGAAATAGATAAAAACAAGGCGAAGGCGATTGTTGAATTGCCGCGAACAAAAAGGAACTGCAGAGTTTATTGGGAAAGATAAACTATTTGCGGCGTTTTATATCCAACTTAGCCGGCAGAATAGGAGTATTCACTCCTTTACTTCGGCTCAAAATTCAAGAGGAATTCGTTTGGACAGAGGAACATCAAAAAACATTTGAAGATATCAAAAGGTATTTGGTCATCCAGTCCTTATTCCTCCCCAACTAGGTCAGCTGATGAAATTGTATATTTCAGCTGTAGAAGAAAATCTGGGATGCTTATTAGCTCAGAAAAATATTGAGAGAGAAGAACAGGCTATCTATTATCTTAGCTGACGTCTACTTGATGCCGAAAAACGTTACTCGGCAATAGAAAAGTTATGTTTGGCTTTATATTATGCTTGTACTAAGTTGAGATACTATATTTTACCAGTGGAAATATCAGTTGTTTGCAAGACTGATCTGGTAAAATACATGTTATCTAAACCTGTACTGAGAGGAAGGATCAGACGATGGATATTAGCATTGTCCGAATTTTCTCTTAACTATGTTCCGGCAAAGGCAGTTAAGGGCCAAGCAATAGCTGACTTTTTGGCTGACCATCCATGTATTGAGATTGAGGAACCGATACAAAGCTTAGTCGGTTGTCAACCTTGGACACTCTATTTCGATGGATAAAAAACAACTGAGTCAGCAGGAGCCGAAATAGTCATAGTCACCTGAAGGTTATACTACCAGTTTGCTTTCGAGTTAAATTTTGGCTGTTCTAACAACCAAGCCGAATATAAGGCCTTGGTAATTGGTCTTGAAATTTTACAAGAATTAGGGGCGCTATCTGTGAAAGTCATCGAAGATTCACAGTTAGTGATAAAACAAGTAACCGTGAATACCGATGTGAAAATCGAAATCTGCAGAATTACTTGGGTATAATGATAGAATTACTTAGCAGATTCGGGAAAGTAGAATTCGCGCATTTGTCAAGAAAAGAAAATGAGAGAGCAAATAACTTGGCTCAATTGGCTTCAGGATATAGAGAGCCGAAAAGGGATCAAGTAAAGATAGAAAAAAGACTATTACCATCAATTTATACAAGAAAGCCAATGATGATTGCTCCAATCGAAACACAAGAAGATTGGAGAAAACCTTTAATTGAGTTCTTAAATAACCCTAATAAACGGGTCAGTTATCATTTTCGGAAGAGAGCACTCGGCTATTGCTTATTAAATGGACAACTCTATAAGAGGACAGCCGAGGAGGTACTATTAAAGTGTTTAGGGCCCGAGAAAGTCTTGTTAGTCATGGGCGAAGCTTATGAAGGCTTGTGCGGAGCACATTTAGCCGGAAAAAGACTAAGATGGACAATCCGACACTTAGGATATTATTGGCCAACTATGCATGAAGATTGTATAAAATATGCTGGAGGATGTCAAGAGTGTCAGTTTCATAGCTCCATACAAAGGGTTCCTGCTTTCAAAATGCATGCAATCATTAAACCTTGGCCTTTTCGAGGATGGGCCATGGACTTAATTGGAGAAATTCAGCCGAACTCCTCGGCTGGGCATAAGTCTTAATAGTGGCCGTAGACTATTTTACCAAGTGGGTAGAGGCAAAATCTACTAGATTGGTCACTCAAAAGGATATCGTAGATTTTGTAGAGGACTCTATCATTCATCGTTTTGGGATTCCTGAGACGATTACAACCGATCAAGGAACAATATTCACGGGGGAACAGTTCTCGCGGTTCATAGAGTCAAGAAAAATCAAGTTGCTTCATTCATCGCCTTATTATGCTCAGGCCAATGGACAAGCCGAAACAGTGAATAAGGTTATTATAAATCTCATGAAAAGGCATATTGGAAAGCACCCGAGAAAATGGAGTGAAAAACTTTCTGAAGTGCTTTGGGCATGCCGAACGACGGTAAAAACAGCAACAGGCGTTACACCGTTTCAGTTAGTATACGACCATGAAGCCGTAGTTCCGGCCGAAATAATGATTCCTTCTTTGCGAGTCGAAAAACAGAAGGAGCTAACGGCAAACGGATACAAAAATTTAATAAATAAAAAATTGGATGAAATAGATGAGACTCGGTTGATAACATTTAATCATCTACAAGCCTATCAGAACCGAGTAAGCAATGCATATAACAAAAGAGTTAAGGCTAAGTCTTTCTCTATTAGAGATTTAGTCTTAAGATTAATGCTTCCAATCGGTCGAAAGGACCGAGTGTACGGGAAGTGGTCTCCGAATTGGGAAGGACCATTCCAAATTCATAAAATTGCAAGGGGTAATGTAGTACACTGAATTTCAGTGCATCGTACCGAACTTCTACAAATTGTGGAGTTCTGATGGAAAAATAGCAAGAGAGGCTATATGTGAGGCTTCAGCCAAGTTTGGGACTTGTGAGAAGTGTTTTCGGCGCAAATGAGGCGCGAAAACAGACTTCGAAAAGTTAAAACTGCTAAACTTGTGAAGTCTGCACTGGATTCCGGTATGTGGACCTCCATACCGGTACTGAAGTGATTAGTACCGGTATGTGATGAGGGGTATACCGGAATGCCATGGTTGAAACCGAGAACCCAGCTCTCGGGTTCTGCGGAATCCTCCGGGGTATACCGGAATAGCACCCGTATACCGGTATGCAATGCACATACCGGTATACAGTGTTACGAAATTCCAGTTTTGGCTGGTTGTTTGTGTTGTTTGTGGAGAGGGACAAAACAGTCTTTTCACATGTATTGGGGGTGTATGAAGGGCTGAGACCTTCTCCCCTTCTCATTGTCTTCCTCTCTACTTCTCCTCTCCATCTCCATCTCCTTCACTTTCTCTCTCTAGAGATCTCTCCAAAACTTGGAGAAAATGGTGGATTGATCTTGGAAAAGGCTTTCAAAGGAGAAAAGAAGCTTCTTGGTGCAAGAAGAAGCTTGGGGAACTCGTGATTAAGGTTAGTTCCTCACGTTTTGGGTTCAAACCTTGGATTTAATCCTTTGAAATGAGGTTTTTGGGAACCCTAGGCAATCTAAAACACAAAATGTGAAGATTGGCCAAGAAATTTTGAGGTTCTACATGCATGCATGTGAAACCTAGGTTAAATGAGAATTTTTGCCTTGGGAGGTTCTAAAAATATTTGGACCTTCGGGAATTGCAATTGAGGCATTGGAAATCATGTTAGAACACTTGATTTCGTGTATTGAGTTGAATTAAGGGTTCGTAACGAGTAACGAACCATTTTCTTGTAGAAGCTTGGGTTGAAGCAAGAACTCAAGGCTTGGACACTTAGGGGCTTGAAGAATACAAGAATTCGAAAGCTCTTGAGGTGGGTTTGTATTTACCGAAGTGATTAGGTCACTTCCATGTCTAGGATAAATATCCATTTAAAGATAAAATGGTATGTGTTGTGAACCCTAGAATTTGCATGTTGGCAAAGGTAAAATCATGATAGGTAGAGTAATGAGCTCCTATTGCATGATATAGAATTCAAGTATAATTCAATTATCTATACTTGTTGCATGGTTGCATGTATGATTGGAACCTAGTGTTATTGAACATAGGTTGGAACATGTGAGAATAGAACCTAGTGTTATTGAACATAGGTTGGAACATGTGAGAATAGAACCTAGTGTTATTGAACATAGGTTGGAACATGTGAGAATAGAACCTAGTGTTATTGAACATAGGTTGGAACATGTGAGAATGGAACCTAGTGTCATTGAACATAGGTTGGATATGAGATTGGAACCTAGAGTCATGGAACCTAGGTTGAGAATGAGAAAGTAAACCTAGTGTCATTGAACATAGGTGAGACTTAGTGACTTGAACCTAAGGTCATGAGACTTAGGTTGGCAAGTGAAAAATGTGAACAACGGGATGTGCGACGATTTTGCTATCCCGGGTAGGCGACGATTTCGCTACCATGCCACGAGTTGGCGGTGTTGAAACGGGATGTGCGACGATTTTGCTATCCCGGGTAGGCGACGATTTCGCTACCATGCCATGAGTTGGCGGTGTTGACACGGGATGTGCGACGATTTTGCTATCCCGGGTATGCGACGATTTCGCTACCACGCCATGAGTTGGCGGTGTCGAGATGGGATGTGCGACGAGGTTGCTATCCCGGGTATGCGACGAGTTCGCTACCCATGCCATGTGATGGCGGTGTTGAGATGGGGTATGCGACGATTTTGCTATCCCGAGTATGCGACGAGGTCGCTACTCGAACTAGGAGGTGACGAGTTCACTCCTTGAATGTTGGAACCCTTGTGGTGAGACGGCGATTCCGAAACCATAAGTAAATGACAAGTAATTGAACTTAGTCAATGTGAAATATAGGATGAACCTAGGAGAGAATGATAAGTTATATTTCATTTGGTTGCATCCTTTATATTTATTTACAAGCATGTAAATAATTGTTGCATAGTTATTTGTGATCTAACTTATGCATATGGTGTTTCTTTGGACCTGGTGGGTCGAGCTTCTCTCTTGTGTGGCCTTACCCACTGGGAACTATGTTTATAGTTCTCACCCCACATTTTTCAGGTCCTTCCGCGAGTGAGGCGGCGGAGCGAGGCAAGGGTTTAGCTCTCTAGGTAGCGGCCCTTCCATTTTGGTGATACATAGAGTTGTTGTACCCCTAGTCTTGGACTTGGATAGTATAGGGGTTTGCATTGATTGTATGCAACTTATATATTCCATAGTTTTGGAACATGATGTATGAAATAGAAATGAAAGAAAAGAAAAATTTGGGCATGTATAAATGTGCAATGTGATGTAATAGAAGTAGAACTTCTTTATGTTGATGCTTTCCTTGAGCAACTCTTGTACTCCGTTCCTAGTTGGAACCTCGTGGATAAGCTTGTGTTGTGACGCCTTGGGCGGGTAGAAAGGACTCTATCCGTTCGGCGGGTCTGGGGCATGCGCCCGTGCGGTTATCCTTTCCACCTAGTTAGTGTTTAAGGCCCGACGGGGCGTGATAGACTGAGGTGGTATCAGAGCATAGAAACGGTCGAGGTGGACCTAAGAAAACCCTAGGATGGAAAAGACCCTAGGAGTGTAGGCTCGTGAGTGACGAGATCTTTGATGTGGCGAAAGATAAAAGATTGGGTTATGTCCTTATGCCTCTAGTTGGAAATAGAGGTAGATTCGAGGTGTGTCTTATCCTTCGCCAAGTGTGTTCGTGTTGGCGGCCGACAACATGAAACCAAGTGAGGGGAATAAGGACCTTTGTGTGACTTTCGCCTAGATTGGGTTCACGTTTATTTTCGTGAAATATAATATTACGAATGACTTTGAATTTCATGAAATGACCAAAGTCGTTGTGTTTTCAGGAGATAATGGTACGTGGACGGCCTCCTACGAGGGCTGGGCTCGGAGAATCGAGCGCGGCTCCCGAACAACTCGGGGAGGGTGAGAACTCGGGTCTTCGTAATGAGTTGACCGAGTTGATGGGCGTGGTTCGGCGATAGGCCGAAGCCATGCAGCGACAGGAGGAGCAAATTAAAAAGCTCCAAGACGAGATGGCGCAGCAAGCGGCTGCGGTTAGGGAGGAGAGAACGGGAGCGCCTTCGGCCTCTGCTTCGGCACCGGCCGAGGAGGTGACATCGGCGCCGGCTGTGGCGCCACCGGCATCACCGATTGTAGTCGGTGGGTCGGGTGCTCCTATGCCCGACTCCGTGATGGAGGATGCGGAGCGAGAGCGCGCACTTGCGGCTCTCATGAGGTTTAAAAAGTTCAACCCGCCTATCTTTAGCGGGGAGAACATGGATCCATGGGACGTGGAAACGTGGATCGACGCGTTGGAGACGCTCTTCGAGGATTTGTATACCTTGGAGAGGGACAAGGTGCACCTCGCCGCTCATTGTTTAGAGCGATCGGCAAAGGTGTGGTGGAAGGGAGTCCGGCGCGATCGACTCTCTAGCCTTCCGCCACCGATATGGGAGGAATTTCGGGGTATGGTGTTCGCCGCCTACTTCCCCGATAGCGAGAAAAGAAAACTTCAAGAAAGGTTCCGAAAGTTGAAACAAGGGAACCACACCGTGCGCGAGTACGAGAGGGAGTTCTCGTACATTATTAATTGCGTACCGCACATTGTCCGCAGAGAGTTAGACAAGGTCAACTGTTTCGTGCGCGGACTTCGACCGGAGATCTTTCGGGCGGTTCACGCCCTCAAGCTAAAGACCTTTGCGGAGGTCTTGGACCATGCTCTTTGGGTGGAGCACGGGAATGCATGTGCGCGCGAGGAGCGCGAGTCGTGGGAAAAAGAGAAGGAAAAAGATAAATAAAAGGGAAAGAAGCGACCGGCGGGTGGCTCGGGTGGGCATTCTAGCTCTAAGCGGCCCCGAAGCACTCGCAGTCGCAAAACCAATCGCGAGGGTCCCGGCGGAACCGACCCTCAACCCAGTGCCCGATTTGTAGCGGCCCCCACAACCCTCAGCAATGTGATTATCGTGAGGGCAGGTGCTACAAGTGCGGACAGCCGGGACATATGCGGTACAATTGTCCGATGGATGATGGCCGGGCACCGTCATCGGCATCGGCATTTGCATCGCCGAGACAGCTCGCGGACATCCCACCCGCGGTGATGTCGGCAGGCCGTACACCACTGCCGAGACCAGCCGAGGGCCCGCGACCAGCGCCCAGTGGACGGGTGTTCGCCTCGCAGGTGGAGGAGCCTTCTGCCCAGGATGATGTCGTGGCAGGTATTGTGTTAATTAAAGGCATTCGATGTAGAGCTTTGTTTGATACTGGTGCATCGCATTCATTCATTGCTCGATCATTTGCTATTGCACATGGAATAAAAATTATAGATGCCACACATGCAAGAACTGTGCAAGTACCTGAACACATCTTTTGCGTACATCACGCGTGTGTAGACTGCCCCGTGAGGGTTGAAAACTGGATCATGCCAGCTGACTTGCTGGTGTTAAATCGAATGAACGAGTATGATTTGATCCTAGGAATGGATTGGCTCTCTAGGTATCACGCCACTATTGATTGTGAGAGCCGGATAGTGAGGTTTAAAGAACATGGGCACAAAGAGTTTGTGTACCGTGGTTGCAAGAGTTCGCTCTTTGCGTCAATGGTGTCCACGTCGCAAGCAAGGAAGCTTATTGCTAGTGGATGCATTGCCTACTTAGCGACGGTAGTGGATGACCGAAAGGAAGTGTTGGGGCTCGAGGACATTCCTATAGTCCAAGAGTTACCAGATGTGTTTCCGACGGAGTTGCCCGGAATGCCACCGGACCGGGAAATAGAATTCGTGATCGATTTGCTCCCGGGTACGGCGCCGATCTCTAAGGCCCCGTACAGGATGGCACCCGCAGAACTGAAGGAATTGAAAGCACAATTGCAAGATTTGATGGACAAGGGTTTCGTAAAGCCAAGTGTGTCACCTTGGGGAGCCCCTGTTCTATTTGTGCGGAAAAAGGACGGTTCACTACGGTTATGTGTGGATTACCGTGAGTTGAACAAAGTGACCGTCAAGAATAAGTACCCGTTACCCCGAATTGATGACTTGTTCGATCAGTTGCAAGGGTCTCGGGTGTATTCAAAGATTGATTTGCAATTCGGTTATCACCAATTGAAGATCAAATCGGAGGATGTGCATAAGACCACATTTAGGACGCGGTATGGACGCTATGAATTCACGGTTATGCCTTTCGGGCTTACCAATGCCCCGGCGGCGTTAATGAATTTAATGAACCGTGTGTTCAAACCACTATTGAATCAATTTGTGGTTGTGTTCATAGATGATATTTTTGTTTACTCTCGGAGTAAAGAGGAACATAAAGAGCACCTAAGGATTGTGCTTCAAGTTCTTCGAGAGAACAAGTTGTTCGCCAAGATGAAAAAGTGCGAATTTTGGATTCGTGAGGTCGCTTTCTTGGGTCATGTGATCTCCGCGGAAGGAGTATCGGTGGACTCTATGAAAGTTGAGGCAATCAAGGATTGGCCTCGTCCGACCAATGTCACGGAAGTACGACGCTTTTTGGGTCTTGCGGGGTACTATTGGCGGTTCGTGGAGGGATTTTTAAAAATCTCCGGTCCACTAACGCGTCTTACCCGCAAGGGAGCCAAATATGTTTGGAGCGAGGAATGCGACCAAAGCTTTGAGGAGCTAAAGGAAAGGTTGACTTCGGCTCCGGTTCTTGCTTTGCCGATTGCGGGGGTGGGCTTTGTGGTGTATAGTGATGCATCACGGCGTGGTCTTGGGTGTGTGCTTATGCAAAGAGGACAAGTAATAGCATATGCCTCTCGACAGCTAAAGAGCTATGAGCAAAATTATCCCACCCACGACTTAGAGCTTGCGGCGGTGGTCTTCGCACTTAAGTTGTGGAGACACTATTTGTACGGGGAACACTGTGAGGTTTACACGGATCATAAAAGCTTAAAGTATTTATTCACTCAGAAGGAGTTGAACTTGAGGCAGCGGAGGTGGTTGGAGTTGATAAAGGATTACGACTTAACCATCTTGTACCACTCCGGTAGAGCCAATGTGGTGGCCGATGCGCTCAGTAGAAAATCCGTGGAGAACTTCGCAATTGAGATGACGGGACAAATACCGTTAATCAAGGAAATTGGCCGGTTTGACTTGGAAGTCGTGGCCCTGGGCGTCCCTGCTAGACTTATGAATCTCGAGATTTGGCCAACTTTGTTGGAGCAAATAAAAGAAAAGCAATCCGGTGATCCGGAACTCCAAAAGGTGCGGAGTACTATCGAGAGTGGGCGCGCCGGTGATTTTCATGTAGACTCGAAGGGCGCAATTCGATTCCGAAATCGATTGTGCATGCCAAAAGTCGAGGATATTCGTGGGGAGATCTTGAAAGAAGCTCACACTTCTCCCTATGCGATTCACCCGGGCGGCACCAAAATGTACAAGGATCTTAAATTACATTATTGGTGGCCGGGGATGAAACTTAATATTGGACGCTTTGTGGCACAATGCTTAGTATGCCAACAGGTGAAGGCCGAGCGTCGCTTTCCGGCGGGAAAATTGCAAGGGTTGCCCATTCCAGTTTGGAAGTGGGAGAACATAGCAATGGACTTCGTTGTGGGCCTACCTCGATCGCAAGGTGGCCACGACGCGATTTGGGTGGTGGTGGATCGTTTGTCAAAGTCGGCACACTTTTTGTCAATCCACACCACTTGGTCGGGAGACAAGTTAGCACAAGTCTACCTGGACGAGATTATGCGGTTACACGGGGTCCCGACTTCGATAGTCTCAGATCGAGATCCCCGTTTTACATCGCATTTTTGGAAAAGCTTGCAAGAAGCTTTGGGTACACGGCTCGATTTCAGTTCAGCATTTCATCCTCAAACTGACGGTCAATCGGAAAGGACAATTCAGATTTTGGAGGATATGCTGCGAGCGTGCGTGTTGGACTTCAAGGGTGCATGGCCTACTCATTTGCCGATGGCTGAATTTGCTTACAATAATAGCTATCAATCTAGTATCGGTATGGCACCGTTTGAGGCCTTGTATGGAAGAAAATGCCGCTCTCCTATTCATTAGAGCGAAGTCGGCGAGATAAGGGTCTTAGGACCGGATGTGTTGCGTGAAGCGGAGGAAAAGGTCCGCTTGGCACGCGAACGCTTATCGACGGCGCAATCTAGACAAAAGAGTTATGCGGATCGACGTCGACGAGATTTGGAATTCGCGGTAGGAGACCACGTCTTCTTGAAAGTGTCACCCATGAGATGGGTGAAACGATTTGGTGTTCGGGGTAAGTTGAGTCCCCGTTACATTGGACCTTATGAGGTTTTGGAGGGTGTGGGATCCGTGGCATATCGGCTAGCTTTACCGCCAAAACTTACGGGGATACACAATGTGTTCCATGTATCGACGCTCCGCAAGTATATGTATGATCCGGCGCATGTCCTCGAGTATGTGCCTATAGAGCTTCATGAGGATATGACTTATGAGGAATTTCCCTTGTGTATCATGGATCGCGAGGTGAAAAATTTGAGGAACCGTAAAATTCCTTATGTAAAAGTACAATGGACGAATCACGGTGAGCGCGAAGCTACGTGGGAATTGGAAAGCTCAATGAGGGAGCGGTTTTCTTACCTCTTCGCTGAGTCCAGCTGAGGTATGATTTAGTTTTGCGGCCGAAACTCTCTTTAAGGGGGGAGGAATGTAGTACACTGAATTTCAGTGCATCGTACCGAACTTCTATAAATTGTGGAGTTCTGATGGAAAAATAGCAAGAGAGGCTATATGTGAGGTTTCAGCCAAGTTTGGGACTTGTGAGAAGTATTTTCGACGCAAATGAGGCGCGAAAACGGACTTCGAAAAGTTAAAACTGCTAAACTTGTGAAGTCTGCACTGGATTCCGGTATGTGGACCTCCATACTGGTACTGAAGTGATTAGTACCGGTATGTGATGAGGGGTATACCGGAATGCCATGGTTGAAACCGAGAACCCAGCTCTCGGGTTCTACGGAATCCTCCGGGGTATACCAGAATAGCACCCGTATACCGGTATGCAATGCACATACCGGTATACAGTGTTACGAAATTTCAGTTTTGGCTGGTTGTTTGTGTTGTTTGTGGAGAGGGGCAAAATAGTCTTTTCACATTATTGGGGGTGTATGAAGGGCTGAGACCTTCTCCCCTTCTCATTGTCTTCCTCTCTACTTCTCCTCTCCATCTCCTTCACTTTCTCTCTCTAGAGATCTCTCCAAAACTTTTAGAAAAGGGTGGATTGATCTTGGAAAAGGCTTCCAAAGGAGAAAAGAAGCTTCTTGGTGCAAGAAGAAGCTTGGGGAACTCATGATTAAGGTTAGTTCCTCACGTTTTGGGTTCAAACCTTAGGTTTAATCTTTTGAAATGAGGTTTTTGAGAACCCTAGGCAATCTAAAACACAAAATATGGAGATTGGCCAAGAAATTTTGAGGTTCTACATGCATGCATGTGAAACCTAGGTTAAATGAGGGTTTTTTCCTTGGAAGGTTCTAAAAATATTTGGACCTTCGGGAATTACAATTGAGGCATTGGAAATCATGTTAGAACACTTGATTTCGTGTATTGAGTTGAATTAAGGGTTCGTAACGAGTAACGAACCGTTTTCTTGTAGAAGCTTGGGTTGAAGCAAGAACTCAAAGCTTGGACACTTAGGGGCTTGAAGAATACAAGAATTCGGAAGCTCTTGAGGTGGGTTTGTGTTTACCGAAGTGATTAGGTCACTTCCATGTCTAGGGTAAATATCCATTTAAAGAGAAAATGGTATGTGTTGTGAAACCTAGAATTTGCATGTTGGCAAAGGTAAAATCATGATAGGTAGAGTAATGAGCTCCTATTGCATGATATAGAATTCAAGTATAATTCAATTATCTATACTTGTTGCATGGTTGCATGTATAATTGGAACCTAGTGTTGTTGAACATAGGTTGGAACATGTGAGAATAGAACCTAGTGTTATTGAACATAGATTGGAACATGTGAGAATAGAACCTAGTGTTATTGAATATAGGTTGGAACATGTGAGAATGGAACCTAGTGTCATTGAACATAGGTTGGACATGAGATTGGAACCTAGAGTCATGGAACCTAGGTTGAGAATGAGAAAGTAAACCTAGTGTCATTGAACATAGGTGAGACTTAGTGACTTGAACCTAAGGTCATGAGACTTAGGTTGGCAAGTAAAAAATGTGAACAACGGGATGTGCGACGATTTTGCTATCCCGGGTAGGCGACGATTTCGCTACCATGCCACGAGTTGGCGGTGTTGAAACGGGATGTGCGACGATTTTGCTATCCCGGGTAGGCGACGATTTCGCTACTATGCCATGAGTTGGCGGTGTTGCCACGGGATGTGCGACGATTTTGCTATCCCGGGTATGCGACGATTTCGCTACCACACCATGAGTTGGCGGTGTCGAGATGGGATGTGCGACGAGGTTGCTATCCCGGGTATGCGACGAGTTCGCTACCCATGCCATGTGATGGCGGTGTTGAGATGGGGTATGCGACGATTTTGCTATCCCGAGTATGCAACGAGTTCGCTACTCGATCTAGGAGGTGACGAGTTCACTCCTTGAATGTTGGAACCCTTATGGTGAGACGGCGATTCCGAAACCATAAGTAAATGACAAGTAATTGAACTTAGTTAATGTGAAATATAGGATGAACCTAGGAGAGAATGATAAGTTATATTTCATTTGGTTGCATCCTTTATGTTTATTTACAAGCATGTAAATAATTGTTGCATAGTTATTTGTGATCTAACTTATGCATATGGTGTTTCTTTGGACCTGGTGGGTCGAGCTTCTCTCTTGGGTGGCCTTACCCACTGGGAACTATGTTTATAGTTCTCACCCCACGTTTTTCAGGTCCTTCCGCGAGTGAGGCGGCGGAGCGAGGCAAGGGTTTAGCTCTCTAGGTAACGGCCCTTCCATTTTGGTGATACATAGAGTTGTTGTACCCCTAGTCTTGGACTTGGATAGTATAGGGGTTTGCATTCATTGTATGCAACTTATATATTCCATAGTTTTGGAACATGATGTATGGAATGGAAATAAAAGAAAAGAAAAATTTGGGCATGTATAAATGTGCAATGTGATGTAATAGAAGTAGAACTTCTTTATGTTGATGCTTTTTTTGTGCAACTCTTGTACTCCGTTCCTAGTTGGAACCTCGTGGATAAGCTTGTGTTGTGACGCCTTGGGCGGGTAGAAGGGACTCTATCCGTTCGGCGGGTCTGGGGCATGCGCCCGTGCGGTTATCCTTTCCACCTAGTTGGTGTTAAAGGCCCGACGGGGCGTGACAGGTAATGCATATTTTTTGAAAACTTTGGGTGGATCGGAAAGTGATAAGCCGATTAATGGAAAATATTTAAGAAAATACTACCCATCTATGTGGGAAAATGAATAGAAAGCCAAAAGATTAGTTTAACAAAATTACAAGCCGACATAAAAGATGGAAAATAGTAAGGATCAAGATAATAAGTTTTTCAGCTGGTTCCACTCTGTTTCCAAATTTGTCTGGGCAAGATCGGCTGCTCGCTTCTTCCGCTTCATCATAGGATGGAGTTTGTAAAGTTGAGATAGGTGATCATGAAGCGCCATCCCTTCAGCTTTCTTGGCCCTTAGTTGATCCTGTATAATGATGCGTTGCTCAGATGTCTGAGCTAGGGCATTCTCGGCTGCAGTAAGCTCCTCCTTAAGAGATATGATATGCTGCTGAAGAGCCGACTCTTGTTCTTCTAGAAGGGTGTCTTGCTTGGCTAGGTCGGTGATAGGAGATGCTACCTCGGGTACTCTCGATTTGAAATGATTGACCCAGAAAAAATGATGATCCAAGGCCAAGTACTCGGCAGAAACAGTTTGTTGCCGAGTTAAGAAAGAAGAGAGACGAGAAGATAAAGTCTCGGCAAAACATTTACATGAAGGAGAAAGATCCGGTTGGTCTAGAAGGTCGAAGAGAAGTGCTCCGAGCCGATCGAATTGCTCCAAATTTCGTGCCAGAGTAGGAAGACCACTACTGTATAGCTGTAAAACTTCATCAAGTTTTTGCTGTGTATCAATCGCAGCAGTGGTTTGTTCTTCTTCCTCCTCATTAGATATCGGGCTTGAAGCACCTATGTACCGAATCCCCAATGCGTTGTACCGAACCTTGGTCAAATTGGCCGAAGTGCGGTGAGGGATGATTTAGAAAGGTCCACGAAATGTTCCGAAGGCTCCGGAACAGTTTAGAAGAGTGTTTGGGAACCGGGAGAGCAAACCTGAAATTTCAATGCATTTGGGCTATTTTGCTCTCGGGTTCCGGACCCTACAGTAGGATCCGGACTATAGCTGCGAGAAAAAAAAAAAAAAAAAAAAAATTGTGGGTTGAGTTGAAATTTCATGTTTGAGAGGGATTAAGTTGTAAATGTGAGAGGGGTAGGCTTTAACTCTCTCTTTCTCTCATTCTCTCCCACAAAAACACAAAAAGAAACCCTTTCTCTTTGCTCTCTAACTCTCTCCCTCACTTTCAAATCTGTCTTTCTCTCTCTAGTTATCTCTCCAATAAGGTGGAGTTTGGAGGTGATAGGCTTGCTTAAGTGTGAAGCAAGCTCATGTGCATGGGAGTTTGGAGAAGACAAAGAGCCAAATATGAGTTTTTGAGGTTTTGTGAAGTTAGGGTTTGGGTAAATCCTTCGAAAGCGAGTAGTTACTAATCTTATGTGATTCTAACCTAGAATGATACAAGAATCCCTAAGAGTTTTGGTGGTTTTGTGAAAAAGTGGGTTTCTAGGGTTTTAGAAAGAGGGGTTTTGGACTAGAAAGGTTTTGATCTAAATTGATCTTGTAATCTTCTAATTAAAGGTTGCCGAAGAGTGCCTGGTAGCTTCGATTTGAAGATTAGCGGCGTTTCGGTGCTCGATTGAGGAAATCAAGCCGAAATCGAGGAGTTGCGTTCATTAACGCCGAAAAGTGTCGAGACGGTGTCGGAAGTTAAATTGCTCAGATTTTCCCGCAATTGACATCGAATCAAGGTGGGTGGTGCTATCCGGAACGGTTGGAGTTCCTTTTATGTCTATATCGTCATTATTGGTCATATGTGTATATATGTGTAGAAACCATGCATTGTAGGGTTTTATTGTATTTATACTTTCAAATTTCTTGCATGCTTCCTAAAGTAGAGTTAGACAACTTGGGTAAAGAACTCGGACATTGGACGCATAAGGATTGGGTCGTTGGACATTGGAACCCTATGAATGCAAAGAACTAGTATGTGAACTAGAGAACAATGTGAAATGTAGTGACATGAACTTGGTGGCATTGGGACTAGTTGTGTTTGATAGCACTTGTGGCATTAGATGCTAGGGATTGGTAGATCCCCGTATATCATTACCTTGATTGGTAGGGTGTCCTCGGGATGAGAGGACTGGATCGTACTCACATTGTCTGATGGCTTGTGGTGTGTCACGACATGACAAGTAGTGAGCTCTGGAGTTGTCACGTGTGGGTTAACGTATCTACCCAGCAGGCGGCCCTTGATTGGTGATAGTCCCCGTGGACCCTGGTATTGTGAGTGAGCTCGACCTTCAGATGAGCCGGTATGATTGGGTTAAAAGATAGAATATTGGTAAGCATCATGAGCATGACATTTTCTATGGTTACCCAATTTCAAATTGTAGAGGCATAGTAGTTGCATTAGTTGTTTATTTTTGTTATCTCTTCTCACTACTTATGTCTGATTAGACCTAGTGGGAAAGTCGGCGGGGTCGGCGGCCGAACCCACTGGGAACTTCTTTTAGTTCTCACCCCCCTTGTTTTGCAGAGCCTAGCACGAGCGGTGCGGTCGAGGATCGTGGCAAGGGTATAGCGCCCTAGGTAGTGGACTTCCATGTATTAGCTTACCCTATGTATTAGTGTGATGCTTTTGTATCATGAGAGAACATGTAGAAGCTTCACTTTGGGAGATATAAATGTATATGTCATTATATATGCATGTGTGTATATGTATGGAAATGATGTATTTTGGGTCGATGTATGTGAAGCTTGAATGTTTTAGTTACAATAGTTAAGTATTTCTACCTCTCGCTCTTGTATAATTGCCCTCGTGCAATTCATGTATGTTGATTATTTTTTCTGGGCAAAACTTGATGTACATGATGTTGTTGAGCCTTGGGCGGACATGAGAGGTTCTGTCCGTTCGGCAGTTTGTGCATGCGCCCATACCGACCAAAGTGGCAGTCGCGGGGCGTGACAGACTAGAGTGGTATCAGAGCATAGAGAGGTCTTGAAAGGACCAAGGGAACCTTAGGATGGTGACTATAAGGACCTAGGTAACGCGAGTGACGGTGATCAATCGTTAGTGGCGGAAGTTGAGTCAATTGGGTTTAGTTATTAGTATGTCTCTAATGGTAGTTGGAGACCGATTCAAGGTGTTATTTATTCTCAACTCGAGGAGGTTGTGTTGGCGGCCGACAACATGATACCTAGAGATGTGGATAAGTGCCCTTGTATGCTTTCGCCTAATTTGGTTTTGTTTGGTTAAAGTAATCGAATTGTGTAGAATTCGTGGGTTGAAGTGATTAATCAAATTATTGCGTTTCAGGAGGTAATGGCGCCTAAGACACGCCTTGTGATGAGATCTACTCCGGCACCACCTTCTGAGGTGCCTCAATTGTCCGAGTCAAGTGAGGTCCATGATCTGTGTGATCAAGTGACCGTACTGATTGGGGTGGTGCAGCGGCAGGCTGAGGCCTCTCAGCAGCAGGCCGAAGCCTCTCAGCGACAGGAGGAGAAGATCAGGAAGCTCCGAGAGTTGGTGTCGCAACAGGCGGCAGTGACGGCACAAGGGAGTCGGGAACCGCCTACGCCTTCGACACACGTTCCCAATGCTACTGAGGGAGCAAATGTGACAACGGTGCCAGTAACGACGCACCACATTCCAACGGGCACTCCTTTGACGGCTTCTGGTTCCTCGGCCCCCGATCCAGCGGCGGTGGAGGCAGAAAGAGAGCGAGCACTTGCCGCCCTCACGACCTTTAAAAGGTTCAACCCTCCTACTTTTGAGGGGGAGTTGGTAGACCTTTGGGTGGTGGAGTCGTGGATCGGCACTATGGAGACCCTGTTCGAGGACATATACACCTTGGAGCAGGATAAGGTGCACCTGGCCGCACATTGCTTCGAGAAGTCGGCTAGGGTGTGGTGGAGGGGAGTTAAGAAGAATCGATCCCCGGATCTTCCTCCAATTACTTGGGAGGAGATTCGAGGGTTGCTGTTCACCGAGTACTTTCCCGATAGTGAGAAGAGGAAGCTGAAGGAGGACTTTCGAAAGTTGAAGCATGTCACGCCCCGTCGGGCCTTTAACACCAACTAGGTGGAAAGGATAACCGCACGGGCGCATGCCCCAAATCCGCCGAACGGATAAAGTCTCCTCTACCCGCCCAAGGCGCCACAACACAAGCATATCCACGATGTTCCAACTAGGAACGGAGTACATGAGTTGCACAAGGAAAGCATCAACATAAAGAAGTTCTACTTCTATTACATCACATTTGCACATTTATACATGTCCAATTTTTATTTTCCTTCATTCCTATTCCATACATCAAGTTCCAAAACTATGGAATTTACAAGTTGCATACATTTATAAAAACCCCTATGCTATCATTGTCCAAAACCAGGGGTACAACTCTATGTAACACCAAAATGGAAGGGCCGCTATCTACAGAGCTAAACCCTTGCCTCGCTCCGCCGCCTCACTCGCGGAAGGACCTGAAAAACATGGGGTGAGAACTATAAACATAGTTCCCAGTGGGTAAGGCCACCCAAGAGAGAAGTTCGACCCACCAGGTCGAAAGAAACACCATAAGCATAAGTTAGATCACAAATAACTATGCATATAATTATTCACATACTTGTAAATAAACATAAAGGATGCAACCAAATAAAATGTCAACTTTTATTTTCTCCTAGGTTCATCCTATATCTCACATTGACCAAGTTCAACTACTTGTCATTTATTTATGGTGTCGGAATTGCCGCATCACCATAACGGTTCTCAACCAAAGCGGAATCGCCGCAAGTATTGGGCACCGGGCAATGGAATCGCCATCCCCATCATGATCCCAACCTCCAAGGAGTGAAATCGTCATCTCCTTGTTCGGGTAGCAAAATCGTCGCATACCCGGGATAGCGAAATCGTCGCGTACCCCATTCCATCACCGCCATCATGTGGCACGGGTAGCGAAATCGTCGCGTACCCGGGATAGCGAAATCGTCGCGTATCCCAATCCATCACCGCCAACACGTGGCACGGGTAGCGAAATCGTCGTGTACCCGGGATAGCGAAATCGTCGCGTATCCCAATCCATCACCGCCATCACATGGCACGGGTAGCGAAATCGTCGCGTATCCCAATCCATCACCGCCATCACATGGCACGGGTAGCGAAATCGTTGCGTACCCGAGATAGCGAAATCGTCGCGTACCCCAATATTCACATTTCACACTTGCCAACCTAAGTCCAATGGCCCTAGGTTCAAGTCACCAAGTCTCACCTATGTTCAATGACGCTAGGTTTACTTTACATTCTCAACCTAGGTTCCATGACACTAGGTTCCAATCTCATGTTCCAACCTATGTTCAATGACACTAGGTTCCAATTGCACTTTTCAACCTATGTTCCTCAACACTAGGTTCTAATTCATACATGCAATCACATAACAAGTATAAATAATAAGGATATACTTGAATTCATTAACATGCAAGAGGAGCCCATGGCTCTATTTATCATGATTCTTATTTTGCCAACATGCAAATTCTAGGGTTACACACTTTCACACCATTTTATTTTCAAATGGTTATTTATCCTAGACATGGAAGTGATCTAATCACTTCGGTAAACACAAACCTACCTCAAGAGCTTCCAATTTCTTAAATTCTTTGAGCTCCTAAGTCACCAAGCCTTGAGTTCATGCTTCAATCCAAGCTTCTACAAGAAAATGGTTCGTTACTCATTACGAACCCATAAATCAACTCGATGCTAGAAATCAATGGTTCTAACATGATTTCCTATGCCTCAATTGTAATTCCCGAAGGTCCAAATATTTTTAGAACCTTCCGTGACAAAAGCCCCAAATCTACCTGGGGTTTGCATGCATGTAAGCCAAACCCTAGATTTCATGGCCAATCTTCCACCATTTGTGGTCAAGATTGCCTAGGGTTTTCAAAAACCTCATATTAAAGGATTAAATCCAAGGTTTAAACCCTAAATCACAAGAACTCACCTCTACACCCAAGCTCCCTAGCCTCTTCTTGCACCAAGAAGCTCCAAATCCACCTTAGAAGCTTTTCCCAAGGTCAAATCCTTCACTTCTCCAAGCTTTGGAGAGATCTCTATAGAGAGAAAGTGAGGGAAAGGAAGAGGGAGTGAGGATGGTGGAGGAAGAATGAGGGGAGAGACCTCAGCCCCTATACATAGCCCTTCCTCCCATGAAATTACCAAACTGCCCCTCACTGGGCATTATGCTTCAGCCGGGTCCGGACCTTGCAAATGGGGTCCGGACCCCGTACGCGCATCAGCCCTCCGCGCAGGTCGAGTCCGGACCTTGGCGTCCGGGTCCGAAATCCGTACGCGCATCTCCGCTCTGTAACAGGTCGGGTCCGGACCTTGGCGTCCCGGTCCGGACCCTAGCTGCTCCACGGACTTCATTGTTCGGACCCCAGATCCCGGGTCCGGACCCCGTGAGCAATTTAGCTCTAGTTCGGTCCCTTTCCAAAAATTTAAAATTTTGATTTTTGGGTTCCCACTCGCACCCAAAACGTTTCGAAACCCTCGGAACCCAATTCCACACCAGCCATTATCGGCTCTTTCCGAACTTCATCAAATTTGGTAAAGTTCGATACAGCGCACCGAAATTCAGAGTGCTACATTCCTCCCCCCTTAAAGAGAGTTTCGGCCGCGAAACTAAATCATACCTCAGCTGGACTCAGCGAAGAGGTAAGGAAACCGCTCCTTCATTGAGCTTTCCAATTCCCAAGTAGCTTCACGCTCTTCGTGATTCGTCTATTGTACCTTTACATAAGAAATTTCACGGTTCCTCCAATTTTTCACCTCGCGATCTATGATACACAAGGAAAATTCCTCGTAAGTCATATCCTCATGAAGCTCCATAGGCACATACTCGAGGATGTGCGCTGGATCATACACGAACTTGCGGAGCGTCGATACATGAAACACATTGTGTATCCCCGCGAGTTTTGGCGGCAAGGCTAGCCGATATGCCAGAGATCCCACGCGCTCCAAAACCTCATAAGGTCCAATGTAACGGGGACTCAACTTACCCCGAACACCAAATCGCTTTACCCCTCTCATGGGCGATACTTTCAAGAAGACGCGGTCTCCTACCGCGAATTCCAAATCTCGTCGACGCCTATCCGCATAGCTCTTTTGCCTGGATTGCGCCGTCGATAAGCGTTCACGTGCCAAGCGGACCTTTTCCTCCGCTTCACGCAACACATCCGGTCCTAAAACCCTTCTTTCGCCGACCTCACTCTAATGAATAGGAGAACGGCATTTTCTTCCATACAAGGCCTCAAACGGTGCCATACCGGGGCCACGACTTCCAAGTCGAACCGGCCCATTTCCTTGAGCAACGGCATTTGTCCCGTCATCTCAATTACGAGGTTCTCCACGGACTTCCGACTGAGCACATCGGCCACCACATTGGCTCTACCGGGGTGGTACAAGATGGTTAAGTCGTAATATTTTATCAACTCCAACCATCTCCGTTGCCTCAAGTTCAACTCGTTTTGAGTGAATAAGTACTTTAAGCTTTTATGATACGTGTACACCTCAAAATATTCCCCGTACAAGTAGTGTCTCCACAACTTAAGCGCGAAGACCACCGCTGCAAGCTCTAGGTCGTGGGTGGGGTAATTCTGCTCATAGGTCTTCAGCTGACGAGAGGCATATGCTATCACTTGTCCTCTTTGCATAAGCACACACCCAAGACCGCGCCGTGATGCATCACTATACACCACAAAGCTCTCCCCCACAACCGGCAAGGCGAGAACCGGAGCCGAAGTCAACCTTTCCTTTAGCTCCTTAAAGCTTTGGTCGCATTCCTCGCTCCAAACATATTTGGCTCCCTTGCGGGTAAGGCGCGTTAATGGACCGGAGATTTTTGAAAATCCCTCCACGAATCGTCGATAGTACCCCGCAAGACCCAAAAAGCTTCGCACTTTCGTGACATTGGTCGGACGAGGCCAATCCTTGATTGCCTCAACTTTCTTAGGGTCCACCGATACTCCGCCCGTGAAAATCACATGACCCAAGAAAGCGACCTCACGAATCCAAAATTTGCACTTCTTTAACTTGGCGAACAACTTGTTCTCTCGAAGAACTTGAAGCACAATCCTTAGATGCTCTTTATGTTCCTATTCACTCCGAGAGTAGACAAGAATGTCATCTATGAACACCACCACAAATCGATCTAGTAGTGGTTTGAATACACGGTTCATTAAGTCCATGAACGCCACCGGGGCATTTGTAAGCCCAAAAGGCATAACCGTGAATTCATAGTGTCCATACCGCGTCCTAAACGCAGTCTTATGCACATCCTCCGGTTTGATCTTCAATTGGTGATAACCGGATTGCAAATCAATCTTTGAATACACCCGAGACCCTTGCAACTGATCAAATAAGTCATCAATACGGGGCAATGGGTACTTGTTCTTGACGGTCACTTTATTCAACTCACGGTAATCCACACATAACCGCAGTGAACCGTCCTTCTTCCGCACAAATAAAACATGGGCTCCCCAAGGTGACACACTTGGCTTTGCGAAATTCTTGTCCAACAAGTCTTGTAATTGTGCTTTCAATTCCTTTAGCTCCGCGGGTGCCATCCTGTACGGGGCCTTAGAAATCGGCGCCGTACCCGGGAGCAAATCGATCACGAATTCTATTTCCCGATCAGGTGGCATTCCGGGTAACTCCACCGGAAATACATCCGGAAACTCTTGGACTACAGGAATGTCCTCGAGTCCCAACACCTTCTTTCGGTCATCCACTACCGTCGCTAAGTAAGCAATGCAACCACTAGCAATGAGCTTTCTTGCTTGCGACGTGGACACCATCGATGCAAAGAGCGAACTCTTGCACCCACGGTACACAAACTCCTTGTGCCCGGGTTCTCTAAACCTCACTATCCGGCTCTCACAATCAATAGTAGCGTGATATCTCGAGAGCCAATCCATTCCTAGGATTAAGTCATATTCATTCATTCGATTTAACACTAGCAAATCAGCTGGCATGATCTAGTTTTCAATTCTCACTGGACAATTTACACACGCTTGATGTACACAAAAGGTGTGTTCTGGTACTTGCACAGTTCTTGCATGCGTGGCTTCTATAATTTTTATTCCATACGCAATAGCAAATGATCGAGCAATGAATGAATGCGATGCTCCGGTATCAAACAAAGCTCTACATCGAATGCCATTAATCAACACAATACTTGCCACGACATCCTCCGGGGCAGAAGGCTCCTCCACCTGCGAGGCGAACACCCGTCCACTGGGCGCCGGCCGCTGGCCCTCAACTGGTCTCGGTGGCGATGTACGGCCTGCCGACATCGCCGCGGGTGGGATGCCCGCAAGCTGTCTCGGTGATGCAAATGCCGATGCCGACGATGGTGCCCGGCCATCATCCATCGGGCAATTGAACTGCATGTGTCCCGACTGTCCGCACTTGTAGCACCGGCCCTCACGATAATCACACTGTTGAGGGTTGTGGGGGCCACTACAAATCGGGCACCGGCCCAAGGGTCGATTCCGCTGAGACCCTCGAGACTGATTCTGCGACTGCGAGTGCTTCGGGGGTCGCTTAGAGCTAGACTGACCACCCGAGCCACCCGTCGGACGCTTCTTTCCTTTTTCCTTATCCTTTTCCTTCTCTCTTTCCTAAGATTCGCGCTCCTCGCGCGCACATGCATTCCCATGCTCCACCCAGAGGGCACGGTCCAAGACCTCCGCAAAGGTCTGCAGCTTGAAGGCGTGAACCGCCCGAAAGATCTCCGGTCGAAGCCCGCGCACGAAGCAATCGACCTTGTCCAATTCTCCGCGGACAACGTGCGGTACACAGTTAATAATATACGAGAAATCCCTCTCGTACTCATGCACGGTGCGGTTCCCTTGCTTCAACTTTCAAAACTTTTCTTGGAGTTTCCTCTTCTCACTATTGGGGAAGTAGGCGGCGAACACCATACCCCGAAACTCCTCCCAAGTCAGTGGCGGAAGGCTAGAGAGTCGATCATGCTTGACTCCCTTCCACCACACCTTCGCCGATCGCTCTAAACAATGAGCGGCGAGGTGCACCTTGTCCCTCTCCAAGGTATATAGATCCTCGAAGAGCATCTCGATGGCATCGATCCACGTCTCCACATCCCATGGATCCACGTTCTCCCCGTTGAAGATAGGCGGGTTGAACTTCTTGAACGTCACGAGAGCTGCAAGTGCGCGCTCTTTCTCCGCCTCCTCCGCCGCGGGATCGGGCATAGGAGCACCCGGCCCATCGGCCGCAGTCAGTGGTGCCGGTGGCGCCACAGCCGGCGCCGGTGCCACTCCCTCGGCCGGTGCCGAAGTAGAGGCCGGAGGTGCTCCCGTTCTCTCCTCCCTAATCGCAGCCGCTTGCTGCGCCATCTCGTCCTGGAGCTTCTTAATTTGCTCCTCCTGTCGCTGCATGGTTTCGGCCTGTCGCCGAACCACGCCCATCAACTCGGTCAATTGGTCGCGAAGACCCGAGTTCTCGCCCTCCCCGAGTTGTTCGGGAGCAGCGCTCGATCCTCCGAGCCCAGCCCTCGTAGGAGGCCTTCCACATACCATTATCTCCTCAAAACACAATGACTTTGGTCATTTCGTGACATTCAAAGTCATTTACAACATAACATTTCACGAAAATAAACGTGAACCCAATCTAGGCGAAAGTCACACAAGGGCTCTTATTCCCCTCACTTGGTTTCATGTTGTCGGCCGCCAATATGAACTTTCTTGGTGAAGAATAAGACACACCTCGAATCTACCTCTACTTCCAACTAGAGGTATAATGACATAACCCAATCACTTATCTTTCGCCACAATCAAAGATCTCGTCACTCACGAGCCTACACTCCTAGGGTCTTTTCCATCCTAGAATTTCTTAGGTCCACCTAGACCGTTTCTAGGCTCTGATACCACCTTAGTCTGTCACGCCCCGTCGGGCCTTTAACACCAACTAGGTGAAAAGGATAACAGCACGGGCGCATGCCCCAGACCCGCCGAACGGATAAAGTCTCCTCTACCCGCCCAAGGCGCCACAACACAAGCATATCCACGATGTTCCAACTAGGAACAGAGTACATTAGTTGCACAAGAAAAGCATCAACATAAAGAAGTTCTACTTCTATTACATTACATTTGCACATTTATACATGTCCAATTTTCTTTTCCTTCATTCCTATTCCATACATCAAGTTCCAAAACTATGAAATTTACAAGTTGCATACATTTATAAAAACCCATATGCTATCATTGTCCAAAACCAGGGGTACAACTCTATGTAACACCAAAATAGAAGGGCCGCTATCTACAGAGCCAAACCCTTGCCTCGCTCCGCCGCCTCACTCGCGGAAGGACCTGAAAAACGTGGGGTGAGAACTATAAACATAGTTCCCAGTGGATAAGGCCACCCAAGAGAGAAGCTCGACCCACCAGGTCCAAAGAAGCACCATAAGCATAAATTAGATCACAAATAACTATGCATATAATTATTCACATGCTTGTAAATAAACATAAAGGATGCAACCAAATAAAATGTCAACTTTCATTTTCTCCTAGGTTCATCCTATATCTCACATTGACCAAGTTCAACTACTTGTCATTTATTTATGGTGTCGGAATTGCCGCATCACCATAACGGTTCTCAACCAAAGCGGAATCGCCGCAAGTGTTGGGCACCGGGCAATGGAATCGCCATCCCCATCATGGTCCCAACCTCCAAGGAGTGAAATCGTCATCTCCTTGTTCGGGTAGCGAAATCGTCGCATATCCGGGATAGCGAAATCGTCGCGTACCCCATTCCATCACCGCCATCACGTGGCACGGGTAGCGAAATCGTCGCGTACCCGGGATAGCAAAATCGTCGCGTATCCCAATTCATCACCGCCAACACGTGGCACGGGTAGCGAAATCGTCGCGTACCCGGAATAGCGAAATCGTCGCGTATCCCAATCCATCACCGCCATCACATGGCACGGGTAGCGAAATCGTCGCGTACCCGGGATAGCGAAATCGTCGCGTACCCCAATATTCACATTTCACACTTGCCAACCTAAGTCCAATGGCCCTAGGTTCAAGTCACCAAGTCTCACCTATATTCAATGACACTAGGTTTACTTTACATTCTCAACCTAGGTTCCATGACACTAGGTTCCAATCTCATGTTCCAACCTATGTTCAATGACACTAGGTTCCAATTGCACTTTTCAACCTATGTTCCTCAACACTAGGTTCTATTTGCACTTTTCAACCTATGTTCCTCAACATTAGGTTCTAATTCATACATGCAATCACATAACAAGTATAGATAATAAGGATATACTTGAATTCATTAACATGCAAGAGGAGACCATGGCTCTATTTATCATGTTTCTTATTTTGCCAACATGCAAATTCTAGGGTTACACATTTTCACACCATTTTATTTTCAAATAATTATTTACCCTAGACATGGAAGTGATCTAATCACTTCGGTAAACACAAACCTACCTCAAAAGCTTCTAATTTTTTGAATTTTTTGAGCTCCTAAGTCACCAAGCCTTGAGTTCTTGCTTCAACCCAAGCTTCTATAAGAAAATAGTTCGTTACTCATTACGAACCCATAAATCAACTCGAAGCTAGAAATCAATGATTCTAACATAAACAATTGTAATTCCCGAAGATCCAAATATTTTTAGAACCTTCCATGACAAAAGCCCCAAATCTACCTGGGGTTTGCATGCATGTAAGCCAAACCCTAGATTTCATGGCCAATCTTCCACCATTTATGGTCAAGATTGCCTAGGATTTCCAAAAACCTCATATCAAAGGATTAAATCTAAGGTTTAAACCCTAAATCACAAGAACTCACCTCTACACCCAAGCTCCCTAGCCTCTTCTTGCACCAAGAAGCTCCAAATCCACCTTAGAAGCTTTTCCCAAGGTCAAATCCTTCACTTCTCCAAGCTTTGGAGAGATCTCTATAGAGAGAAAGTGAGGGAAAGGAAGAGGGAGTGAGGATGGTGGAGGAAGAATGAGGGGAGAGACCTCAGCCCCTATACATAGCCCTTCCTCCCATGAAATTACCAAACTGCCCTTCACTGGGCATTCTGCTTCAGCCGGGTCCGGACCTTGCAAATGGGGTCCGGACCCCGTACGCGCATCAGCCCTCCGCGCAGGTCGGGTCCGGACCTTGGCGTCCGGGTCCGGAACCCGTACGCGCATCTCCGCTCGGTAACAGGTCGGGTCCGGATCTTGGCATCCGGGTCCGGACCCTAGCTGCTCCACGGACTTCATTGTCCGGACCCCAGATCCCAGGTCCGGACCCCGTGAGCAATTTAGCTCCAGTTCGGTCCCTTTCCAAAAATTCAAATTTTTGATTTCTGGGTTCCCACTCGCACCCAAAACGTTTCGAAACCCTCGGAACCCAATTCCACACCAGCCATTATCGGCTCTCTCCGGACTTCTTCAAATTTGGTAAAGTTCGATACAGTGCACCGAAATTCAGAGTGCTACAAAGCAGGGGAATCGCTCAGTTAGGGAGTACGAGCGGGAGTTCTCGCACAGCGTGAACTGTGTCCCGGGCGTGGTTCAGGGCGACCAGGACAAGGCGGAGTGCTTCGAGCGAGGACTTCGGCCCGAGATTTTTTGAGTGGTGCACTTCTTCAAGCTTCAGACTTTTGTCGAAGTTTTAGATCGGGCTCTGTGGGTAGAGTAGGGGAATGCGATCGCACGAGAGGAGCGCGAGTTGTTTGAGAAGGAGAAAGGAAGGAAGCGAACTACGAGTGGTATGGGGGATAGTCGAGTTCTAAGAGGCCCCTAGGTACCCTCGAGGACAGTCGAAGAGTCACGGATCCTTGCGGTGCGTTATATGCAGCGGGGACCATCGACCGTCAAACTGTGGGCAGCGTGAGGGGAGGTGTTATATGTGTGGCCTGGCTGGACATATCAGTCGTGAGTGCCCGAGAGGACCATCACCTGCCCCGTCCTCTGCTTTGGTTCAGTCAGCCCCGAGACAGTTTGCGGGAGTTTCACCCACCGCCACATCTGCTGGACGCGCCTTGATGCCGCGTCAGTCCGAGGGACCTCGAGCGGCGCCTAGTGGCCGGGTGTTCGTCGCTCAAGTGGAGGAGCCTGCCGTGGTCGACGACGTCATAGCAGGTATCGTGTTGTTAGATAGAATAAGGTGTAGAGCTTTATTTGATACGGGCGCATCCCATTCATTTATTAGTCAATCATTTGCAAATGTGCATGAAATAGATGTTGTAAAGAACGTGCATTCTTGGTTGGTCCATGCTCCCGAGCATGCATTTTATGTTACGGACGTGTGCGCGGCTTGTCCTATACAAATAGGTGATTGGATTATGCCGACGGACTTGTTGGTGTTAGGACGTTTGAGAGGGTTTGAACTGATACTAGGTATGGATTGGCTCTCGAAGTATTATGCGACCATAGATTGCGAAGGCAAATTGGTAACTTTTCGTGAGCCTGGACAAAGGAAATTCGCGTATCGTGGGTGTAAGAGTTCACTCTTTGCCATGACAGTGACCACATCACGTGCGAAGAAATTAATCAATAGTGGTTGTGTGGCTTATTTTGCGACGGTGGTGGAGAGCCGTAGGGAGGTTCCGGTGCTCGAGGACATCCCAGTGGTCCATGAGTTTTCGGATGTATTTCTCCCAGAGTTGCCGGGAATACCATCGGACCGGGAAATCGAGTTCGTGATAGACTTGGTTCCCGGGACCTCGCCGGTTTCAAAGGCCCCGTATAGAATGGCACCGGCCGAGTTGAAAGAACTAAAGGCTCAATTGCAAGATCTTCTTGATAAGGGCTTCATCAAACCAAGTGTGTCACCTTGGGGAGCCCCGGTGCTATTTGTGAAGAAGAAGGATGGTACGCTCCGGCTTTGTGTGGATTATCGTGAGCTAAACAAGGTCACGATCAAGAATAGGTACCCGTTGCCCTGCATCGATGACTTGTTTGATCAATTGCAAGGGTCTCGGGTGTATCGAAGATCGATCTTCAGTCGAGGTATCACCAGTTGAAGATCAAGCCGGAGGATGTGCATAAGACCGCGTTTCGTACGCGGTATGGCCATTACGAATTCACGGTTATGCCATTTGGGCTTACTAATGCCCCTGCGGCGTTTATGGATTTAATGAACTGTGTTTTCAAGTCCTTTTTTAGATCGGTTTGTCGTGGTATTCATAGACGACATATTGGTCTACTCCCGAAGTGATGAAGAACATCAAGAGCATTTGAGAATTGTGCTACAGGTCCTTCGGGAGGAGAAGCTTTATGCGAAGCTGAAGAAGTGCGACTCTTGGCTTCGTGAAGTCGCTTTCTTGGGTCATGTGATATCTGAGGGCGGTGTATCCCTTGACCCGAGTAAAGTTGAGGCGATTAAGGATTGGCCTCGCCCAACGAATGTCACGGAGGTCCGCAGTTTTATTGGTCTTGCGGGCTATTATAGGCGGTTTGTGGAGGGATTTTCGAAGATCACTATTCCACTGACGCGCCTCACGCACAAAGGAACCAATTTCGTGTGGAGCGGCGAGTGTGATCGTAGCTTCGCGGAGTTGAAGGAAAGATTGACTACAGCTCCGGTTCTCGCCCTACCAATTCAAGGGGAGGGTTTCGTGGTGTACAGCAATGCGTCGTATCAAGGTCTTGGTTGTGTTCTGATACAGTGCGGGCAAGTTATTGCGTATGCTTCCCGTCAGTTGAAGAACTATGAGAAGAACTACCCCATCCATGACCTAGAGCTAGCTGCGGTGGTCTTCGCTCTTAAGTTGTGGAGACACTATTTGTACGGTAAACATTGCGAGGTGTATACAGATCACAAGAGCCTCAAGTATTTATTCACGCAGAAGGAATTGAACATGAGGCAGCGCAGGTGGTTGGAGTTATTGAAAGATTATGATGTGACCATTTTGTACCACCCGGAGAAAGCAAATGTGGTGGCGGATGCGCTTAGTAGAAAATCGGTGGAAAACCTTGCAATGTTGATCACGGGTCAGCCGCCATTGCTTGAGGAAATGCGGCGATTCAACCTTGAGGTTGTGACTCCGAATGCCCCAGTTATACTTGCCGCTCTTGTCGTTCAACCGACCTTGTTGGAGTGGATCAATGATCGACAGTCTTCGGACCCGGATCTCCAAAAGGTGCGGCACGACGTCGAGGGTGGGCGAGTTAGTGATTTTAGTGTAGGCTCCGATAGCGCACTTCGGTTTCTAGACCGATGGTGTGTGCCAAATGATGAGGAGATTCGGGGAGACATTCTACGAGAAGCTCATCAATCTCTTTATAGCATTCATCCAGGTGGCACCAAGATGTACAAGGACCTGAAGATGCACTATTGGTGGCCTGGGATGAAGAAGGATATTGGGCATTACGTGGCACAATGCCTCGTGTGCCAACAAGTGAAGGCGGAACACCGACTTTCGGCGGGGAAGCTTCAGAGTTTGCCAATTTTCGTTTGGAAGTGGGAAGATATAGCTATGGATTTTGTCGTGGGGTTGCCCCGTTCACAGGGGGGTCACGATGCAATCTGGGTGGTGGTAGATCGTTTAACGAAGTCAGCTCACTTCCTACCAATCCACACCACTTGGCCGAGCGATAAGTTAGCGCAGGTCTACCTCGATGAGATTGTGCGGCTCCACGGAGTTTCGGTGTCTATTGTATCGGATCGGGACCCCCGATTCGCATCTCATTTTTAGAAGAGCCTACCGGATGCTCTTGGCACGCGGCTCGATTTCAACACCGTGTTTCATCCTCAGATTGATGGTCAATTAGAAAGAACAATTCAAATCCTTGAGGATATGCTTCGGGCGTGTGTACTTGATTACAAGGGTGGATGGCACATTCATTTGCCGATGGCCGAGTTTGCTTATAACAACAGCTATCATGCGAGCATTGGAATGGCGCCATTCGAAGCTCTTTACGGAAGGAAGTGTCGATCTCTTATACATTGGAGTGAGGTTGGCGAACGAATCGCCCTTGACTCGGATGTGTTACAGGAGGCGGAAGAGAAGGTCCGCCTTGCCCGCCAAAGGCTTTTGATGGCGCAGACTCGACAGAAGAGTTATGTGGATAAGCACCGGCAAAGCCTCGAGTTTGCGGTTGGAGACCGCGTTTTCTTAAAGGTGTCACCCATGCGTGGTGTGAAGCGGTTTGAAATTCTGGGAAAGCTTAGTCCCCGATACATTGGGCCGTATGAGGTTTTGGAGCGAGTTGGCGCTGTGGCATATCGGCTCGCACTACCGCCAAGGCTTGCGGGAGTTCACAATGTGTTTTATGTGTCTACACTCCGCAAGTACGTTCACGATCCTGCTCATGTCCTCCAGTTTGAACCGGTAGAGCTTCACGAGGATATGACTTACGAGGAGTTTTCAGTGTGCATTCTCGCTCGCGAAGCGAAGGAATTGCAGAATCGTGTGATTCCGTATGTTAAAGTTCAGTGGAGCAACCACGATGAACGCGAGGCTACCTAGGAACTCGAGGACGTAATGCGAGAGCACTATCCTCATCTCTTTGGGGGATCGAGCTGAGGTATGGATTTAAGTTTCACGGACGAAACTGCTTTTAAGGGGTGGGGAATGTAATATACCGAATCCCCAATGCGTTGTACCGAACCTTGGTCAAATTGGCCGAAGTGCGGTGAGGGATGATTTAGAAAGGTCCACGAAATGTTCCGAAGGCTCCGGAACAGTTTAGAAAAGTGTTTGGGAACCGGGAGAGCAAACCTGAAATTTCAATGCATTTGGGCTATTTTGCTCTCGGGTTCCGGACCCTGCAGTAGGATCCGGACCCTGGCTGCGAGAAAAAAAAAAAATAAAAAAAAAAATAAAAAATAAAAAATAAAAAAAATTGTGGGTTGAGTTGAAATTTCATATTTGAGAGGGATTAAGTTGTAAATATGAGAGGGGGCCTATAAATAGGCTTTAACTCTCTCTTTCTCTCATTCTCTCCCACACAAACACAAAGAGAAACCCTTTCTCTTTTCTCTCTAACTCTCTCTCTCACTCTCAAATCTCTCTTTCTCTCCCTAGTTATCTCTCCAATAAGGTGGAGTTTGGAGGTGATAGGCTTGCTTAAGGGTGAAGCAAGCTCATGTGCATGAGAGTTTGGAGAAGACAAAGAGCCAAAGGTGAGTTTTTGAAGTTTTGTGAAGTTAGGGTTTGGATAAATCCTTCGAAAGCGAATAGTTACTAATCTTATGTGATTCTAACCTAGAATGATACATGAATCCCTAAGAGTTTTGGTGGTTTTGCGAAAAAGTGGGTTTCTAGGATTTTAGAAAGAGGGATTTTGGACTAGAAAGGTTTTGATCTAAATTGATCATATAATCTTCTAATTGAAGGTTGCCGAAGAGCGCCTAGTAGCTTCGATTTGAAGATTAGCGGCGTTTCGATGCTCGATTGAGGAAATCAAGCCGAAATCGAGGAGTTGCGTTCATTAGCGCCGAAAAGTGTCGAGACGGTGTCGGAAGTTAAATTGCTCGGATTTCCCCGCAATTGACATCGAATCAAGGTGGGTGGTGCTATCCGGAATGGTTGGAGTTCCTTTTATGTCTATGTCGCCATTATTGATCATATGTGTATAGATGTGTAGAAACCATGCATTGTAAGGTTTTATTGTATTTATTCTTTCAAATTCCTTGCATGCTTTCTAAAGTAGAGTTAGACAACTTGGGTAAAGAACTCGGACATTGGACGCATAAGGATTGGGTCGTTGGACATTGGAACCCTATGAATGCAAAGAACTATTATGTGAACTAGAGAACAATGTGAAATGTAGTGACATGAACTTGGTGGCATTGGGACTAGTTGTGTTTGATAGCACTTGTGGCATTAGATGCTAGGGATTGGTAGATCCCCGTATATTATTATCTTGATTGGTAGGGTGTCCTCGGGATGAGAGGACTGGATCGTACTCATATTGTCTGTTGGCTTGTGGTGTGTCGCGACATCACAAGTAGTGAGCTCCGGAGTTGTCACGTATGGGTTAACGTATCTACCCAGCAGGCGGCCCTTGATTGGTGATAGTCCCCGTGGGCCCTGGTATTGTGAGTGAGCTCGACCTTCGGATGAGCCTGTAAGATAGAATGTTGGTAAGCATCATGAGCATGACATTTTTTATGGTTACCCAATTTCATATTGTAGAGGCATAGTAGTTGCATTAGTTGTTTATTTTTGTTATCTCTCTCACTACTTATGCCTGGTTAGACCTAGTGGGAAAGTCGGCGGGGTCGGCGGCCGAACCCACTGGGAACTTCTTTTAGTTCTCACCCCCCTTGTTTTGCAGAGCCTAGCACGAGCGGTGCGGTCGAGGATTGTGGCAAGGGTATAGCGCCCTAGGTAGTGGACTTCCATGTATTAGCTTACCCTATGTATTAGTGTGATGCTTTTGTATCATGAGAGAACATGTAGAAGCTTCACTTTGGGAGATGTAAATGTATATGTCATTATATATGCATGTGTGTATATGTATGGAAATGATGTATTTTGGGTCGATGTATGTGAAGCTTGAATGTTTTAGTTACAATAGTTAAGTATTTCTACCTCTCGCTCTTGTATAATTGCCCTCGTGCAATTCATGTATGTTGATTATTTTTTCTGGGCAAAACTTGATGTACATGACGTTGTTGAGCCTTGGGCGGACATGGGAGGTTCTGTCCGTTCGGCGGTTCGTGCACGCATCCAGACCGACCAAAGTGGCAGTCGCGGGGCATGACAACCTAGGTTTTGAAGAGAAGCAGCCAACGTGTCTACAAATCGAGATGCTGAAGCCGATATAGGAACCTCGGCTGAAGGTTCGGCAGGAAAGCCCATACTTACTCCCTTTCCTCTTTCCTCTTCTTTTCTTTTCTCCTCCTCACTTTCTTTTCTCCTTCTTCCTTCTTCCTTCTTCCTCATCTTCTTCTTCTCTCTTCTTCTGTTTGTTTTCTCCCCTTCTCTTTTGTTCTTCTTCTCCTCTTCTTTCTTCTCCTCCTCCCTGAATTTCCTACGTCTTTCTCTCTTCATTTTTCTTCCTTACTCCCTCCACGTCTCTCTCTGCTTCCGCCTGTTTTCGCTCTGCTTCTCGTTTCTTGTCAAAACAAGTTTCCCGGCGAGCTTGTCTTTCAATGTCAGACATTACTCGCCCCAAAGATGAAGCAAAGTGAGCGTGAGGAATTCTTTCCGAGGGTGTCTGTTTGACCGAAAGAGATGGTGGAGGTGATCCAACCGAAGAATTAGAAGAAGAAGAATCGATCAGAATGGGCTGAGGATTGGCTGAAGTAGAGATAATTGGGGACGTTGGAGGAAGATCCTTCTCCGCAGTCGGTAGAGCGTCAGTTGAAGGTACATCTTCAGCAGGCACAGGAATTGGAGAATGAACCCTTATCGCAACAGATTTGTGCCGCTTTGGTCGCGGCAGAGGAGTTGATTGATCGGTTTCTATCGGCCGTTTCTCTGAACGAGGAGCCGATGAGGTGGTTGGAATCGGCTGAAAAGAAAAATATAAGTCGAATGCATTCTACGAGGAAAAGAAAAGTAAAATATAGAACTTACCACAGAAGGACGAGACGAATCCCGCTGATCATCATCAGAATTCTCCCCTGATTCTTCTTGTTTGGAGGAGTCGAGAGGAACCTCTTTACTTATAAGAGGGACTGTAGAATGAAGAAAAATGAATCAAAAGAGAAAAACCAAGCGTGAGAATGAGATTAATTATGGGGCAATATACCTTCTGGATGACGAATTTTGCGGAGGGCACGCGATGCCATCGGAAAAAAGATTTGCTCACAAAAGGCATCCCAAGTACTGGTAAAACGAAACCCTACTACTCCCGAGTGATTCGACCTGAAACTCACAAGCTTGAAGAAGCGTGGAGATGATTTCCCATGGCTGAAAGCCGGTCAGCTTCAGCTGCACTCTTCGTAGGGGGACGGTTGACAGCAGTATTAACCGTAAAGAACTTCGCCGGGGCAGGAATGGCCTGAACAAACCCAAACTGACGCGCCACATACTGCGGTGAGTAAACTTCTGTGCTGGGCGTCAGCTTGGAGCGCGTCTTCAACCCGACATGTAGGTCACGCGCCGCCAGCAAAGAAAACCAGACTTCTGCGTATTCTCCGGCACGAGAAGAAGCCAGTTGGTCCTTAACAGCTTCGTACCGAGTGAGAAGCCAGGATGGACCGGTAACTCGGTCCCCAAAAGGGGACCACTTAATGAGACGTTGTTGGCGTGGCTCATATAAGACCTTGAAATAGGTGATGAAGTCGTTTGGATGGCCCGGAGTCACAGGCTCTGGACAGCCGAGAGCCAAACCATAAGTGTCAAAATTAGGAGCCGAATCCGCATCCAGAGGAGATCGGCATAAAGAAGGAAAAAAAATCTACAGGCACATCTGCAAAAACCACAAGACACCGCAGATGGAACTGATCGCTATCCCTTCTCCAAACGGCAGCGGTTTGATCGAATCAAATATTTTCCGATAAATAAAGGCAAGAAAATAGGTGCCTAAGGCTAATTTTTCACCATTAGCCAAAGCAACAGCGATCGGGACGAAATCTCGGTTGATTTTCTGGGAGCGGGTGCAGAAAAGGTTGTGACAAAGCCAATAGAGAAGAAAGGCGGTATGCTCCCTCTTGGTGACCAGTTCCAGGAATTGGCCGGTAAAAAGACGGATGAATTTGGTGTAGGCGAGGTCCGATTTTGGATCAAGATGGGCTTCAAAGTCCTCAACCCCATTAGGACTGTAAGCCATAAAGACGGTAGTGCCATGAGGACGGAGACCAACAATGACCGCCACATCCAAAAGAGTCGGCGTAAAGGGTCCCGATCTAAAATAAAAAGTATTGGAGGCAGGAGACCAAAAACACAAAGCCGCAGCAAGAAGAAGGTTGTCGGCTTGAGGAGGTGTCTTCATAAATCCCGACTTCTCGCCAGAGGTCGGAATAAGCTTCTTCAACCTTTTCTAGCCATTCTAAGTAAGCTTCTGAAACGCTGGGGTAAGTCCGAAGGCTTTTCCCTGACGACTTCATGGCATACCAAGAATGTAAATGAATAGCGTCAGCCATTAAAGGAAAGCCTTCACTCGAGAAGTGGAAATCATCAGGGATAGGCTCCTCTGTAAATGAAGGGTCCAGTATAAACAGAGAAGGGTTCGATTCCACGTACTGTCTCAGCAGAGTATAATCAAGAGACGGAGAAGAAGGAAGAGGAGGAAGTGGCGCCATCTCAGATGATCAAAGGAGAAAAGAAGAAAAACTCTAGAAAGAGAAAGAAAGAAGGAGACGAAGAAGAAGAAGAATGCGGCACAGAAAATGAAGAAGCCGTCAGGAGGGAAATTCGAAAGATGGATTTAATGATGAAAAGACGGCATCATAAATGACCTAATTAATGTCCAGAAGAGACAAAAAGAATATGAGGAGATCATGATCGTCAGAAGCCGAAAAGACGGCTAAGGGACGGTACGAAGTGAATTGAGTGCGATGACCTCAGAATCCGGGCTTTTGAAAAAGATGACGACAGCCACCGATAGTCCGTACGGAAGCTGCCGGAGGGGGGGGGGGCAATTGTTGGTACCACAAAAATAGTGCCACGTGGTACACCCTGATACACCGTGCAATGGATTATGAAACCAATAGAAAACAGACACGCGGTGCACTAAGAATAGAGCAAAAGAAGATAGAAACCGAAAAGCGGTTGACAATGATGCGGTTAGGATTGGCTGGTAGTAGCCCGCGAAATCAGAGAGGTGGCCGATCATGGGTCCAATTGAATAATATTAGGCAGGACTATAAATAAACAAAAAATGCCTGATAGAGAGGTCTTTTTCCCCTGTGAACAAGAAAACCATTTCTAATTCCACGCATGCACTGGCTTTCTAGGAGTAGTTTACCTGTAAACTTCTTTCTTTCCAGCACTTACTATTTTTCTAGGAGTAGATTAGAGTAGATTTCATCCTGTAAATAGCCCGATTCTATATATAAATCTCCATTTGGCTCATCAGTCGATCAATTGTCTTATGTGTTTGTTCGCTCGGCTCAGCAGCCGACTTGATATTTTGTGTGTTTTCTGAACTCGGCTGGTCCGATCCCTCATCAGCTGAATCGCTTGGTGGGCGCGAACTGTGAGGGTCACTTTCGGAAGCCGCTTCATCTCCTCACACACTTTTCGGAGGAGGACCTTTGACCGAATCAACGGTCTAGGAATTCGGCTCGCAGCAGTTTATAAACATCTATAATCTATAACTCTATAATTATAATAATAACTATATATTAATCCTCAATCTCTTATACACATGGCATAACTATATTGATTTGGGGTCGTGGGACCCAAGTGAACCTTTTTCAACTAATAAAAGTTATTGTTTGCAACCCGTTTATAATCATATATATACACGAAATAAGTTTTTTAAAAATTGCTATTATACAATTAAAATATAATCCAATAATTAAGTACAATTTAAATCATATAGAAAGACTATATATGAAAAAGTTATAATGAAGTTTGAAAACTGTTGTGTATAAAATATACTTATACACATGAGAAATTATTTAGTGCATCCGGTCTATTAGTGCACTTCATGCACCAAATAATTGAGTATTGACAGGTATTGTAAAATCAAATCTAATTCAATCAATGTAATCTAAACTATTGTGAGAATTCGAATTTATTTTTTTTGAAATTTGAATTTGAATTCTGTGTTTTCTCTCCCTCTACTTTGTATTTGTATACGTGTATATATATGTATTGGTGTATATATATATGTATATATATTGTATTTTAGTGTTTTTTTTGTTTTTAAGTTTTGTTGGCGGAGAGAGGATGGATTGTGACGCTATTCGTAGTCCGTTTCTGACGATCCAAAATGGTAGATTCGATGTCTCGGCAGTGCTAAACGCGATGGCGCGATCCGTTCCGACATGCGAAAGACGGATCGAGAGATATTGCGTGTTCTTCACTGAGAGGTCGTAATGTACTTTTTATTGTTTCGCGATCTGGACCCTGTTTCACGCACCGTTTTGCGTGAGTTCGAATGTGGAGGGGTGTCTGGGCATTTTGTACATGCTGTGAGGGGCTCGGGGGTTATTTCTGTTGTTTGAGGGGTTTATTTGCATTTGTGCGTGTGTGTATATGTGTTGTGTGTGTGTGAGTGGAGAGAGAGAGAGAACCATTATTCCTTCTCTTCTCCCTCAGCTCCCAGCAGTGTGCCACCCCCTTCCTCAGCTCCCCTGCCCTCTCCCCGAGCGCCGCCGACCGCCGCCGACCTCCCCTGGCCGGCGGGAACTCCGGCAACACCTCTTCTCTCTCTTTTCTCTCATTCTTCTTCTTCTTCTTCTTCCTTCTTCTTCTTCCTTGCAGTGTGCACCCAGGGTGAACCCACGCCCGAGGTTCCCCTGTGGTCGCACCACTGCCGGCGACCAGCCCCGCCGCCGGGAGCCGCCGCCGAGCTGCTGCGGGCCGAGGTTGCTGGACCCGAGCCACCGCCGCCTCCCGCCGGCACAGTACCCTCCGGCCAGCTCCGGGAGGACCTCCGCGCGCCGTCGCCTTCCTCCCCGGCCGCCCCCGTGCCGCCGGAGCCGCCGCGGGCTCAGCCTGGGCTGCTAGGGCAGCCGCGGCTGAGCACCCTGCGCCGCCGCCGCCGTCGATTTTTCTTTTCGCGGTCACCGGCCATCCGACGTCCGGCAGGCCCCTCTTACTGGTGCTCGCCGTCCCGACCGCCGGCGCCGCCGTTCGTTGCCGGCGCCGCCGTTCGTTGCTGGCGCCGCCGTGCCCTAGCAACCCGAGAGCCCTCTCTCTCCCCGCGCCGCCGTCGCCGCTTCCTGCCGCCGGTTGAGGTGAGCATCCCCTTCCTCACCTCCCCCGCATCCGACCCTGTCTGCCGCGCGCCTTGCATGTCGGCCGGCAGCCGGCCGGAGCTTGTTGCTCCGGACAGGGTTGATTTTTGGCTGGTTTGGGCCGCATGCATGGCCAGGAGCCCTCTGTTGCCTCCCGAAGCTCCGAAAGGTGAGCACGATGATCGCGGCGACGCGCTGATCACCATGCTCACCTTGTTTTGCTGTTTTGGCAAGCCGTTTCGCTGTTCGGCCTATGTCGGGCATTGTTATCGCATGTAGACACTGTTTTTATGGGTTGTTTATTCTTGCGACTATCCCTATCGCAAAGGGGCTATGAGCACGGCCTCCGTTACATCGTTACCTATCCGCTGGTGCTTGCAGAAGGTCGTGCGGACGAACGGAGTGCTCGAACGGCCTTATTTATGCTTATTTTTGTGTATATGTTGCTTGTTTTAGGGACTTTGGTGATTGTGGCAGCGTTGCGACACTGCGGGCAGCAAAGGCATGATCCTTGAGGCCCTGTGGACTGGTTGTCCAACCCCTTCGCCCTTTGCGGAGATCCGGATTTATTCCGGTGCATTTTCCGACGAAATAGTCGACGGAACGCGTGTTTTAGTCGTGCGACTCACTTGCTGGTTTCGCAAGTGACTTGGCTTCGTCATTTAGCCTCGCTGGCTGTTCCTCATCGCTGTCCCGAAGTTTCGAGGACAGCGGATGAGTGACGAAGGGTTCCGGTGCCAAATCGGCATTTTTTTCGGGAACCCGAAAAGTCGTTTTCGGTGCGTTTGTGTTCGTGGCACCCCGAGCTTGTGCTCGCTGTCCCGCCACCTTGTTTTGGGTGTTTGGGGACAGTGGAGGACTTGGTTTGGCTGTTGGTACCCCTCTGGGGCTTTGTGTGGTTTCGGGATCGTCCCGGTGGGTTTTCCGGACGATCCGTCGGTTTCGGGATGTGAGCGCTATGTGTTTAGTGTCGACTTGGTGGACCTTGACCCTGTGAGTCTTTCGTAGGTCCTGTCGTGGTTCCCGAGAGCCGTCGGTGTTAGGCTCTATCGTTTCGACAGGTGGGTACTTCGATCCGGAGTCGGTTCAGTGGACTACGGTGATACCTTTCTATCCCTTCTCTTGCATTTCAGTTATTAGTTCACTTGACTCCCGTTGACTCTACTTATGTGTGCTTGGATAGTAGAGTAGTTGTGGTTTGCATGATTCGTGAGACGACCTGTTGGTCGGTGTTGATCGCCGGTTGTTCCGAGCGATCCTCGTATATTGGCTTATCAGTTGCTTCACGGCTCATTGTTGTTCTGTGGATTGAGCATTCGCATCGATCGTCACAGCTCTTCTAGCACTTCACGTACGCCAGCGGTCTGATCCACCGCTTGGGGTGTTCTTTTCCGGAAAAGGGTTGTGTGCTTCCAACCCGTGAGCCTCTCGACATGTGCATCTGCGGAGGTTATGTGCCTGTGAGTGAGCGGTTGTGACAGTGCCAGGGATCCGTCCCTGTGGCCTGGTGGAGGTTGAGTCTCTTTATCTATCTACCGTTGATGCATATACTATTTACTTGCAGTAGTATAGTTGTTCAGTTGTATGTCAGCCTCATATTTATTTGTGCTACTGTTTACCTTATCTATCCATTTGTTGACCCTCGTGCCGGTGAGTACACCTCGCCTTCGTCAGCTTGCGGTACCCACTGGGAGGGGAGACATGTTTACATGTTCTCACCCCCCGCCATCGTTGTTGTTTTCAGGTGAGCATGGTGGTGGGAGTCGGGACGCAGTGAGGCACGCCTAGTTAGTGGTACTAGAGGTCCTGACTTGTGAGGCTCCTCCCTCCAGATTTTGGTTATCACCCTTATCCTATTATCAGTTAGTTGTGGATGTGGTTCAGTTACACTTTGCTTGTTTTGTCTAGCATGTTTTGGATTTGGTACAGTTTTTATGTGTTGATTGCATGCTTAGACATTATGGATGACGTTGCTTACTAGACTTCTATTTATGGCTCATTATGGTGCATCTTGAATTTCTACCCCTCGTGGTAGCGGTTTTCAAATAAAGGTTTTCGTGTGGAAAACAGTTTTCAAATCATTTTCGATTGATCGGCTTTTGAGATTTCAAAAGAGAGTTCTCGTGTGGAGAACGGTTTTCAAAGGATCTTTAAATGTTTGAGATTAGGGTTTCAAAATAAAGCTTCTGGGTAAGGAGCAGTTTTATAGAATGATCTGTTGTTTGTGTATCGCATCATCCTTCGCCTAAAGACTTGCTTAGATTCATTCAGGTTTAAGGACTGTTAGCTTATGAATCTTATTGTGTTGTTGTGGTTTGTGTGATGAATGAATGGTGGTTGTGATCCTGTTTGTATGTTGTGTACGCCGTGCAAATACAGGGGAGGCTCTGTCCGTGTGTACAGTGGACCCTGTATTTGTGGCGGGTCTGTACGTGGCGCGGGCTAGGCTTTCAAAAAAAAAAAAAAAAAATTGGCACGTATTTCTGCTTCTAAAACTAGCCCGGGGCGTGACAACTATATAAAAAGTTTTTATATAAGATATTAAAAAATAATATATTCTTACACATCTAGTGCATGGAATCTCTTTTTTTCATCTTCTAATTATTTTATTAATTTATTTGAATTAATTTTTCCTACTGCTTTTTCATGTATTCCTTTATATATAATAATTTGATTTAATTACTTATAACTATCATATTTCTCATGCACTCTTTGTCTGTTTTTAAAATCAACTTTATTTAATTTTTTAATTATATTATTTTTTCTTATTTTTTTACAATTATCGTCTTATAAATTTATCTAATTACTAATTAGATCCTACAAATTTTTTTTTTATTTTTAAATATTTTTAATTATTTAATAACTATATTATTAGCCATTTATTTTTATATATATATCATAATTAATTAGTTCTTTTAAAAATTTAGATTGAACATATACCGATATAAATTTTTTTATTTAAATTAATTAATTATTAGTCCAGCTCATAAAATTATATAAAATATAAAAAAATTAACTTAAATTTATTCTTAAAATATATTATACATGTGGCATCACGCGGGTTCTTAACTACTATCTATATTATATATAAAATCACGTATTCAAAATTCGTTCTGTTGACAGACTCATTTAAAAAAATTATAAAGATAAGAATAGAAATATAAGGATAAGAATAGAAACCGGTGACAATAGATACATAATTAAACAAACTTTTAATTTCTCTTTTTCTCTAACGAATAATATTTTTTTATTTTTTTATATCATTTAATATCTTTTTTTTTACGGTGAATATTTAAGATTATCTCAATTATATCTACTAATAGTTAGTTATTATATTAATTTTTTATTGATTGCAGCAATAATTAAATCAGAAAAAATTTATACTTATCCAAATTTCTACTAATCGGAGGATATCTACTATAGAATATTCTTCACAAGCGTCTTAAACTAGAAGTATCAAAATTTTAATCAAATTTAATTCAAAATTTAAAATTTAATTTGATCCACTTTAATTAAAATTTGTTAATTATTAATTCAAATTTGATATCCAAAATTAAATTAAATTTATAATTTAAACTCAAATTTTATAGAACTATATAATTATTGTCGGCAATAACTATTTAAATTTGAGTTAGAATATAGTAGTTATTTTCTGCTAAAATATAACAGATGAATTTACTTTTTAAAATTTAAATTTTTATTGTTGATCGTAAATTTTTGAATAAATATGATCCAAAAATTTATCTTAATTTGAAATAATTATTAAAATAATTGTTACGTGCATTTGCGTGTATAATCAACTAATTATATTAAATATGCATTTATGTTTCTTTTTTTAAAATTTTTGTTTTTGGATGGTAGGCAGGATCGACTTTTCACTTTTGGGCCTTTAAAAATTATTAAAATATTTTTTGAATATAATATTGACAACCAAAGTGAGCCCAACCAACCCCCGAGGGTGGTTGGGCCTTCGGGCTTGGAATTTCTTCGACCAAATCCCAGTCAGAAGTCCATTCGCCCTCTCGCTTACTGCTTGAAAAACAGAAAAGAAAAAAGAAAAAACTTCAAATAACATCCCTGTGGTTTCGCACTTTCTTACTTTAGTACCCTGTGATTTAAAGTGTATCACTTTACTATCCTGTGGTTTCATTTTTCTCTTTTTTTTGTTCCTTTCATTATTTTTTTCGTTAAATCATATAGAAAAAATTTCAGATAACCCATCTCTGGTTTATCGAATATTTATTTTAGTATCACGTGGTTTTAACTTTCTCACTGATTTAACGAAAAAATTAACAAAAAAATAACGAAAAGAGAAAATCGAAACCATAGGATAGTAAAGTGATACACTTTAAACCACAGAGTAATAAAGTGAGAAAGTGTGAAACCACGGGAGTGATATTTGAAGTTTTTCGAAAAAAAAAGAAAAAGAAAAAAAGCATTTTAATTGGATGATCAGGACAATAATTTAATTTATGAAAAGAACAGTAATTACCTGAATCAAAAAAATAAAAAGACAAATAAAGCATAGGTTGCATTTAGCCCTCTCCAAAAATATTTTTTAATTGAATAGTTCATCGTGTTCAACTTAACCAACACTACCTCGAACACGTGGCGCTCGCATGGCGGGGATGGAGCCAATCTTGTAAATATAAATTTTGTGGGTTTATTTGTAGAATTTTTTTTTTTTCTGAGATGGCTAAATGCAAAAAAAGCTCTGTAAATTATTATAAATACCGTTCTCTGTCAGCTTAAGCTGTCAGAAGACAATCAGTGACCGAGCTATTGATAGACAAGAAAGCTATTGCCCTGTTGCATTTTAGAAAATTACAAATTAGTCCTTTAAGGCTTTGTGTAAAAATTCAATTATATCTAGGATTTTGGGCAAAAAGATATTTAATTCTTTACTATTTTCTATTAAAACTTTTTCTGTAGCAGGAGGCTTCTAAACCATTCTTTATTTCTTAAAAGTGATGATGATTGTTTTTAGGTAAAAATATTTAGAGACCCCCTTAACGATAGGTTATTCCGAAATTGACCTCTCACCCTTAATTTTTTTTTATTTACACTATTATTTAACTTTCAATTTTTTGATTTGAGACTTTATGGTTAATTAAGTTTAAATTTTGTACTAAATGTCATGTCAATTAATTATTAGCAATTAACTAACCTGGTTTTATTTGCTATAAAGTAATTTAATTTATATATTTGATAGGCTTATTAATTAATTTGGTGGAATCTCAATTTACTTCCCTAAAGTCACTCAATTTCAAAAAAAAAAAGTTGAGGGATCTCAATGAAAAGGAGGCTATCATTTTAGAATGGCTGTAGTTGAAATGATTTTCGTAAATTGTTAACTTTCTCCTATAATATAACTTTGTTCCATATTAATAAAGTTAGTAAACCTAAAATAAAATTTAAATTTTGTTCTTGATCTGCAGGCTTTGTTTGTTGCCATTTTAAAATTTTTCTTTTGTAAATAAAACTCTATGTCAATGAGTGTTCCGATGAATAGACTTTTTTTTTTTGTTTTTTCCATTTATATAGTTATCAGTTAGATTTCGGTGTACTTTGGTCAAATATGAAATGTCACAAAACAAAAGGCTAACAAAAATTTCAACTTGATTTTTTTTTTTTCGTTTTTCAGACAAAATATATGGTTCTGCAGATTGTAAAAATAATTGCCGGCTGCAGAAACCATTCAAGGGTGTGAAGTTTAACTGAGCCTTTTTACAAAAAAAAGAAAAGAATAAAAAGAAGTAACATCAGACTGTTTATTATTTTCCGGCCTTCCCTAATAGAAAACACTCGCTTCATTCCTAAGAACAACTTGCTTTGTCATATTATTATCTAACATTGATTAGGATAGAAAATCTTGAGTTTGAATCTTCCGTGCTTCTTGTCTCATTTAATTTCCCTTATTAGTCTAAGACTCTGTCTTGAGACTATCAAAAAAATTTGGCCTTTTTGCATAAAAATTCACTAGTTTTGGGCTTTTGCAAATTTGAGCCGCTTTTTTTGATTTTACAGATTCGGTTCGGATTTTCACGTTCCTGACCAAAATGCCCCTCGTATCCCTCCGCCTCTCCCGTATGCGCTTTCTTGCTTGTATACGTATAATGTTCTGTACCGCGGCTGTCAGGGCATTAAATGCGCCCGCGTCGGGTTACGCAACGCTGTGGTCATCGGGACGCGAACCAAATCGTCCACGCTATTCGCCGTAGTGGGGATATTAAATGCGCCTGCCAGGGCATTAAATGCGCAACGGGTTTTGTGGAAAAATACTTTTAACGACTACCTGCCCACATGGGGACTAGCCCACAAGGGGACTAATAGTGCAACACCAAGAAAAAAAGAGCAACAAAGCTTCTAAAAGTACAATGCGCAACATAATAACAGTGCAACACTCTATATAACAGTGTAATAATAGGGGGATGGAATCACACCATTCCGTCCCAATTCGCATCTGAAGATCATGTTCTTCCTGCGCCCTCGGTGTTTGCTAAGGTGCAAATCCACTCACTCATCAGTGTATTTTTGTTAGGCTAATGAAATTAAAAATGCACTCTGTATTACTTTTTGTAGCGGCGGCGAGGGAAGCTGTCCAAAGTAAAATGGAGATAATAGTGCAACGGGGAGAAAACCGGTGCAACAAAGCTTGTAAGTGTGCAGTACCGTCGTAATAATAGAGCAATATCTACCTTAACAGTGCAATGAGTGCAACATAAGGGTGCAACACTGGCTGAATTAAGTTTTTTAAACATGGCAGAGGCGGCTGCAAAAGAGAAGTGGAAGAAGCGTGGAGGAGGCAGTTTTAGGGTTAAGAAATGGTTCATTTACAAAGAGGTACCACAAGGCCATGCAAGTTGTCCAAGTTTGGCGGCAACCATGTATTAGTACAAAAGAGGCAGTAAATGGTGTAACATTAGGTAATGCAATATATTTCAGAAATGGTGCAATGAGTCAGCAGAAGCGATGCGGCCGCGGTGGACGAGGGTCGTCGTCATCCTCGTCCTCATTTTTTAGGACTAATGATTACACCGGTTCGAACTAGTTCGCATTCCGTCTTCATCTTCTTCCTGCGCCCTCGATGTGCAACATAATTTGTAAGTGTGCAGTGCAGTCGTAATAATAGTGCAACATCCACCATAACACTGCAATGTAGTTCCAAACAGTGCAACACGGTGAGTGCAACAAATTGCAAAACAGTGTAACAGAGACAATAATAGTGCAACGCAAGAAGGGCTAATAGTCTAACGAGGAGAAAAAGGGTGCAACATAGCCTGTGATTGTGCAGTGCTGTCGTAATAATAGTGCAACATCGACCGTGCATAATTGGTTGAATTAAGTTTTTTTTTTAAACGTAATAGTGCAATACAATCTATAATGGAGTAATGTGCATTTCTAAGTAGTGCAACAACGACCGTAACAGTGCTAGGCATCTCTTAGTAGTGCGACATAAGAGTGCAGGGTTTTTAGATGTAATATTGCGGATGATAGGAAGTAGAAAACAAGATGAATGAAGAACCTGAAGAAAAATGCTCTCTCTATTAATGTTGTACCAAAGATTACATTGTCTTAGACGAAAACTTCAACATATAAGGAACGATTTGCATACAATACCACGTTCTACTACAAACAGTGTAACAAACTCCTCAAAATAATTATAACTATATTGTCTTAACCGAAAATGCTACATATAAGAGACAATTTGCATACAATACTACGTTCTACTACATCCACTGTAACAAACTCAACATAATTATTTAACAAAAGTACGGAATCATCTAAGCTTGTCTGCAAGTCCTCTCGCACGGAGCCGTCGCTACTGTTCGTCTAACAGGTTTAGGCGACAAGAAAGAGAGTCGAAGGAAGACTGCGAGGATCTCCGCTCGGATGGGTACGCTACAGGAACGAGGCGTGAGGATTGATTCGCACTATCTTGAGTGCTTTATTTGCCTCGAGCCCTTTGGATGTCCGCTCTACCATGTTCGAAAACAGACAGAACCTGGATGAGAGGAGGGCCAATGGGCTCAGGCAAATAAAGCCTCGAGACAGTGCGAATCATTCTTAATGCCTCTTTCGTGTATCGTACCCTTATGAGCGAGCCCTCGCCTCCCGATCTCTACTTCGGCTCTCTCCCTCGTCGCCTATACCTCCTTGACGAACAAAAGCATCGTCGGCGTTATCTCCTTCAGCTCTGGCGCCTTCTGCAGCCGCACCAGTTGTCCTCGTCGCCTTCACATCCTTTTATTACGCTGTAATACAACGGGTAGTGCATCTAAACAACCATCGGTTAAAAAGCCGAAAAGGCGCTTTTAGACATATGGTCCTGTAGCCGCCGCTTTTCCTTCCCGAGGAGAAAAGCCCCTTGATATTTCTCTTATGATGCAATAACGTATCTCGAGGACAGAACGTAATCTTAATTAATGATGACGCTGACGATTTTCTTGTTCTCTGTGCAATTCTTCTTTGTGTAACGTAGTAATAGTGGAACATAATTTGTAAAGATGGAACAATTCTCTAACTGAGAAGTATACCGCGGGAAGAAAAGGTGTAACAGTTCTTCTAAGAGTGCAATGTTGACCTATAATAGTGCAATTTCTTTGTAACAGTGCAACAAAAGTTCGAACCAGTGCAACATCCCATTCGCTCGTTGTTATTTGGAGCATCTTGTTCCTCCCGCACGGCGGTCACTCCCCACTCCCCTGTCCTGTGCAACTATGATATTTCTATTTATTCCTTTGTTCACTCCCTGAATTAAATTACATCACTCTCCGCAGCTACGGTGCGCTTGTTTTTTGAAAAAGAAAAGTGGAAGATTGCTCAGCATCATGGATGAGGGAGAGGGTTTGGCAGGTGGGGAGGAGGCGAGAGTGTTTGGAAGTACAGCAGCCGGGCAGTAAAAAGAAACTGTCCGTTTTTCCGCGGATGCAACCCCTTAACAGGTGCGTTTCGTATTTTGAGTTAAAGTTGGCCATTGAAGTTCGCCATTAAAGTTGCCCGAACCATCCAGAAAATACCCCAACATATTTTCATCTTTTTTTTCTTCAGTTACAACTATTGTAGAAAATATTTGTGCAAATAGTGCTGATGTTGCACTATTTTACAAGAAAAATATATTTTTATTCGTAATTAACTCTGTAGGAAAGAAGGACTGAACGTTTTAATCCGAAAGAAATGATTGTGATGGATTGAATATTTTGTACAATCAACCCAGTACGGTCAAACTTTACCAGGATGTGATATTTTTGCAGAAAAAAAGTTTAATTATGTCCAAAATAGTTTAAGATATTTGAAAATAGTGTAAGATAAGTAAAACAGTGTTAGACCCTGTGTATGAACAGCCATCAGCGATTTACGCAGGAGAATATTTTCTGTGCTGATGTGTCAGTTTCTTATTGAAATAATACGATATTTGATGTCTAAGTTGTCCCCATCGAGCATCCCACTAACTATACCATCTTTCCTTCCCTTTCTCTTAACCGCCTTACAGTGCTGTCTTTCCCTCATTCACTTAATTTATGCACTGTTTGTAACCAACCTTGTCCGCTTTGATACCCAGAAGTCGCCACACTCTCGTTCCATTGTTTCATCTACGTTCCCTGCAATAGCGATTAAGTCCTCGGAGTCTATTGATTTTTCGTTTGACGTTGCCTCGAAGGTGCCGTTGAGACCGAATAGAGGCGGCCGGAGCGGCAGGTTCATAATTAATTCAAGATGCTTCGTCGGAGCATACAGGAAGACTTACGCCTCTGTCGTGAAGCCCCATCATCTTCCCATCATCGAGACTACCATTTTCGCCAATATCTTATATTTTCCCGACATCACCTCAGACAGGCCCATGCTGGAGTTCATCCTACGGCATTGGAAGGATGGTGTAGACTTCAAAATAGGCCCGCAGACCATAAGCTTCACACCTAGGAGGTTGCAGTGCTGCTTGGTTTACCCCTGGAGGGCCAAGTTTTGGACCTGAATCTCAAAGTCGATTCGGAGATTCAGAAGCGGTACCTTGAGGGGAAGAAAGTTGACCGCAAGAACCTCGAGCTCGTTTTGAAGGAGATGTCCCCCAAGGAGGACGACGAGGACATCCGCGACTTCGTGAAATTACTTATTCTCTATTTTTTTTTCTTGCATTCTTTTTACAAATATCAATAATCTCTGCCCCAAAGGTCTGGTCGCTCTTGTCGATGAACTTCCCGCGCTCGGACGGTACAATTGGCCGGAGGCAGTACATCGGCTTATCATCGACAGCCTATGCTCCGCCGCCATAAAATTACAAGCTAATTTGGAGCGGGTAGGATACGTTCTTGGATGCACCCCTCTTCTCCCTGTAAGTAGTAATAGTGCAAACTACTTAAAAATTTAGACATTATTGCAATTAATCGTTCAAACTGATGTCTATACTATACTAATAGTGTAATATTGTTGATCATAGTGTAAAAGCGTGCTTTTTAGTGCATTATCTAGTGCTATTTAGAGCTAGTTCGTGTAATATTGTCTTACTCCAATAAGGTGTGGATATACGAGCACACTGGGTACATATGTCCTCTACCTTTCCGTCATGCAATATTTCCTCGTGTCCAGAGATGGGATACGATTAGATGGTCTCGGCGTTCACGGGGTTCATCGAAAGTGAAGGATGACTTTAACTTCACTAGATGCCGGCGCAGGCTCGACCTCTCTCCGGAGGAGCAACGGCTGGTAGGAGTCGTAGCTGACATTCCACGTCACCATCACCCCAGGGTTGAGGAAGAAGGGGGTGGGTATAAAGAGGTGATGGCGAGAATTAGCCGTCTGGAGGATCTCGTGTATAGTCTGGCCAGCTCTATGGCGGCCATTCTGCGCAATCCTCCTCTTCCACCAGCACAAACAAGTTCACCAGCGCGTATTAGAAATAAAAGCAGTAAGCATCGAAGCGTGCAAGTTCCAACCCCCACGTCGCCTGCCAGTGGGCGCTCCTCAGCAAGTTTGAAAAAACAAAAGTCATCAGCACCCATCTTGGTCATGCCGGCACCCATCTCGGCCCAGAAGATAGATTCCGAAGTCGTGCAAGAACGAAAACCGACACCATCAAAATCCATGGCCCCACTTGTAGTACACTGAACTTCAGTGTGTTGTACTGAACTTCTACAAACTGTGGAGTTCTAGTGGAAAGTAGCGTAAAAGGGCTATTTGAATAGCTTCGGCGAGGTTTGGGCCTCATTCGAGTATTTTCGGCGCAAATCGGGCGCGAAAACGGACTTCGAAAAGTTAAATCGGCTAAACTTGCAAATTTTGTATTGAGTACCGATACTGAAAACTGGGTACCGGTACACAATACAAAATAGAGAGAAGCCAGCTCTCGGGTTTTGGAGAACTCAGGATGAGTACCGGTACTGATTTGTTTAGTACCGGTACTGATTTACTTAGTACCGGAACACAGTAGAAAATCTAAAAATCCAACGTTCGGATTCTGAGGAACTGAATACTGGGTATCGGAACTAAATGCCCGTGTTCCGGTACGCGGATTCAAGTACCGGTACGTAGTGCTGCGAAATGCCAGTTTTGGCTGGTTGTAAATAGTGGAAAGTGGGGGAGTTAGTTGCAATTATTGCAACACCATATAGGAGGGGAAACCTCAGCCACTCCTCCCCTATTTGGACACAAGAGAAAAGAGCACTTCTCTTCTCTCTCTATCTCCTTCCTCCTCTCTCTCTAGTAGAACCCCTCCAATACTTAGAGCTTGGAAGATCAAGCTTGGAGGAGAGATTGGAGGTGAGAGCAAGCTTCTTGGAGTAAGAAGTTTGAGGAACTCGTGGCAAAGGTGAGTTCTTGATGATTTGGGTTTAAACCTTGGAATTGATCTTTGATTTTGAGGTTTTTGGAAACCCTAAGCAATCTAGACCACAAATGGTGGGGATTAGCCATGTGATGTAGGGCTCTTACATGCATGCATGTAAACCCTAGGTAGAAAGAGGGCTTTTGCCATGTGAGGGTCTAAAAATATTTTGACCTTCGGGAATTACAATTGAGACATAGGAAATCATATGGGAACACTTGATTTCAAGAAATGAATTGATTTTAGGGTTCGTAAATGGTAACGAACCATTTTGCTTGTGTTAGGGCAAGAAGCTTGGGTTGAACAAAGAACTCAAAGCAAGGAGGCCTAAGAGCTCAAAGAATTCAACCATTTAAAAGCTTTTGAGGTGGGTTTGTGTTGCACCGAAGTGATTAGGTCACTTCCATTTCTATGGTAAAATAACCATAATAAAAATGGTAGTGTATGTTATCCTAGTGTATAATTGTGCATGTTGGTATAAAGGACTTGTGAAATAAAATTGAGCTATGTGCTCATTTTGTATGTATGTGGAATTATGTGTTTCATGTTCATACTTCATGAAAGAAGGTCGTCATGTATGAGGATCTTGAAAACCTAAGTGATAAATAGGTGGATAAATAAGTACATGCATGAATTATTCCTAAATTGATATCATGATTCTTGGAACATGATTTGCACGTGAATTATGTACTTAGCGAACCTAGTGTCATTGAATATAGGTTGGAAATGATGATGCGAACCTAGTGTCATTGGACATAGGTTAGAAATGATGTGTGAACCTAGTGTCATTGGACATAGGTTGGAAATGGTGATGTGAACCTAGTGTCATTGAACATAGATTGTGAATGTTGACATGAATGTGAAATTATAACATCGCAAACGACGTGTGTGACTAAGTGGGAGGTATGCGGCGATTCTGCTACCCACGTGCAATGATGGCGGCGATTCCGCTACTTGGAAATTGGACCAAGATGGGGATGGCGATTCCATTGCCCAGTGCCAAACACTAAGCGGTAATTCCGCGGTTAGTGAAAAACGGGTTGGTTACACGGCGATTCCGGTACCAATGCCAATTGAAAGCGGCAATGCCGCAAGTGTTCGAGAAATGGGTTGGTGGAGCGGCGATTCCGACACTAATGCCAAGTGTTCGAGAACTGGGTTTGTAGTGTACCTTCCCGTCGTTCGCCCATCACATTATTTCAAATTCCAAAAATTCGATTTTCCATATTCCTATTTACGGCGACGAAGAATAAAACTATCACTATATTTTTTCCTTTTCCTACTTCTTCTTCCAAGCGCAGGATAACCCCAAGGGGTTGTGGGTTTTTTTCTCCCAATTGGGGCTCTCCCTTCACCGCCCCCATGGGGATGGTCTACAGGGTTCATAACTACCCCGACCCTCTACAAATTATGGAGTTCTAGTGATAGACGATTGCCTAACAAGACTATTGGGATAGTTTTGGCCAAGTTTGGAAGATATTTGCAGCACATAAAACTTCTACAAATCATGAAGTTTTAATGAGAATTGGCCTAAAGGGTAATTTGAATAGTTTCACCAAGTTTTTGGAACTATTCGAGTGTTTTCGGTGCAAACAGAGACTCGGTAGCATTTTGAACTTTGCCAAATTGGACAAAGTGTGGATGAGGAGTGAATTAGAAATATTTAGAATTGAGTTCTGAAGGTTTTGGAACTATGAGAAGTGGATTTGATGAGTTTCGGTTGTGTTGGATTTGATTTGGAGAGAAAATGGAATGAAAAACGGAGTTTTAGAGCGAAAATGAGAAGAAAATAAAAAAGGCTGAAAATACTATTCACAGTGTTCGGGTCTGGACCCGGGGGTTGGGATCTGGACCCCAGCTGCGAAAATGCTGAAATTGCTCACGGGTTCCGGATCCGGGATGCAAGGTCCGGACCCCACGGACCCAGAAGCTCCAGAATGAGGGTATTTTTGTAATTTTGACTGAAGGCTTTTAAAAGGAGACTCTTTCTCCTTTCTTCCCGATACGGACACACACACACACACACGTTGAGAGAGAGAGAGAGAGAGAGAGAGAGAGAGAGAGAAAGCTCTCCCTCTCCACTCCCTCACATTCTCCTCTCCCTCTCTCTAGTTCTTCCCCAAACTTGGGGATTTGGTGGAGATCAAGCTTGGGAAGATTGTAAAAGCGTCGGATCGAGCCCTAGCGCGCGTGGCGGCTTGGGGAGCTTCAGATCCGAGGTGGGTTTTTGAACTCTATGGTTAGGATTTTTGATAAATCCTTTAATATTTGAGGTTTTTGTAGTACTCTGAATTTCGGTGCGCTATACTGAACTTTACCGAATTGGATGAAGTTCGGAGAAGACCGATAATGGCTAGTGTGGAATTGGGTTCCGAGGGTTTCGGAACGTTTGGGTGCGAGTTAGGGCCCCGAAAACCAAAAATTAGAATTTTTGGAAAAATCAAACTGGAGCTAAGTTGCTCTCGGGGTCCGGACCCGAGACTTGGGGTCCGGACAATGAAATCCTGTGGAACAGCTAGAGTCCGGACCCGGACACCCAGGTCCGGACCCGACCTGTTTTCTGAGCTGAGTTGCTCACGGGTTCCGGACCCGGCTGTGGGGTTCGGACCCGGCCTGCGTAGTCTGCAGGATGTAAGCTGGCTCCGGATCCGGACCCTACTTGTGGGATCCGGACCCGGCTGAAGCAGAATGCCCAATAAAGGGCAGTTTGGTAATTTTGCATGGTGGGAAGCTATGTAATGAGGGTTGAAGCCCTCTCCCTCATTTCTCTTCATCTTCCTCACTTCCCCTCCCCCTCTCCCTCACTTTCTCTCTCTAGAGATCTCTCCAAAGCTTGGAGAAGTGAATGATTTGACCTTGGAAAAAGCTTCTAAGGTGGATTTGGAGCTTCTTGGTGCAAGTAGAAGCTAGGGAGCTTGGGTGTTGAGGTGAGTTCTTGTGATTTAGGGTTTAAACCTTGGATTTAATCTTTTGTTATGAGGTTTTTGAAAATCCTAGGCAATCTTGACCACAAATGATGGAAGATTGGCCATGAAATCTAGGGTTTGGCTTGCATGCATGCAACTCCTAGAAAAATTTGGGGCTTTTGCCATGGGAGGTTCTAAAAAATATTTAGACCTTCGGGATTTGCAATTGAGGCCTTGGAAATCATGTGGGAACACTGATTTCATGAAACGGAATGATGTAAGGGTTCGTAACGAGTAACGAACCATTTTTCTTGTAGAAGCTTGGGTTGAAGCAAGAACTCAAGACTTGGTGACCTAGGAGCTCAAAGAACACAAGGATTAGGAAGCTCTTGAGGTGGGTTTGTGTTGCACCGAAGTGATTAGGTCACTTCCATGTCTAGGATAAAATAACTATTATGGTGAATGACATAGTTGTATGAAACCCTAGAATTGTATGGTGCATGTTAGCAAGAATGCTTATTTGAATGAATTGAGCCTTGGGCTTATCATGCATGTAGGTAATTTCAATTCATTTATGATTCTATATATCTTGAATTGTGAAAACATGCAATGATGAACCTAGTGTTGTTGTACATAGATTGGAAATGACAATATAGAACCTAGTGTTGTTGAACATAGATTGAAAATGGTAATATGAACCTAGTGTTGTTGAACATAGGTTGGACATGGCAGTATGAACCTAGTGTTGTTGAACATAGGTTGGACATGGCAATATGAACCTAGTGTTGTTGAACATAGGTTGGACATGGCAATATGAACCTAGTGTCGTTGAACATAGGTTGGGCTTGGCAATATGAACCTAGTGTTGTTGAACATAGGTTGACAATTGTGACATGATCAAGAAACCATAACGTGACAAGTGCAATGATAGTACATACTCCATGAAGTTGGAATATTGGGACCAAGATGGGGATAGCGATTCTATTGCCCGGTGCCCAGCATTATGCGGAAATTCCGCAAGCCTCGAAAAATGGGTTGGTGGTTAGCGATTCTAACACCAATGCCAAGTGATCGAGAAATGGGTTGGTGGTCAGCGATTCTGACACCAATGCCAAGTGTTCGAGATATGGGTTGGTGGACAGCGATTCTGACACCAATGCCAAGTGTTCGAGATATGGGTTGGTGGTCAGCGATTCTGACACCAATACCAAGTGTTCGAGATATGGGTTGGTGGACAGTGATTCTGACACCAATGCCAAGTGTTCGAGATATGGGTTGGGGGTCAGCGATTCTGACACCAATGCCAATTGTTCGAGAAACGGGTTGGTGGTCAGCGATTCTGACACCAATGCCAATTGTTCGAGAAATGGGTTGGTGGTCAGCGAATCTGACACCAATGCCAATGGTTCGAGATCTGGGTTGGTGGTGCAGGGAATCTGACCCTAATGCCAAACTAATGATTTAAATGAAAAGGAACTTGTGTGATGAACCTAGGAGGAAATGAAATAGATCATTTATATAGGTTGCATCCTTTCATGTTTAAATTTAACATGTAAATGTAATGTGTATGGTTAATTGTGAACTAACCTTTGTTTGAGTTGCTTTCTTTAGACCTGGTGGGTCGAGCTTCTCTCTTGGGTGGCCTTACCCACTGGGAACTATGTTTATAGTTCTCACCCCACGTTTTTCAGGTTCTTCTGCTAGCGGTGCGGCGGAGAGAGGCAAGGGCGTAGCTTGAATAGTTAGCGGCCTCCCATTTTGGTTCATGTATAGATGTACCCCAAGTTTTGGACAGAAATAGTATAGGGGTTGAAAATCAAATGTAAATTCCATAGTTTTGGACTTTGTTGAATGGAATTGATGTAATGAAAGTATAGTAAAAAATTTGGCATGCAAATGTGCAAATGTGATATAATAGAAGTAGTTACTTCTTATTGTGATGCTTCCCTTGTGCAACTCATATACTTGGTTCTTAGTTGGAACATCATATTGATGCTTGTGTTGTGAGCCTTGGGCGGATAGGGGAGATTCTGTCCGTTCGGCGGGTCTGGCGCACGTGCCCGTGCGGATTGTCCTCTCACCTAGTTGGTGTTAAGGCACGGCGGGGCATGACAGTTTTTGAGTTTTCTAGATGTTTCTACACTATTTTAATCTAGAATTCTCCATAAATTTTGGAGTGTTCTTAGAGAAATTGGAAAACCTAGGTGAAAATAGGGTTTTTGAATTTGATGGGTTTAAAAATTATTTGAACCCGTAGAACCCTAGTTGGAGGTTGGTAGAACACGTGGGATAACTCCATTTCGAGTGATTCCAAGAAATAAAATTGTTTTGAGTTCGACTCGGAGTAACGAATCCTTCTTGTATTATAGGGCAAGAAGCTAAGAGATTCAAGATGTACGGCCCGATTGCAAGTGTCTACAAGTAATTGGGGGTACCATAAGGTGGGTCGTGCTTCACCAAAGTGACTTGGTCGCTTACATGTTGAAAGAGTAAAGTATAAAATTATGTTATTTGATGCATGCATGTAATGTAGGTTATTATGGAATAAATATGAAGGTTGAAATCATATGTTGCTAGAATAAATAACTACCATTAAAAAATGACATTAGGCATGTGGAACATATAGGTGTATATGTATGCCTAGACATAAATGGATGAAATAAGTTGAATTTCACTAGGGACATTAGTGAACTCAACAAGTGAACACTAGAAAACCTAGTGCCATGGAACTAGATTGTGAATCAAGTGGATTGGGTTGTCACTCAAATATTGATGTTATGGAACTTAGATAGGAAAAGTTGACAATGTGGACTTGTTAAACCCTATGAGACTATGAGAAAGAAAACTTGTATTTTTGCTAGAATGAAAGCAACTGGTTAAAGCGGCGATTCCGCTAGTATGTATATGACCGGTGGGTCAATGATGGGCATCTAGACTTTGATGCATTGTGCATGTGACTACAGCTTGCAAGGGCCAAATGAGCTCAATTAACAGTTGCTCGTGGGGGTCGCTCCCCTAGGGCATTGGTCCTCCGGAAGTGTAACCAAGCGAGTGCGCTCGCTTTGCTATTTTGAGTGCCGATTGGGTGGGAGTGCGATGCACGACCCCAGGTCTTGGATGCATAGCACGACTGGGTGGGGTGATGAATGCTGGACACAACCCATGAGGCGCGGCGCAAGCTAGGACCATATTTTAAGTAGGTCCTTGAGAGATTGGGTGATCTATTACTTTGAGCCTTGGTAAACCTAACTTGATGCATCGTTGTGAGACACGCATGTATTTCCTTCCTTTTCTTGCATCATATGTGGGCATGAACCTTATGGATGTAAAGGACCCTGTATATTAAAAGTATGCCTACTTGTGGACTTGAGAGCTAACGGGTGGGTGTGAGAGTTTCACCACCAAAGAGCTAAGCCATAAGTCATGGTATGATGTGTAAAATCTAAAATTTGGAATTGGATAATGAAATAGTGAATAGAACATAGTTTCCATCACATGGTAGGTTTCATTATCGCATTTATCATGAGGCATAAGCATAGTTGAATTACTTGCACACAGTAAGTATTATATGTTCAGTTTATATAATTGTCAGATTACTTTATTATGCTTACGTTGCCTCCTTTGGACCTGGTGGGTCGAGCTTTTTCCTTGGGTGGCCGTACCCACTGGGAACTATGTTTATAGTTCTCACTCTCATCTTGTTCAGGTCCATCAGCGAGTGACGCGCCGGTGTGAGGATGGGGCGTGGAATTATAGATAGAGACCATTTCGTATTGGTGTTCATGTTAGAAGTACCATTTTGGGACGATATATTTAGATGAAAATTAAAAGTGTAATTTTATATTTTGGATTGTATGTGGATGGAAGATCATTGTAATCTAAATATTTTGAATGTGAATGGTTGTAATAGCATAGTTTTCTTTACTTTATTTGATATCCTCCTTATACAATCAATGTATCCTGTTTTTGTTTGGAATATGTGATGTTTACATGCTTGTGACGCCTTGGGTGGATAGGGGAAACTCTGTCCGTTCGACGGGTATGGCGCACGTGCCTGTGCGGGTTATTCCTCCACCTAATTGGTGGCAGGGCCCGGCGGGGTGTGACAGATTAGGGTGGTATGAGAGCGTAGAAACGATCTAGGTGGACCTCGGAGACACTAGGATGGACAAACCTAAGGATCTAGGCTCGTGAGAGACGATGATCTATGACTTGTGGCGGCAGTTGAATCAATTGGGTCAAGTCTTTATGCCTTTAATAAGATGTTAAAGGTAGATTCAAGGTGTGGTTTATTCTCCGCCTAGAGTGTTCATGTTGGCGCGCAACAACATGAAACCAAGTGTTGGGAATAGACGCCCTTGCGTAACTTTCGCCTAAATTGTATTCATTGTTTAAACTGTTGGCTTTTGTTTTGAATTCGACCTTGAGGGTCAAGGGATTGACCCGGGCCATTTTGTTTCAGGGGACGATGGCATCGTTTGGGCAACCTCCGACTGAGTCCTTGTCGGAAGTGCCGGCCGAAGTGCCCGTGCAGCCCGAGGCGGGCAAGAATCGGGAACTTTGCAACCAGATGGCCGCTTTGATCGGGGTGGTTCGGCAGCAAGCCGAAGCCCTTAACCGTCAGGAGGAGCAGATTAAAAAGCTCCAAGAGATGGTAGCGCAGCGGAGTGAAACCACTGCCTTGGAGAGGCGTGGGGCGAGTGATTTAGAGAGGGGAAAGAAGCGAATGTCGGGTGGTTCGGGCAGCTCGGCGAGCTTTGATGGGCAGTCAAAGCACCCAAGGTCACGATCCGGGGTGTGCCACAATCAGATATGTCCAGTATGTGGTGGCCCTCACGCGCCACAGCAGTGCGGACAGCGTGAAGGAAGGTGTTATCGGTGTGGACAATCGGGCCACATGCGAAGCGAGTGCCCGCAACGGGATGGTAGGACTTCAGTAGCTACTACCACACTCTTTACCCGCATGTGATCAAGAGAGCTCCTGTAGCACACTGAACTTTAGCAAATTGCGGAGTTCTAGTGAGAGAATAGTGCCTTATACTATTATGGAGTTTTGGGTTGAGTTTGGTGAGCTTGGGAGTGTTTTCGGGACTTGGAAAGTGCGAAAACGAACTCCGGTGAGCGAAATCTGCAAAAGGTGCAGATTTTGTATTGTATTCCGATATGGGCTTAAGATACCGGAACAGATGTGATTTATTTCGGTACTGAAGTTGAGATACCAGAATACTGTGGAATTCCGCATTTTGGCCGAGGCTCGGGTTTGCAAAATTTTGTGCAGTATACCGGTACGCCTGTTCGTATACCGGTACGCAGTGCAGCAGATTGCAATTCGTGCAGTTTTACAATTTTGGCTTTTTGAGGGGTCTAAGTGGATTTGGTTGCTTTGGGTTAAATACCTCTTCACCCCTCTCTTGTTGTTCTTGCTGCTGAGGCTTGAGAAAAGAAGGATGTGAGTTCTCTTCCTTTCTCTCTTGGTTTTCTTGCTCCCAAACACTTGATTTGAGGTTTTAATCTCTCTTTTCTCTCTATTTTCTCCATGGAGCTGCTTCTTGGCTTTGAGGGGAGCTCGGGATGGATGAGATGAGCTTGTTTGTGGATCAAACTTCAACCCTAGCACTTGATAGCTTGGATTGGGGCTCTTGAGATGGTGAGGGACTCTCTAGCAACCTCTTTTCATGAGTATTGCATGAAATTTTGGATGTAAACCTAGTTTGGTAGAAACTAGGGTTTGATTTAGGGTTTCTTGATTAAGGGCTCTTGAATTAGAATTGATGAGTGTAGAACACTCTTGTAGATTGGATTTGAAGCTCCAATGTGTTGATTTGGAGTTTGCACAAGCTTTTCTTGGATTAAGGTATTATTCACCTATTTTTCTCATGAATTTTGGTGAATTTCGTGGTGAGCTTGTTCGAAGCCCCTAACCCCTTGGAAAATTATCTTAGGGTGTGTAAAGCTCGGAGGACAACTTCGTTTTGAAGTACTACGAGGTTTCGATGGTTATCAGGTGGGTCTGACCTCACCGAAATGGGTGAACTCCCCCTATGTCTCCTATTTTATTATAGGATTGATTAGATGCATAACTGTGCTAATTATGACATGGTAGAAATTGTAAACACATGATATATACATGTTGCATGTGAAAAGTGGCATACTCCATATAGTAGAGTATTATGAGAAAGATAAGCATGCTAGAGTACTTACACTAGTATTGTGATGACGCATTCATGAAATGCTATTTAAGATATGGATGCTAGTGAGGAGTGTCATTTGAAACACTACTTGGTTGATGGATTAGTGAATTTACTTATGCATACTAAAGTATGCTTGCTATAGAGAAAAGAAAGGATATGACAAAATGCAAAATAAGTATGTTGCACCTCATCTAGGTGAGCAATTAGACGGGCATTGTTGACATTGAGCTCGACCTTTTTGATCGTTGAGCGATTCCATGTTTAGGACATGAGGAAAGGGGTTCTCTTTGTATTTGAAAATTGTGATTGGCTAAGCATGTGTTTACTTGGTTAAGTGAGGGATCGAATTTTTGTATGGTGACTTATACTCCATAAAGTGGAGGTTCATGTAGTATGACATATGTAAATCATGAATGATGATTTAGTTAGCATTGTAGAATGCATGATATATGGCATTAAGATAATGCATGAATATGGCATTTGTAGAATGCATGATATATGGCATTAAGATAATGCATGGATATGGCATTTGTAGAATGCATGAATTATGGCATTAGAATAATGCATGGGTTATGGCATTTGTAGAATGCATAAATTATGACATTAGAATAATACATGGATTATGACATTTGTAGAATGCATCGAAAATAGCATTAGTACAATGCATTGAGTATGGCTTTGGTTATAGCATATGATAGTAACCCGTTGGGGTCATGAATGAGACGTAGGTCCATTCCTATTGGTAGAGTGAGATGTAACCTTTTGCATATTAGAGACATGTTACATATTGGCAGAAATATACCCACATGTGAATTGAGAACAAGTGTGACTTATGTGTCATGATTCCGACCCTCGAGTCGATGTTGTGATTCCATATTTTAAACATGATGACTGAGATGTGTTGGCCTTGGATACGATGCTTATGATCAGCGCTTGTTTGCCCTTGTGCTCATTCGCACATGCTTGTGAGGGTCGCTCCCTATAAGCCGGCACTCCGGAGTTAGCCTTCGCGACGTTTGATCGCCCGTGCAGGATTGGGCGCCGAAGTGGATCGCCGTGGGGGAGTGTCTCATTGTCTGCGGGGCAATGTTGACTACCACGGGACAATTAGGCATGGCACAAGCCGGGATGTTACCTTGTGTAAGTCCCCTCGTGGATTGGGTAAAAGCTAAGTAAACCGGACATAATACATCACGGTTGTTTGATGCATATACATGTCGTGTATGGATATAGTAGTGTGTCGCATATTGTGGCAATACTTAGCTTGACACCATTGGGATGCATTCATTGTAGTTGGACATATTAGTTGGTCACTACATACATTGGCATCCATAGTAGCATTAGGCCTATACTCGCATTGGTTTAGTATAGTGGCATGAATTTAGGATGTTAATGAAAAAAGAGGTTTTTCTTAACTAATGATTATAGCATAAATGGACATGCATGTAGGTTATGATGGAAGACATAATTGTGCATATGATTGTAAGGAATCAAGTACATGTAAATTTTTGGTAATGGACCTACCTATGCATGTAGTGGTAGAAATCATATTTTGTTGAAATGATATAATCATTTGGAGGCATGATAGTAGTAGAATTACTTGCTTAGCATTTATTGCCTTATGCCTTATGTTTCAACTTATACTATCTTTGCCTCAGTTGACCTAGCGGTGTATTTTGCCACTCTCGGCGGCTTACCCACTGGGAACTATTGTTTAATAGTTCTCACCCCCATGGTTGTTGGGTTTTTGTTTCAGAGCCTTCCGCAGCGGGAGAGGCTTGGGATCGTGGCGAGGGGTTAGCATCTAGCTAGAGCCGCGAAGATGATGTTTTAGATAGTCCCTTGATGCCTTTCTTTTATTTTGTATGAAAAGTGTATAGTTGTGTTAGTTGGTTGATCTGTTAGCATAAGATGTATAATTTTATTGTATATCTTGAGATTGTGGCTTTATGTCATCTTGTTTCAGTTGTAGAATTATGTTCTCGCTCTGATCACCTTGTTTAGGATGTATTCCTTCTTCTACTTGATTGTTGTTGTCATAGACGCCTTGTGTACATTGTGTGTTGTTTTGGTGTACACGGCGGGTCTGTGCACGTGCCTGGTAGGCTCCCACTAGGGCCCGGGGCGTGACATATTATTTTGGTATCAGAGCCTAGGGTTGAGTCTTAGTGGACCTAATAAACCTTAGGCAGGTTGGACGATAAGGAATAGGAACGTGAGAGACGGAATGTCTTGTGACATATTGGCGAAAGTATTATGATTGGGTCATTTCTAAAGCTCCAAAAGTGTTGGAGTTAGATCGGAGTGAACCACTTCTATACCCTTGGAGGGTCACGTTGGCGGCCGACAACGTGACATCGGGGAATAGTGGGAGTCCACTTTATTACTTTCGCATGATTGGGGTTGTAGTTTCGTGTGGGGATGCGATGGCGTGGGGTGTTTTACCTGCGCATGTGATGTTTGTTGCAGCTTGAGTGGTGGACGACACACTTGATAGCGGCCGAGGCAGCCGAGACGGGAACCCTGCATCCTCCGGATTTGGTGAGATCCTGAAGTTGAGAGAACAGCTAGTGATTACAGCGAGCATGGTGGAGCGGCAGACATTTACAATGTTACTCCAAGTTGAGGCTTTGCGCCAGCAGACGAGAGGATTAAGCGACTAGAGGATTTGTCAATCCAGTTGGCAGCCGACCTCAAGAAAATTTTGTGAGAATGCGGATCGCACCTTGATAAGGGCCAGAGACGTGAAGACCGTTGGGACGGCAAAAGAAGCTACTAAGAGTGGCAAGTCTAATGTAAGAGGACAATCAAGGTGTTCAAAGAGAAATTGATCTCGAGAATGTGGATCTTTAGCAGGATGAAAGAGGGACGTCAAATCGGCATCAACTATTATGGTGTGTGAGCGGTGGAGTCCGTATGTACCCGATGATGCCTTTGTTGTGGAGGCGGGTGCTCTCTTCGTGGCCAGGTGGGCCATTCCTAGTTGGAGTGTCTGAGGAGAACAGTATCGACAATATTGGTATCGACTTCGCGCGGCTGGCACCGGATGAATGCGTGCATGTATGACAGGCGGAGGATGATGCAGCGACGATGGAGGTTGTTCGCAGCTCGTGGTTTTGGAGCTAGTTGTTGTTTGTTGTTGGTTATGATTGCGATGATTGTAGTTTTGGATCGGCTGTTTGCCGAATGCATGGCAGGGGACTCATTCCTTGTTGCTTGCAGAACGAGTTGGTCCTGATTGCTTGGACTTGGGAGTACTGTTCTTGTACTCCATTAGGATTGGATGTTTCTGTGCGCCAACGAAGCGATTGGCTTTGTTTGGCTGAGAGCGTATAGTTCTGATTTGAACTTGGGCTGGCTCTTCGGGCATCAGATTGCCGATGATTGTGTGAGCCGAGCTGTAGTGTCTTGGGAACCTGGACACGAAATAGTGTTTTTAGAGGGCGTGAAAGTTCGCTATTTGCGATGATTGTTTCACCCGCCCAAGCCTAGTTGTTGGCTGAGTGGGCGCGTGGCCTTTAGGCCAACATCCTTGGTGAGAGTTGAGAATCCTCAAAAGTGAGGATGTCTCTTGTGAGGGAGTTGCTTGTGCAATCCCGGTTGTATGGTGAGAACCGAAGGCTTGGTCTGGAGACCTCTTTTGCCTAGTATTTTCTCTTGTGGAGCATCGATCTCATTTGTTTTGAGTGGACGGGTCCTTTCGACTGTGGGTCGACTATCGTGAACTCGGTAAGGTCACGATCAAGGATATGTACCCGTATCCGAGATCTGTTGATCTGTCTGATCAGCTCCATGAATTCTGGATTTACTCGAGGGTAGTTGCAATATGAGTACTACTCTCGTTGGATTGAGTTTGAGTTTGGACTGAGGGTAACTTGTTCACTCGGTGTAGACATTACGAAATTGTCGTGATGTCATTTGAGCTGTTGATGCTCTAGTGTGTTGTATTCTCTGACCCTTGAGGGTATTCTATCGCTGTATGTGCCGACACTTTGGAAGCCATGAAGTGATGGAGACCATGAAGATTCCTTGAATGAGGACTGCAAGTGCTTCAAGTTGAAGACGTACTAATTCGGTTGTGAGGACTAGCATCCCTTGGCAGTTGATGCCAAAGTGGATATGATTGGAGATCTCAAGGAATCAAGCCATCCATAGTTGATTTGGACAAGCGGATGTAATCGAAGTTCAAACTTCCTAGTTTGATTGGATGTTATGGATAATTGTGGGGAGATTACTAAGTTGCCTACTCCCTTCACTTGACTCACACATAAAGGGATTAAACCTTTTGGAAAGATATGTGTGAGAGAAGTTTCTTGGAATCGTTGGTGTGGTTGACGACCGCCAACCTTGTCTGCCCGAAGGTGGGTTATGTAGTTGCCGTTATATTCCTCTCAGTGGACTGAACTGTGTTTGATGTAGATTAGAAAGGTAGTATTGACCTTTCAGCAATAGAGGGAATATGAGAAGAATCACCAACCCATGATTTGGAATTGGCCGCCATAGCGTTTACTTGAAAACTATGGCAATTTTATGTATAGTTAGTGGTGTGAAGTGCACCCAGATCTGAATGTTAGAGATGTCTCTTCACACAATGTACACAGGTTAGAGGTTGGTGTACTAGAGATATCAATGAGATGAGTAACATGAATTGATATCTATCCTTTAGATCGGATCACGGAAGTTAGCCTTGATCCCGACTTGTTGTTAGATGGGGGTGCCCTAGGATCTATCTAGAGTATATCAATCACCTAGAGGGGGGTGAATAGGTGTATAAACAAAAATCACAAATCTCAATGCGATAAAGTAATGCGGAAAATAAAATCAGCACACCGAGATTTACGTGGGAAACTCCACCTTGGAGAAAAACCCACGGGACCAACACGCGAAAAAAACAATCCACTAAGAGTAAAGAATTACAAGGTGATTACCGACTCCACGGACTTAACCTCTCCCTTCTCTTCAGCGGATCACGCGCACCAACGGGTTGTCCACGCCCCACGTCCGAATCCACGGACGCCACGCCTCGAATCCACGAGACGCCCAACTTCGAATCCACGAAGCCTTAAACACGTCGAATCCACGACGCTCACTCGAATCCACGAGCGCACTCCGTCCGGAGCAAGAACAATAAAGTTGATGATGGTTTATTGCTTAGAATATCATTGAAGATCTGTGGGAATAATCTCTAAGCAATTCTCAAATTGATTCTAAAAGAATATTAGAAATTAGGGCACCATGAATCAATTTGAGAGAAGCTTGATATAGAAGATGAGAAAAACGGTTACCTACAAGCTTCTAGGATTTCTAAAAGATAATCTATGCTTGACCACATTTTAGAGACACCCCCACAACATATTTATAGGTTAGAAGCAATCCGAAATAGATTAGGATTAAAAAACAGTTTTTAGAAAGATTTGGAAACAAACCGATTTTGACTAGGATTGAAAAACTGATTTTAAGAAGGTTTGGAATCAAATTAGGATTGCAATAATGATTTTAAGAAATCTACCATCTTATTTAAAGGTTTGAGAGACATTAGAATCAGAATAGGATTGAAAAAATAACTTTCCAAAACTTCGCGAGGGGTCGGTGTCCGGACCGCGGGTCTGGGGTCCGGACCTTGATACTCATCAAGCGTATCATTGTCCGGACCTCAGCCATCAGGGTCCGGACCCGGTCTGCGAAACTGCCTGGGGTCCGGACCTCAGCCCTCAGGGTCCGGACTCTCTCTGCGTGACAGCAAGAGAGGCGTACGGGTTCCGGACCTCAGCTTCCAGGGTCCGGACTCGGTCTGCGAGACAGCAAGACCTGCTCACGGGTTCCGGACCTCATATTCCAGGGTCCGGACCTCATAGCATGAAGTTTTCCGATTCGTTTATAAATCATTAAAAACCTATTCTAATGTCTCCAAACACTTAAAATAGATAAATAAATCATCATCAAGATTATTTAAACTTACCAAGTATCGTGAATTCATACGTTGAGTCTTCGAGTCTTCAATCTTCGTCTTTTCTTCTTTGAACCTTCAAGACTCCGACTCACTTCACGAAATATGCCAATATAAAATCCGTAACAATCTCCCCCTTTGGCAATTTCGTGACAAAATCCAAAATTACATAAAACACTCACGATGCTTATCTCTCCAAAAATGAAATTCATTGCCATCACCAAAACAATGAACTTCTCGTGTGAAAGATCCAAAATTACAATTTTGTAACTCCTAAAAACAAACTCTATAACTTAGACAAACATGGAGTTTTGAAATCTTGAAAGATCTGCAAAAAATTTACATTCTCCACGAACAAAGTTAGTAGAAAAAAAATATCTAAATCTCTCCCCCTTTGTTCATGCAATCTCTCCCCCTATGTTTATGCGTCTAAGTCATCATTACCTCTCTCCCCCTTTTTGTCAAAAATTGCCAAAAGAAAACACCCAAAAATAGAGAGAGTTGAAAGAAATTAAATAAAACACAAGTTCAAAATATTTTTCAATTTTGAAACCACTTGCGATAAAAACATCAAACATTGTTAGTGCATAAGGAGTATAAATTCACATTGACTTCTTTCAAAATATCTATTAATTTCATAAGAATTAAGAATTTTACTACACACTCACCATAATGTAGATAAAGTATTACACGATTTCTTAATTTATATAAACTTCAAAATCAAGTCATCAAAAATAATCTAAAGGCTCAAAAGCTATCAAGATGTAAACGGATTATGAAGATGACTTAAGGGATTCATCAAAGAGACAGAAATTTGTTGCATAAACATTCAAATTTGAGATAAAACCAATATTGCACAGGGGGTGGCTCTTTGAGCATCTTTCATCTATGTGGACCACCTTATAACACCGAAAAATAAATTTTGTGACATTTTTTTTTCTTTTGCATACTTTTGCACTTATATATTTTTTTTCGGATATGCAATTCAATTCATGTGGTAGCTGCACACACTAACCGGACAACCGGGGTGGTAGCTCTTTCCTCCATGTGGTGGTAGTTTTCAAACTTCTTTAAGGATGTAACTCTTTCCACATCTTTCAAAGCATATGAGCATTTTATTTTATATAATAATAACTCCCCCTCGCTTATGCAATCTCTTAATTGAAAGAAAATGTGACAAATTTTAGTCCATAAGAGAATGACTATTCATCAAATTCAACACACACAACCGAGATAGGTTAAGCTCCTAGAGATTACACATGATTGCCTAAATTTGATGAATATAAGTATTAAGAATTCTCATAATAAATTATCTTCAAATATAATAAAAATAAAGTAAAACCGATAATTAATATGAGATTAATTAAGAGTGAATGAAAGTGAACATATTGATATTCAATGCACTATTTAATGTTCTAATCATTCAAAGAATCTAAAAATCGTAACAATAAAAGCACCAAGATGTGTAATGCAATAAACAAGAGATATGCAATAGAAACCGATCAAAGCACTACACTAAGTCAAAACAAATTAAGACTTTAGAGAAGGAAAGATATCACCTTTCCGAACCCAAACTTGTCGGATTGTTGGTTGTCTTGGTTTATTGACGTTAGGCACGGTTTGTTTTGACTTTTGATCAACCACCATCGCATTCCGCTTTGGAGTATTTGAGTGTTGTGGCTTTGAGGGGTACTCGACCTTTTTGATGTTGCTTTTGAAACCGTGGGGGTTGTCGAGTATTGGAGGATGCAAATAGATATTGAGAAGATGCCGGATTATGTTTTTCTCCTTTTATAGGGCATGTCTTCTTTATATGTCCCTTCTTCCCACATCTATGGCATACTTTCTCTTTTACACTTGTTGAGACTTTGGGAATAGAATTTTTTACCTTCTCAACAAATGTCCGCTCATATCCAAGTCCAATTTTGCTTGTTTGACCCAATCCGAGCATATCATCAAGTTTCTTTGAACCGGAGGAGAATTTTTGTATGTCGGACTTGAGTTGATGGACTTGTTTCGTCAAGACTTGATTAGAAACATGAATTTCCTTGTATTGTAGTTCTAGAAAGCCAACATTTTCTTGATGCGATTTGATCGTTATCTCCGATTGGTTGAGCTTCTCTTGGAGGATTCCATTGTTCTTCAATGATGTGTCAAGTTCATCCTCAAGAGCTTTAATTGTTGCTTTCAAGCTTTTGTTTTCGTCTTCAATTTCTAGTAAGCGCGTCCTCAACTTTTTGTTATGCTTAGCCATTTTCCTTGATTCATCAAGAAGTTGTTGGTATGCCTCGGCTAAGCCCTCATCATCCGACTCTCCCTCACTCGAGCCATTGTCGCTCGATGTTTCATGCGTAGAGGAAGAAGCAAAAGGATTAGCAATAGTAGATGATAAACAAAAAACAAAAGGAGAAGAAGAAACGTGTGAAGATAAGGCAATAGCATCATTGGTTTCTTCTTCACTAGAACTCGAATCATTGGAAGTAGAGTCATCCCATGTTCTAGCTTGTAGCGCCTTCTTTTTATAGGATTTTTTAGTGGGACAATCCGTAGAGATATGACCATAGCCTCGGCATTTGTAACACTGGGTTTCTCCCTCAAACTCATCCTTTTCTTTAGAAGACTTTGCAATCTTCTTCTCTTTAGAGGATTTAGAATGTGAAGATCCGTTAGAAGAAGGCTTTCGATTGGAGGATGAAGCTTGAATGTTTTGGCTCTTCCAAAACTTCCGCCGAAACTTCTTAGTAAGAAGTGCCATTTGATGTACAAAATTTTCAAGAGAGACTTCATCGTCAGATTCGGTATCCTCGTCTTCCTCCTTTGTTAAGTTAAGTGCAACACCTGTACTTTTAGAGAAAGACTTGGAAGAAGATTGATTAGTAGGAAAAGTCATTTCATAAGTTTGTAAAGCGCCTACTAATTCATCAACTTTCTTATCATCCGGATGATTGATCGTTTCAATAGCCGCGACTTTCGCCCTAAAGCGCTCCGGAAGTGTTCGAAGGATTTTTCTAACGACTTTGGATTCGGGGATCTTCTCTCCCAAGTTAGCACATGTATTAATGATATCTTGGAGTCTAGTAAAATAATCCGTAAAAGATTCATGCTCCTCCATTCGAATAGAATCGAATTGACTCGTAAGCATCTGGAGCTTTTGAACTTTTACTAGACTTGTACCCTCATGTGTAACTTGTAAGGTATCCCAAATCTCTTTGGCCGTTTCACACGCTGAGACACGTGAAAACTCGGTTTGAGTTAGGGTATTAAATAAAGCATTTATTCCCTTACCATTAAAAGAGGATAAATCAATTTCATCCTTCGACCACTTATTACGTGGCTTAGGTACAGTCGCATTATTAACCACTTCGGTTGGATGTTTCCATCCAAGTTCAATGGTTTGCCATACTCGCTCATCGATGGCTATTAGAAAAGCTCTCATGCGAACTTTCCAATAAGCATAGCTCGTGCCATCAAAGAACGGAGGTCGATTAATGTTACCACCTTCACCCATTAAGAAAAATAAAGCCTAGATCATGCTCTGATACCAATTGTTAGATGGGGGTGCCCTAGGATCTATCTAGAGTATATCAATCACCTAGAGGGGGGTGAATAGGTGTATAAACAAAAATTACAAATCTCAATGCGATAAAGTAATGCGGAAAATAAAATCAGCACACCGAGATTTACGTGAGAAACTTCACCTTGGAGAAAAACCCACGGGACCAACACGCGAAAAAACAATCCACTAAGAGTAAAGAATTACAAGGTGATTACCGACTCCACGGACTTAACCTCTCCCTTCTCTTCAGCGGATCACGCGCACCAACGGGTTGTCCACGCCCCACGTCCGAATCCACGGACGCCACGCCTCGAATCCACGAGACGCCCAACTTCGAATCCACGAAGCCTTAAACACGTCGAATCCACGACGCTCACTCGAATCCACGAGCGCACTCCGTCCGGAGCAAGAACAATAAAGTTGATGATGGTTTATTGCTTAGAATATCATTGAAGATCTGTGGGAATAATCTCTAAGCAATTCTCAAATTGATTCTAAAAGAATATTAGAAATTAGGGCACCATGAATCAATTTGAGAGAACCTTGATGTAGAAGATGAGAAAAACGGTTACCTACAAGCTTCTAGGATTTCTAAAAGATAATCTATGCTTGACCACATTTTAGAGACACCCCCACAACATATTTATAGGTTAGAAGCAATCCGAAATAGATTAGGATTAAAAAATAGTTTTTAGAAAGATTTGGAAACAAACCGATTTCGACTAGGATTGAAAAACTGATTTTAAGAAGGTTTGGAATCAAATTAGGATTGCAATAATGATTTTAAGAAATCTACCATCTTATTTAAAGGTTTGAGAGACATTAGAATCAGAATAGGATTGAAAAAATAACTTTCCAAAACTTCGCGACGGGTCGGGGTTCGGACCGCGGGTATGGGGTCCGGACCTTGATACTCATCAAGCGTATCATTGTCCGGACCTCAGCCATCAGGGTCCTGACCCGGTCTGCGAAACTGCCTGGGGTCCGGACCTCAGCCCTCAGGGTCCGGACTCTCTCTGCGTGACAGCAAGAGAGGCGTACGGGTTCCGGACCTCAGCTTCCAGGGTTCGGACTCGGTCTGCGAGACAGCAAGACCTGCTCACGGGTTCCGGACCTCATATTCCAGGGTCCGGACCTCATAGCATGAAGTTTTCCGATTCGTTTATAAATCATTAAAAACCTATTCTAATGTCTCCAAACACTTAAAATAGATAAATAAATCATCATCAAGATTATTTAAACTTACCAAGTATCGTGAATTCATACGTTGAGTCTTCGAGTCTTCAATCTTCGTCTTTTCTTCTTTGAACCTTCAAGACTCGACTCACTTCACGAAATATGCCAATATAAAATCCGTAACACTTGTAAATGGTGCAATCAAGGTACATAGACCAGATGGGTCGTACCAGTGCCAGGGACGAAATGACACTGGAAAGTTATGATGTAATGTTGGATGTAACAACAAGTGAAGGATGAGCGTCGTTTTCCCAACGACAAGTTGCATGGACTACCTACCCTCGTATAATATAGGAGGATTACCGAAGGCTCCGGAATTGGATTGTCTCGCTTCCAAGCTAGATGTGATAATTGTTGGGAGATTGTGAATAGGAGTAGCTATTCACCTGGGTTGGATCGAGGAAAATTCGCGCAAGTATACCTTGGTAAATTGTGCGACTGCGTAGAGCGCCTAGCTCTATCGTTTTGGAATTTGAGTCAAATGGATGATTCTCGGTAAGAGATAGGATTTTGCACCTGAAATCAGATGATCTGATTGTGATACTTGGTTAAGGAAATCCAAGAGTTGTGCGTATGAGGAATCTAAGCCCTAGATTCATTGGATTGTTTGAGACACTGAGACGAATGGGCCAAGTGGCGTATTGACTTATTTTACCTCAGACACGTTGAAGGTATATGGTGTGTTTCAGTTATTGACGCTCCGAGCAAGTATTTGGATTCTACCCCGATGGTGGATGTCGCTTCATTTGAGCTACATGAAGACCTAAACTTCAAGGAGCAGTTGTTGTGGATTGGACTTGTGGAATGTAGGAATTTGGAATTATCACTATTCCTACTACAAGGGTGCTTTGTGTAAGATAGGGGGTTACCCAAGGATCTATCTAGAGTATATCAATCACCTAGAGGGGGGTGAATAGGTGTATAAACAAAAATCACAAATCTCAATGCGATAAAGTAATGCGGAAAATAAAATCAGCACACCGAGATTTACGTGGGAAACTCCACCTTGGAGAAAAACCCACGAGACCAACACGCGATAACAATCCACTAAGAATAAAAGATTACAAGGTGATTACCGACTCCACGGACTTAACCTCTCTTTTATCTTCTACGGATCACGCGCACCAACGGGTTGTCCACGCCCCACGTCCGAATCCACGAACGCCACGCCTCGAATCCACGAGACGCCCAACTTCGAATCCACGAAGTCAACAACACGTCGAATCCACGACGCCCACTCGAATCCACGAGCACCAACGATCTGAATCCACGAACCGTCCAACTTCGAATCCACGAAGTCTTGATCACGCCGAATCCACGAGCGCCAACGATCCGAATCCACGAACCGTCTTGAACATGCCGAATCCACGACGCCACTCCGTCCGGAGCAAGAACAACAACGTTGATGATGGTTTATTGCTTAGAATATCATTAAAGATCTGTGGGAATAGTCTCTAAGCAATTCTCAAATTGATTCTAAAAGAATATTAGAAATTAGGAAACCATGAATCAATTTGAGAGAAGCTTGATGTAGAAGATGGGAAAACGGTCACCTACAAGCTTCTAGGGTTTCTAAAAGATAATCTGTGATTCACCACGTTTTAGAGACACCCCCACATCTTATTTATAGGTTTTGAAGCAATCCGAAATAGATTAGGATTAAAAACAGTTTTTAGAAAGGTTTGGAAGCAAACCGATTTCGACTAGGATTGAAAAACTGATTTTAGAAAGGTTTGGAACCAAAATAGGATTGCAAAGATATTTTAAGGAATCTACCATCTTATTTACATGTTTGGGAGACATTAGAATCAAAGTAGGATAGAAAAAATAACTTTCCAAAACTTCGCAACGGGTCGGGGTCCGGACCGCGGGTATGGGGTCCGGACCTTGACACTCTCCAGGCGTTTCATTGTCCGGACCTCAGCCATCAGGGTCCGGACCCGGTCTGCGAAACAGCCTGGGGTTCGGACCTCAGCCCTCAGGGTCCAGACCTCCTCCTCAGGGTCCGGACCTCATCCTCAGGGTCCGGACTCTCCCTGCGTGACAGCTAGGGAGGCGTACGGGTTTCGGACCTCAGCTTCCAGGGTCCGGACCGGGTCTGCGAACCAGCATAACCTGCTTACGGGTTCCGGACCTCATGTTCCAGGGTCCGGACCTCGTAGTTGGAAAACTCATTTTTTACAATTTAAAACACTTTTTACCTATTCTAATGTCTTCCAATCACTTGTAAATAATTATAAATCATCATCAAGATTATTTAAACTTACCAAGCATCGTGAATTCAAACGGTGAGTCTTCGAGTCTTCAATCTTCGTCTTTTCTTCTTTGAACCTTCAAGACTCCGACTCACTTCACGAAATATGCCAATATAAAATCCGTAACAATCTCCCCCTTTGGCAATTTCGTGACAAAACTCAAAATTACATAAAACACTCACGATGCTCATCTCTCTAAAAATGAAATTCATTGCCATCACCAAAACAATGAACTTCTCGCGTGAAAGATCCAAATGAAATTTAAAATTACAATTTAGTAACTCCTAAAACAAACTCTATGACTTAGACAAACATGGAGTCTTGAAGTCTTGAGAGACCTGCAAAAATTTTTCATTCTTCACGAACAAAGTTAGTAGAAAAAATATCAAAATCGCTCCCCCTTTGTTCATGCAATCTCTCCCCTTATGTTTATGCGTCTAAGTCATCATTACCTCTCTCCCCCTTTTTGTCAAAAATTGCCAAAAGAAAAACGCCAAAAATAGAGAGAAATTCGAGAGAAATCAATCAAAATACAAGTTTAAAGATTTTTCAATTTTGAAACCACTTGTGATAAAATTTCAAGCAATGTTAGTGTATGAGAAATATAAATTCACATTGACTTCTTTCAATCCCTATTAATTTCATAAGAATTAAGAATTTTACTACACACTCACCATAATGTAGATAAAATATTATCCGATTTCTTAATTTATATAAACTTCAAAAACAAGTCATCAAAGATAATCTAAAGGCTCAAAAGCTATCAAGATGTAAACGGATTATGAAGATGACTTAAGGGATTCATCAAAGAGACAGAAATTTGTTGCATAAACATTCAAATTTGAGATAAAACAAATATCGCACAGGGGGTGGCTCTTTGAGCATCTTTCATGTATGTGGACCACCTTATAACTCCGAAAAATAAAATTTGTGACATTTTTCCTTTTGCATGCTTTTGCACTTATATATATTTTTTTCGGATATGCAATTCAATTCTCATGTGGTAGCTGCACACACTAACCGGACGACCGGGGTGGTAGCTCTTTCCTCCATGTGGTGGTAGTTTTCACACTCCTTTTAAGGATGTAACTCTTTCCACATCTTTCAAAGCATATGAGCATTTTATTTTATATAATAATAACTCCCCCTCGCTTATGCAATCTCTTAGTTGAAAGAACATGTGACAAATTTTAGTCCATAAAAGAATGACTATTCATCAAATTCAACACACACAACCGAGATAGGTTAAGCTCCTAGAGATTACACATGATTGCCTAAATTTGATGAATATAAGTATTAAGAATTCTTATAATAAATTATCTTCAAATATAATAAAAATAAAGTAAAATTGATAAATAATATGAGATTAATTAAGAGTGAATGAAAGTGAACATATTGATATTCAATGCACTATTTAATGTTCTAATCATTCAAAGAATCTAAAAATCGTAACAATGAAAGCACCAAAACGTGTAATGCAATGAACAAAAGATATGCAATAGAAACCGATCAAAGCACTACACTAAGTCAAAAACAAATTAAGACTTTAGAGAAGGAAAGATATCACCTTTCCGAACCCAAACTTGTCGTATTGTTGGTTGACTTGATTTGTTGATGTTGGGCATGATTTGTCTTGACTTTTGATCAACCGTGGGTCTCACCATCGCATTCCGCTTTGGAGTATTTGAGTGTTGTGGCTTTGACTTCCGGTTGACCTCGGGTACTCGACCTTTTTGATATTGCTTTTGAAACCGAGAGGCTTGTCGAGTGTTGAAAGATGCCGATAGATGTTTAGAAGATGTCGATTGAGTATTCTTATCTTTTCTAGGGCACGTCTTCTTGATGTGACCTTTCTTTCCACATCTATGACATACTTTCTCTTTTACACTTGTTGAGAGTTTGAGTGCTGAATTTTTAACCTTCTTAACATGTTTTTGCTCATATCCAAGTCCAAGTTTATCCGTTTGACCCAATCCGAGCATGTCATCAAGTTTCTTCAAACCGGAAGAGAATTTTAATATGTCGGACTTGAGTTGATGGACTTGTTTGGTCAAAACTTGGTTGGAAACAAAAATTTCCTTGTGTTGTAGTTCGAGAAATCCAACCTTTTCTTGAGTTGATTTGATCGATATATTCGCTTCATCTAGCTTCTCTTGGAGGATCTTATTGTTCTTCAAAATATGTTCCCTTTCCTCCACAAGAGCTTTAGATGAACCCTTCAAGTTATTATTTTCACTTTCAAGCTCCAACATTCGCCTCCTTAGCTTCTTGTTAAGCTTAGCCATCTTTTTCGATTCAATAAGTAGTTGATTGTATGCAACGGCTAAGTCCTCATCATCCGACTCCCCCTCACTCGCGCCATCATCGCTCGATGTACCATGCAAAGAAGGAGAAGTAAAAGAGTTAGCAATAGTAGATAATAAACACAAAGCAAAGGGAGAAGAGGAAACGTGTGAAGATAAGGCAATAACATCATTGGTTTCCTCTTCACTAGAACTCGATTCATTGGAAGTAGAATCATCCCAAGTTATAGCTTGTAAGGCCTTCTTGTTATAGGATTTCTTAGAGGGACAATCCGTGGCGATATGGCCATAGCCTCGGCATTTGTAACACCGGATTTCCCCCACAAACTCATCATCTTCCTTAGATGATTTTCCAAGCTTCTTCTCTTTAGAGGATTTAGAATGTGAAGATCCGTTAGAAGAAGGCTTTCGATTGGAGGATGAAGCTTGAATGTTGTTGTTCTTCCTAAACTTCCGACGAAATTTCTTAGTAAGAAGTGCCCTTTGACGTTCAAAATTTTCAAGAGAAACTTCATCGTCGGATTCGGTATCCTCGTCTTCCTCCTTTGTTGAGTTAAGTGCAACACCTGTACTTTTAGAGAAAGACTTGGAAGAAGATTGATTAGTAGGAAAAGTCATTTCATAAGTATGTAAAGCGCCTACTAATTCATCAACTTTCATATCATCCGGATGATTGATCGTTTCAATAGCCGCGACTTTCGCCCTAAAGCGCTCCGGAAGTGTTCGAAGGATTTTTCTAACGACTTTGAAATTGTCGCCTACCCGGGATAGCAAAATCGTCGCACATCCCGCTCAACACCGCCAACTCATGGCATGGTAGCAAAATCGTCGCCTACCCGCGATAGCAAAATCGTCGCACATCCCGTTGTTCACATTTTTCACTTGCCAACCTAAGTCTCATGACCTTAGGTTCAAGTCACTAAGTCTCGCCTATGTTCAATAACACTAGGCTTACTTTCTCATTCTCAACCTAGGTTCCATGACTCTAAGTTCCCAATCTCATGTCCAACCTATGTTCAATGACACTAGGTTTCAATCTCACATGTTCCAACCTATGTTCAATGACACTAGGTTTAAATCTCACATGTTCCAACCTATGTTCAATAACACTAGGTTCTATTCACACATGCAACCATGCAACAAGTATAGATAATTGAATTATACTTGAATTCTATATCATGCAATAGGAGCTCATTTCTCTACCTATCATGATTTTTACCTTTGCCAACATGCAAATTCTAGGGTTCACAACACATACCATTTTATCTTTAAATGGATATTTATCCTAGACATGGAAGTGACCTAATCACTTCGGTAAACACAAACCCACCTCAAGAGCTTCCAAATTCTTGTATTCTTCAAGCTCCTAAGTGTCCAAGCCTTGAGTTCTTGCTTCAACACCCAAGCTTCTACAAGAAAACGGTTCGTTACTCGTTACGAACCCCTAAATCAACTCAATACATGAAATCAAGTGTTCCAACATGATTTCCTATGCCTCAATTGCAATTATCGAAGGTCCAAATATTTTTAGAACCTCACATTGCAAAAACCCTCATTCTACCTAGGTTTCACATGCATGCATGTAAAACCCCCAAATTTCTTGGCCAATCTCCATATTTTGTGTTTTAGATTGCCTAGGGTTTCCAAAAACCTCATTTCAAAGGATTGAATCCAAGGTTTGAACCCAAAACGTGAGGTACTAATCTTAATCACGAAATCCCCAAGCTCCTTCTTGCACCAAGAAGCTTCTTTTCTCCTTTGGAAGCCTTTTCCAAGCTCCAATCCACCACTTCTCTAAGCTTTGGAGAGATCTCTAGAGAGAGAAAGTGAGAGGAGTAGAGAAGAGAAGTAGAGAGGAAAACAAATGAGAAGGGGAGAAGGTCTCAGCCATTCATACACCCCCATTACATGTGAAAAGACCATTTTGCCCCTCTCCACAAACAACACAATAACCAGCCCAAAACTGGATTTTCGTAACACTGTATACCGGTATGTGCATGTGCATACCGGTATACGGGTGTTGGTTCCGGTATACCTCGAAAATTCCGCAGAACCCGAGAGCTGGATTTACTGTTTCGACCACGGCATTCCGGTATACCCATGACATACCGGTACTAATCACTTCAATACCGGTATGGAGGTTCACATACCGGAATCCAATGCAGACTTCACAATTTCTGCAGTTTTAACTTTTCGAAGTCCGTTTTCGCGCCTCTTTTGCACCGAAAATACTTCGCACAAGTCCCAAACTTGGCCGAAGCCTCACATATAGCCTCTTATGCTATTTTTCCACCGGAACTCCACAATTTGTAGAAGTTCGGTACGATGCACTGAAATTCAGTGTACTACAAAAGTAAACTCATATCAGCGCCAAGAACCCACAGGTATATAATCGACACGACTGGGTCAACAAAGAATCACATGCCCTCGGCATCTCAAAGGATAATAAACAAGTATGACCCAATCCACTGATCTCATAAAGAATCACGTGCCCTCGGCACCTCAAAGGATAGTCAACAACATGACCCAATCAATGCTCCAGTGCTCACAATCAATCTCAACTCTACCAAAAAGAGGAGGTACAACAACATAGCACGAGCCTCAACATGATCACCTACAGTATGTACAACAACTGGTACAAGGGATATCAACAGGATAGGTGTAGGTCAAATCATGCAACAAGGATACAAGGAAATCAAGCATGCTCATATATATATCATTAGCATATCATGAACATGCAAATCTCAACCTAACAGGTCATATCTAACATAATCTCAGCATGTCATGCTATCATAATCCCAAAAATATCGCACTATCATAATCCAATACCATCATGCTATCATAATCCAATATCATCATATCATGTTAACATAATCCAACACTATAATGCTGACATGAGAGTAGACACATAGGAGGAAGTCCACTGAATCTGGCAAACATCAACCCACCTCAAAAGCTAATCCAACCACGGTGGGGAATAACAGAATCCTCAGATCCAACCCTCCAAGATAATCAAACTCCAGCAGCACTCCGATCTGAATATCACCAAAAGGCTGCAAACTCCGACAGAACAACAGCTCAGCACCAGATCAGATCAACAGAATAGAGGAGAGCAAGCTAGATCACAAACTAATGCCAACACATGGCCCTTACTCTAGCTTTCTCTCTCTAGAAATGGGATTCTCGAAATGGAATGCAAGCTAAAACAACTAGGGACTCACCTATTTATAGGCTCCCAAAATCCCACATTCGGGCGCCCGAATCCAACCTCCGGGCGTCCGGAAACCCTGCAAGCCAGGTGTCAGCTGGCGGCCAAGCGGTCGGTCGTCGGTCGGCAGGCGGTGGGGCGGCGTGTCTCCGGCGGTCGACACGTGTCCTACGTCGCGACACGTGGCTCTCCATGTCATCAGCTCAATCCGGATCCTCTTCCGGGCGTCCGGTTCCTGCGTCCAGATCCAAACCTCATCAGCAACTTCCGGATCATCCACAAAGTCAACTGGATCCAGATCTTTCGGGCGTCCACATCCTCACTTCCGGGCGCCCGAAACCCGCCAAATCCAGAAACCCACAAAATCCGAGTACTACATTCTCCCCTCCTTAAAATAGTTTCGTCTTCGAAACTAAGGTAAAGCACTCTCCTCAAGATGCAAATAGGTGGGGATAAGATCTCTGCATAACAGTCTCCAACTCCCATGTCGCCTCTCTATCATCATGAAAATCCCACTGTACAGATGAAAGTAGGGATGACCCGATTACGCAATTCCCTCGTCTCACGAACAAGAATTTGTATCGGTTGCTCCTCGTAATGCAAATCCTCAGTAAGCTCCAATGGAGAAAAATCTATCACATGGGAAGGATCGTGCATGTATCTCCTCAGAACAGATACATGAAAGACATCGTGTACTCCTGCTAGTTGAGGCGGAAGGGCTAACCGATAAGCCACGGGTCCTACTCTCTCCAAGATCTCAAAAGGACCAATAAATCGTGGACTAAGCTTTCCGCGAATCCCAAATCTCCGTATGCCCTTCGATGGTGAGACCTTCAAGAAAACATGATCACCAACTTGAAATTCCAGATCCCGCCTCCGAGTATCGGCGTAACTCTTTTGCCTGCTCTGAGCCGTCTCAATATGCCGTCGTATCACTTTAACCTTCTCTTCGGCTTCAAGCAAAAGGTCTGGACCCAACGTCTTCCTTTCGCCAACATCATCCCAATACAGAGGTGATCGACGTTTGCGTCCATACAATGCTTCAAACGGAGCCATCTTAATGCTCGATTGATAGCTATTGTTGTACGCAAACTCTACCAATCTCAGATGTCGATCCCATCCTCCACCAAAATCTAAGACACAAGCTCTCAGCATATCCTCGAGTGTCTGTATAGTGCGCTCGGACTGACCATCAGTCTGGGGATGAAATGCAGTGCTAAATCGAAGCTGAGTCCCCAAAGTTGTCTGTAAACTCTTCCAGAAATGAGAAACAAACCTTGGGTCTCTATCAGATACTATTGAGATTGGCACTCCATGCAATCTCAATATCTCATCCAGATAAAGCTGCGCAAGTCGCTCACGTGACCAAGTAATCTGCATAGGCAGGAAATGAGTAGACTTCGTCAGCCTATCAACAATCACCCAAATGGTATCATAGCCGCTCGAAGTCCTCGGCAGTCCAACGACGAAATCTATCGTAATATGATCCCACTTCCATTCAGGTATTGGAAGACTCTGTAGCTTACCAGCCGGTACTCGATGTTCAGCCTTAACTTGCTGACATGTTAAACATTGAGCTACAGCCCTACCAATATCCCGCTTCATACCATTCCACCAGAAGTGAGTCTTCAGATCCTGATACATCTTAGTCCCTCCAGGATGTACAGAATAAGGAGAAAAATGTGCTTCCTTTAATATCTCCACTCGAATCTTCTGATCCGCTGGTACACACAGACGTCCTCTATAACGAAGAATCTTGGCCTCATCACAAGAAAAGCCTTCAAGATCACCACTCCTCAGTTGATCTCGAATTTTCTTCAGATAAGAATCTACACTCTGTTTCTCTCGAATCCTTTCCAACAGAGTGGGCTGAATGACTAGGGTCATCAGTCTCGCAGTCATCCCGTGAGTAACCACCTCAAGAGATAACTTCCGCATCTCCTCCACTAGGACAGGCTGTTGAGTAATACACAAACTCAAAGTCGCCACAGCCTTCCTACTTAAAGCATCGGCAACAACATTAGCTTTGCCGGGATGATACAATATAGAGATGTCATAATCCTTCAATAATTCCAACCATCTCCGTTGCCGTAGATTCAACTCCTTCTGTGTGAACAGATACTTGAGGCTCTTGTGATCAGTATACACTTCACAATGCTCTCCATAGAGATAGTGGCGCCATAGCTTCAGAGCAAAGACTACCGCCGCCAACTCCAGATCATGAGTGGGGTAGTTCTTCTCATATTCCTTTAGTTGTCTTGAAGCATATGCAATCACTTTACCATGTTGCATCAGCACGCAACCCAAGCCACTATGCGAAGCATCACTATAGATAACAAATCCTTCGCCCATCACTGGTAGTACAAGAATAGGGGCTGTCATCAACCTCTGCTTAATCTCATCAAAACATTCTTGGCACTCATTACTCCAAACATACTTAACCCCTTTTCTGGTTAACCGAGTGAGTGGCGTAGAGAGTTTCGCAAAACTCTCCACAAATTGTCGATAATACCCGGCTAAGCCAAGAAAACTCCGCACCTCAGAAATGGTCGTCGGTCTAGGCCAATCACGAATCGCCTCAATCTTCTTAGGATCAACAGCTACTCCCGAAGCTGAAATCACATGGCCTAAAAAGGCTACCTCTCTTAACCAGAATTCACATTTCTTGAGCTTTGCATACAACTTCTTCTTTCGCAAGAATTGCAACACTAATCTCAGATGCTCCTCATGCTCCGCATCATCACGGGAGTAAATCAAAATATCATCGATAAAGACTACCACAAACTTGTCCAAGAAAGACTTAAAGACTCGGTTCATCATATCCATAAATGCAGTAGGGGCATTAGTCAATCCAAACGGCATGACTGTAAACTCATAATGCCCATACCGAGTTCTAAAAGCTGTCTTAGAAATATCCTCGGCCTTCACCTTCAACTGGTGGTAACCGGACTGAAGATCAATCTTAGAAAAGACACACGCTCCCTGTAATTGATCAAACAGATCATCAATACGTGGGAGGGGGTATCTATTCTTGATGGTCACTTTGTTCAATTCCCGATAATCCACACACAACCTAAGTGAACCATCCTTCTTCTTCACAAACAGCACAAGCGCTCCCCAGGGTGATACACTGGGTCTGATAAATCCTTTATCCATAAGATCCTGCAATTGCGCCTTCAACTCTCGCAATTCAACTGGTGCCATTCTATAGGGTGTTTTTGAGATTGGTGCGGTTTCTGGTACCACATCAATCACGAATTCAATCTCCCTATCAGGAGGCATCGAGGATAACTCAGAAGGAAAGACATCCGGAAACTCACGGACAATAGGAATATCCTCGAGTCCTGGTACAACAGTGGGCACCTCAATCACTGTTGCAAAATAGGCCATACACCCTCTACTCAACATCTGTCTGGCCTTAGAAGAAGAGATCGTCACTGCGAACAGTGAACTCCTACATCCTTCATAAATGAACTCCTCATGTCCAGGCTCGTGAAAAATCTCCGTCTTGGTTCCACAATCGATTGTAGCAAAGTATCGAGATAACCAATCCATGCCTAGGATTACATCAAAATTCTGCAACTGTCTCAATACCAATAAATCGGCAGGCATGATCCAAGGCCCTACTTGCACAGGACATCCCAAACAACCTTGTGTCACCTGCAAACTATGGTCGGATACCCGCACCTCCAGTGTCTGGGGTAACGACCCTATCTCTAAACCATGATGCAATGCAAATGCTCTACTAACAAAGGAATGCGATGCACCAGTATCGAATAAAGTACGCGATCTAATGCCACAAATCAAAACTATACCTGCCACCACCCGATCAGCTATCAAGGCATCTTCAATCTGAGCGGCATAAACTCGTCCGCTCGCCGGTGGCTGGCGTCGATCCGGCTGTCGTGACATAGAAGATCGCTCCTGAGAAAATACCGGGGAGGCTCCAGAATACTGCGGTGGGGAGAAAGGCACAGACGCCATAGAAGGAGCTGCTACACGTCTAGGACAAGTCTTCCTTATATGTCCTAGCTGCCCACACTCAAAACATCGACCCTCTCGTCTATCACAGAGATAAGAAAAATGAGGTCCTCCACAAATTACACATCGGGGAGATCCCCTCGACTGCTGCTGTCGCTGCTGACGATATCCTCCAGACTGCTGGCGACTAGAAGATCCACGTCCCTGGAAATGCGATCGCTGGGGAGGTCTAGGCGGTCGCCTGCTACTCGACTGTCCTCCATCATCAGGTACCGGGCGCTTCCTCTCCTGACCCTGAGCTGGGTCCACGAGCTGCCCTCTCGTCACAAATGCCCCTCGCTCTACCCACAGAGACTGCTCGATAGTAGCATCCAAAGTCTGAAGTCTCTGCGAGTGGACAAATGGAAAGATCTCGGGTCGCAAACCCTTCTCATACAGATAGACTTTCTGTATCTCATCCCTCGCCGCTGAGGGAACACAGTTGAGTAATCTAGTAAACTCCCTCGCATACTCCTGTACCGGACGATTCCCTTGCTTCAGGTTCTTCAAGTCTTTCTCTATCTTCATCTTTACGCTACTGGGAAAATATGCTCCATACATAATTCCCCAAAATTCGCTCCAAGACATCTCTAGAGGATTCAGGGACCTATGATCACGGGTCCTCCTCCACCAGACATGAGCATCACCAGATAAACAATGAACCGCCATATGCACTTGCTCCCGTGCTGGCACAAAGAGATCCTCAAACAACTTCTCCATTTCGCAAATCCAAGCTTCTACCACCCAAGGTTCTATGCTACTACCATTAAATCGGGGTGGATCAAACCTACAGAAGCGAGCCAATCTATCCGCCATCCGCTCCTGCTCCTCTTCAGAAAGTGCTTGACTAGGCTGAGTACTTCCTTCTCTGGGTTGAGATGTAGTTGGAGTCGTTGCCGCCTGAGGTTCCATAGCTCGAGGCGTATTATTCTGCTGCTGAGAAAAAGCATCGCACATCTTCTGCAATAAGGCACTCTGCTGCCTTCCAACTGTAGCTATGTCTGCTAGCTGCTCCTGCAGAGCGGGCCGTTCACTAGGTCCCGTCTGCTCAGGCATCTCCGAAGGTGTCGGATGCGCTCGCGTCGACGGTCGTCGAGGAGGATAGTAATAACCTACAACAGAATACCCGATTAGGATCACAAACAATCTCACGACCCAATCTAGCGAAAGTCTAGAAGGACACTTCTTTTCTTCTCAGATTATTATGTCGTCTGCAGCCAACATAATTCATCCGATAAGAGAAGGCATAATCCCTCAATCACTCTTCCTACACAAGGAAGGATTCAAAAACCCAATCTTTGACTTTCGCGATCAATCACGTCTCTCTCGTCATTCTTAGGTCTGTTATCTTAGGTTTCCTAGGCCCTCTTGACCTATTCCTAAGCTCTGATACCAACTTAATCTGTCACGCCCCGGGTTACCTCTTCCCAGGCGCATGACAAGATCCGCCGCATACACAGTATTTCTACCGTGTATACGAAGCGAAAACAACAACATCCACAAAGAAGCTAAAGGTATCAACAGAGCTGCTATATATATATAATCAAAAGATCACTGTACATACATCATCCATAGCCATAATATAATACAACACTGATAATCTCTATCTCACTGTATGTACTCATAACCATCTACCAAAATGGGGTATACCACTAGCCAAGTATCCGGGGATCAACTCTATCCGACGGTCTCCTTTCCGCGCTCAGTATGCACAACTGGGGAAGAAGACTCTGCAAAAAGGTGTCAACAACGGGTGTGAGAACTACTATCAAACAAGTAGTCCTCAGTGGGTACCGCCACCAGCCTCAGCGGTCTGCCCACCTAAGTCCTCAATCTCAAGAGATATATATGGAGCAATAAAAAGAGTAGGAGATATACTACCACTACTATGCACAATGCTCAACTGTCAACATGAATACCAATGAACTGAATATATCAAATGACGACTATCACGAATCCATAATGCCCTACAACATAATACAATACGATACCTGCGGCCTGATCATGCTCTACCCGTAGGGAGCCTGCTAGAACAGGAACACCATCTGTCACTAGCCCCTCGTACAACCCTCTGTACGGAACATGCCAACTCCGGAGCGGTACTCGTGGGAGCGACCCAACCGAGTAAAGTAAACTCATATCAGCGCCAAGCACCCACAGGTATATGATCGACACGACTCGGTCAACAAAGAATCACATGCCCTCGACATCTCAAAGGATAATCAACAAGTATGACCCAATCCACTGATCTCATAAAGAATCACGTGTCCTCGGCACCTCAAAGGATAGTCAACAACATGACCCAATCAATGCTCCAGTGCTCACAATCAATCTCAACTCTACCAAAAAGAGGAGGTACAACAACATAGCACGAGCCTCAACATGATCACCTACACTAGTATGTACAACAACTGGTACAAGGGATATCAACAGGATAGGTGTAGGTCAAATCATGCAACAAGGATACAAGAAAATCAAGCATGCTCATATATATATCATTAGCATATCATGAACATGCAAATCTCAACCTAACAGGTCATATCTAACATAATCTCAGTATGTCATGCTATCATAATCTCAAAAATATCACACTATCATAATTCAATACCATCATACTATCATAATCCAATATCATCATATCATGTTAACATAATCCAACACTATCATGCTGACATGAGAGTAAACACATAGGAGGAAGTCTACTGAATCTGGCAAATATCAACCCACCTCAAAAGCTAATCCAACCACGGTGGGGAATAACAGAATCCTCAGATCCAACCCTCCAAGATAATTAAGCTCCAGCAGCACTCCGATCTGAATATCACCAAAAGGCTGCTAACTCCGACAGAACAACAGCTCAGCACCAGATCAGATCAACAGAATAGAGGAGAGCAAGCTAGATCACAAACTAATGCCAACACATGGCCCTTACTCTAGCTTTCTCTCTCTAGAAATGGGATTCTCGAAATAGAATGCAAGCTAAAACAACCAGGGACTCACCTATTTATAGGCTCCCAAAATCCCACATTCGGGCGCCCGAATCCAACCTCCGGGCGTCCCGAAACCCTGCAAGCCAGGTGTCAGCTGGCGGCCAAGCAGTCGGTCGTCGGTCGGCAGGCGGTGGGGCAGCGTGTCTCCGGCGGTCGACACGTGTCCTACGTCGCGACACGTGGCTCTCCACGTCATCAGCTCAATCCGGATCCTCTTCCGGGCGTCCGGTTCCTGCGTCCAGATCCAAACCTCATCAGCAACTTCCGGATCATCCACAAAGTCAACTGGATCCAGATCTTTCGGGCGTCCACATCCTCACTTCCGGGCGCCCGAAACCCGCCAAATCTAGAAACCCACAAAATCCGAGTACTACAGTTCCACCTGTGGCGGGTGGTGTTGGGCATGTGCAGACGCCACACCAGTCTGAGGTCTTGCAGCAGGCTTAGGGCAGCGTCACGTTCACGAGCCTGGTGGAGGGACCTACTACTATCGACGACGTCATGGCAGGTATGATGTAATTAGGAAAATCATATGTAAAGCATGGCATGATCTTAGAGTGTTGCATACATTCATTATTATGTGGTCAGTCGCTACTATTTGGATTGAAATATAGTAGGGACCAAGGATATGGGTAGGTAGAGATACCTGGTATGCCCGTGTCGTGAAAGCGTGTGATGCCGCTGGAGCGGCTTGAGACTTAGATGATACCAGCGTGTCGCTGATGCTGAGCCGAGGTTAGGGCTCGATGTAGTGATAGTAATGGTGGATCGACTCTCCAGACAATGTGAGTAGCCAATTGTGAGAGCTGATTCAAGACGTTTGGAGATATGCTAGTGGTTTGCTAGCTTCAAACACCGATCTGGTGGATCGATGGTGGGAAGGGAGCCACGATTGTGGTTTTAGTAAGGTAGTCGCTAAGTTCAGACGAGTGGACCCTGTAGCACCTCAAACCGAGGTGGACGAATAGTACTCGCATGGCAAGTGCGTATAAGTGAGGTCACTTAGTGCTTGTGATTAGCGCGGACGAGCACAGAAGCGTGGAACGCTCGAGTGTAGCTGCTCGTGGAGTATCGGTCTTGGCTAGCCGAGAGGGTTTGTTGGCAGTAGCATTTGAGCATTGCTAGGTGTGAAAGAGGCCAAGGACCGCTTGAGGGCTAGTGACTCGCACTAGGTGCTTGGGAGCCGATAGAGGTTTGTGTTGCTCGGTAGAGCGTGTCGTGTGTGACGACGGTGGCGGGTATTGCTTAGGGACGACCCGTGCCCGGACCATATGTGGACTGTGGAGCCTGGGGCCATGTGGACAGGCGCAGTCAGCTGTGTGTGACAGCGGCCCGAGACCTACGGGTAGGGCAGAGACTTATGGTCGGGGCGGTAATCCGAGCTATGACCCGGGAACGTGCAATGCCACGTGTGAGACTATGATTGATAGTGCACCGAGAGTGTAGATGCGACCCAACTCTAGGGCTTAGTAGAGGTTTGGGGTCTTGGTTGCTCCTGGTTGGAGTGTGTGTGTGAAGTTTCGAGTAAGGACTTCGTCGAGAGATGGTTGAGTTTGCGCTGGCGAGCTAGAGACGTTGTGCAACGTTGTGCAACGTTGAGACAAATTATAGACAGTAGGCCTATGCAGGATGTTGGTCTATAGACCATCCGTGATAAACCGAAGTAAGCAACTTAATCGGAAGCTCCTATAGTGAGAGCATTGGTTATGCATAGAGGAGTTGAGGGTGGTGATCACGGAGCAAGTGAGCGCTCGGTCTTACTGCTTGCCAAATTGGCGAGGGTATTCAGCACCAAGTTCGGCATCGATGATGAGATCAAAATCGGATCCACGGACGAAGTGTTCGTGTGCAAACGTCGCGAGGACTATGTGATGCTAACTTGTATTCGTGGAGGTAGCTAAGTGCTCTTCAGAAGGCGTTGAGAGATGGACGCTAGGTGCGGTGTTAGAGTTATGCTCCTAAGTGAGCTGGAATTTAGGGATGTGCCGAATGTGCCATCTTGCTGTGTGGCTAGGAATCCATCAGCGATAAGGCCACTTGTGACTGGTCGATGCAACAATAGTATTATTTTTAAGCAATTCCGGTGATCGGACCAATGTGAGTTCCACAATGGAACTATGAACTTGGGGCACAGTCGCTCGTAACGGCATAGACTCTCGAGTGGCCAAGCTACCTGGCCTGCTAGGTGAAAGGGTGCGGATATCGCCTACAAAAATGTAATACACTGAACTTCAATGCGCCGTACCGAACTTTAGCCCAAATTGGCTAGATTTTGGAGGAAGTAGATGATGTTGAGTTTGGAATCAAGTTCCGAGGGTCCCGGAATGTTTGGGAGCGAGTTAGAGCCCCGAAGAATATATATATTCAGTTGAGCATTTTTGCTCTCGGGTTCCGGACCCGGAAAGCAGGATCCGGACCTTCGATTTACTGTGCCAAAAATTCAGACTCTGGACCCTGTGGTGGACTCCGGACCCGGCTCACTTGTGTGATTAGAGGAGGTCTACCCGGATGCAATTCGAGTGGTGGTAGACTAGTCAACTAGTTGGTTCATTCTTATCTGATCCACACCACGAGAATGAAAATAAAGGCCATCCTGACCTCAGAGGGAGGTAGTATCCAGGAGAGCTAGTGAAGTTCGTCACCTGTTGATGACGAGAGCCCGATATGGATAGTATGCAGTTGATGACTGCAGTTCCATGGAAGTGCCACCCTAGAGTTAGGTGAGGTGGTTTGAGGCTCGCAATGAATCGATTCCTCGACGTATTACTTTGTGAGAAGCGTTGGAGCGCGTAGGGTCGTTGTGTATCGACTTGCCCTGTCACCGAGACTTGCGGAGTTCAAGTGTGTTTCTTGTATAGCATTCCGCAAGTATAGTCGTTGTCGAACCAATGTCCTGCGTTATGAGTCGTTTCGGCTACACAAGGATATGACATGTGAGAAATCCCCGTAAGCACACTTGCTCGTGTAGAGCAGCCGTGGACTTGCGTGTCTCTATGTGATAGGCTTTGTGAAGCTGCCCGGATTGGGAGGACACGACGATGGAATGATATCCTTGTCTATTTGACAAATAGATTTGAGGTGTGATCTTAGTTTCGCGGACGAAATTTCTTTTAAGGGGGGTGGAATGTAGTGTACCGCAAATTATGGAGTTCTAGTGATAGACGATTGCCTAACAAGACTATTGGGATAGTTTTGGCCAAGTTTGGAAGATATTTGCAGCACATAAAACTTCTACAAATCGTGAAGTTTTAATGAGAATTGGCCTAAAGGGTAATTTGAATAATTTCACAAAGTTTTTGGAACTCTTCGAGTGTTTTCGGTGCAAACCGAGACTCGGTAGCGTTTTGAACTTTGCCAAATTGGACAAAGTGTGGATGAGGAGTGAGTTAGAAATATTTAGAATTGAGTTCTGAAGGTTTTGGAACTATGAGAAGTTGATTTGATGAGTTTCGGTTGTGTTGGATTTGATTTGGAGAGAAAACAGAATGAAAAATAAAGTTTTAGAGCGAAAATGAGAAAAAAATAAAAAAGTCTGAAAATACTGTTCACAGTGTCCGGGTCCGGACCCGGGGGTTGGGATCCGGACCCCAGCTGTGAAAATGCTGAAATTGTTCACGGGTTCCGCACCCGGGATGCAAGGTCCGGACCCCACGGACCCAGAAACTCCAGAATGAGGGTATTTTTGTAATTTTGACTGAAGGCTTTTAAAAGGGGACTCTTTCTCCTTTCTTCCCCGTACGGACACACACACACGTTGAGAGAGAGAGAGAAAGCTCTCCCTCTCCCTCACATTCTCCTCTCCCTCTCTCTAGTTCTTCCCCAAACTTGGGGATTTGGTGGAGATCAAGCTTGGGAAGCTTGTAAGAGCATCTGATCGAGCCCTAGCGCGCGTGGCGGCTTGGGGAGCTTCGGATCCGAGGTGGGTTTTTGAACTCTATGGTTAGGATTTTTGATAAATCCTTTAAGATTTGAGGTTTTTGAGTTCCTAGATGTTTCTACACTATTTTAATCTAGGATTCTCCATAAATTTTGGAGTGTTCTTAGAGAAATTGAAAAACCTAGGTGAAAATAGGGTTTTTGAATTTGATGGGTTTAAAAATTGTTTGAACCCATAGAACCCTAGTTGGTGGTTGGTAGAACACGTGGGACAACTCCATTTCGAGTGATTCCAAAAAATAAAATTATTTTGAGTTCGACTCGGAATAACGAATCCTTCTTGTATTATAGGGCAAGAAGCTAAGAGATTCAAGGTGTACGGCCCGATTGCAAGTGTCTACAAGCAATTTGGGGTACCATAAGGTGGGTGGTGCTTCACCGAAGTGACTTGGTCGCTTCCATGTCGAAAGAGTAAAGTATAAAATTATGTTATTTGATGCATGCATGTAATGGTAGGTTATTATGGAATAAATATGAAGGTTGAAATCATATGTTGCTAGAATAAATAACTACCATTGGAAAATGACATTAGGCATGTGGAAAATATAGGTGTATATGTATGCCTAGACATGAATGGATGAAATAGGTTGAATTTCACTAGGGACATTAGTGAACTCAACAAGTGAACACTAGAAAACCTAGTGCCATGGAACTAGATTGTGAATCAAGTGGATTGGGTTGTCACTCAAATATTGATGTTATGGAACTTAGATAGGGAAAGTTAACAATGTGGACTTGTTAAACCCTATGAGACTATGAGAAAGAAAACTTGTATTTTTGCTAGAATGAAAGCAACTGGTTAAAGCGGCGATTCCGCTAGTATGTATATGACCGGTGGGTTAATGATGGGCATCTAGACTTTGATGCATTGTGCATGTGACTTTGCAAGGGCCAAATGAGCTCAATTAGCAGTTGCTCGTGGGTGTCGCTCCCCCAGGGCATTGGTCCTCCGGATGTGTAACCAAGCGAGTGCGCTCGCTTTGCTATTTTGAGTTCCGATTGGGTGGGAGTGCGATGCACGACCCCAGGTCTTGGATGAATAGCACGACTGGGTGGGGTGATGAATGCTGGACACAACCCATGAGGCGCAGCGCAAGCTAGGACCGTACTTTAAGTAGGTCCTTGAGAGATTGGGTGATCTATTACTTTGAGCCTTGGTAAACCTAACTTGATGCATCGTTGTGAGACACTCATGTATTTCCTTCCTTTTCTTGCATCATATGTGGGCATGAACCTTATGCATGTAAAGGACCCTATATATTAAAAGTATGCCTACTTGTGGACTTGAGAGCTAAAGGGTGGGTATGAGAGTTTCACCACCAAAGAGCTAAGCCATAAGTCATGGTATGATGTGTAAAACCTAAAATTTGGAATTGGATAATAAAATAGTGAATAGAACATAGTTTCCATCACATGGTAGGTTTCATTATCGCATTTATCATAAGGCATAAGCATAGTTGAATTACTTGCACACAGTAAGTATTATATGTTCAGTTTATATAATTGTCAGATTACTTTATTATGCTTATGTTGCCTCCTTTGGACTTGGTGGGTCGAGCTTTTTTCTTGGGTGGTCGTACCCACTGGGAACTATGTTTATAGTTCTCACTCTCATCTTTTTCAGGTCCATCAGCGAGTGACGCGCCGGTGTGAGGAAGGGGCGTGGAATTATAGATAGAGACCATTTCGTGTTGGTGTTCATGTTAGAAGTACCATTTTGGGACGATATATTTAGATGAAAATTAAAAGTGTAATTTCATATTTTGGGTTGTATGTGGATGGAAGATCATTGTAATCTAAATATTTTGAATGTGAATGGTTGTAATAGCATAGTTTTCTTTACTTTATTTGATATCCTCCTTATACAATCCATATATCCTGTTCCTATTTGGAATATGTGATGTTTACATGCTTGTGACGCCTTGGGCGGATAGGAAAAACTCTGTCTATTCGGCGGGTCTGGCGTACGTGCCTGTGCGGGTTATTCCTCCACCTAATTGGTGGCAGGGCCCGGCGGAGCGTGACAGGGTTGGTGGAGCGGCGATTCCGACACCAATGCCAAGTGTTCGAGAAATGGGTTGGTGGAGCGGCGATTCCGACACCAATGCCAATTGTTTGAGAAATGGGTTGGTGGAGCGGCGATTCCGACACCAATGCCAAAAGAAAGACTTAAATGGAACTTGTGGAATGAACCTAGGAGAAAATGATGAGAATATCATTCATATAGGTTGCATCTATTCATGTTTAAATTTAAGTATGTAATCGTAGTTGTGCATAGTTAATTATTTACTAACCTATACTTGTGTTGTTTTCTTTGGACTTGGTGGGTCGAGCTTCTCCCTTGGGTGGCCTTACCCACTGGGAATTATGTTTATAGTTCTCACCCCCATGTTTTTCAGGTCCATCCGCGAGTGAGGCGGCGGAGCGAGGCAAGGGCGTGGCATAGTAGATAGCGGCCCTTCCCCATTTTGGTTATGTACCTAGATACACCCCGACTTTTGGACATTAAATTATAGGGGTCTTGTAAGCAAGTAATAAATGTAACTACTATTGGGAACTTGGATGTAATGAATGTAAAGAAAAAAAAATTGGCATGTATAAATGTGCAAATGTGATGTAATAGAAGTAGATACTTCTTTTGTTGATGCTTCCCTTGTGCAACTCATGTATTCGGTTCCTGTTTGGAACATCGTATTGATGCATGTTTTGTGACGCCTTGGGCGGATAGGGAAAATTCTGTCCGTTCGGCAGGTCTGGCGCATGTGCCCGTGCAGGTTGTCCTTCCACCTAGTTGGTGTTAAGGCAAGGCGGGGCGTGACATCACTGGATTTTCCAATGAGGTCCGGAAGAAGCACACACCGGGGAAAGGGATGCGCCACAGGAGCCCGTACCGCCTCCAACCGCTTTGGGGACGGAGGATCAAAGTCGACGAGGTTATCGCCGACGTATGTAACGCGCTTATTATTTTACATTCCCAATAACGGAGATTATAGAATAGTGCGGTTGTCATTGTACCACTCTGTCTTTAATAACACTATGTTTTCCTTCTTTGTTGGTGCAAACATCAGAGTAATAGTGCAAAATGTTTAAAGTAGTGTAACATGCAACCTCCGGCCATTTAATGCAGGTTGCGCTGCCGACAAAGAGCGCACAAACTCCAACGCGCATCCAAGAAGATTACCGGGAAGGAGGGGATCTGTTAACCGGAGACGCGTTACTGGAAAGCGAAGGAGTATGTAATAGGATAGTTTTAGTGTAAATAGTGTGTTTATCTTACAAATAGATCATTTTACCGTACTAATTTATACAAAGTAGGTGCTCAACGTCATTGAACAGATATGTGAGGACGTCGAGCCGTTATCTTTGTTACGTACAGCGGAGGACAAGTCCGCCGATGCCCCGCCGCCACCGAATGCGGCGGCGGAAGAATGGAAGCCCCCGGAGGCGGAAACAGCTGTGGCGCTAGAACGCAAGCCCGGCGAGGACAAGGCCGGCGAGGACAAGTCTGCCGATGCCGTGCCCTCGGCACCTCCGCCAGCGAAGGCGGCTGCGGACGAAGGGAAGCCCGCGGAGGCGGAGCCACCTGCAGCGCGGCAATGAGAGCCCGCCAAGGTGGAAAGAAGAAATAAACGGCCTGACGGGGTAATGTTGCAACGGGATTATGCAAATGGTGCAATATGTTACGAATTTTATATTGGCATATTTCTTGAAGTGAGTCGGAGTCTTGAAGGTTCAAAGAAGAAAAGACGAAGATTGAAGACTCGAAGACTCAACGTATGAATTCACGATGCTTGGTAAGTTTAAATAATCTTGATGATGATTTATGATCATTTACATGTGTTTGGAAGACATTAGAATAGATAAAAATTGATTTAAAATATAAAAATTGAGTTTTTCAATTTTCAGGATCCGGACCCTGAGGTGAGGTCCGGAACCCGTACGCCTCCCTGGCTGTCACGCAGGGAGGGTCCGGACCCTGAGGGTTGAGGTCCGGACAATAAAATGCCGGAGAGTTTCAGAGTCCGGACCCTACATCCAAGGTCCGGACCCCGACCCGTCGCGATTTTTCGAAAATATATTTTTTTAATCCTACTCTGATTCTAATGTCTCCCAAACCTATAAATAAGATGGTAGATTTTTTAAAATCAGTTTTGCAATCCTAATTTGATTCGAATTGCTTCCAAACCTTTTTAAAATCAGTTTTCAATCCTAGTCTAATTCGGATTGCTTCTAAACCTTTTTAAAATTAATTTTCAATCCTAATCTAATTCGGATTGCTTCTAAACCTATAAATAAGATGTGGGGGTGTCTCTAAAACGTGGTTAAGCATAGATTATCTTTTAGAAATCCTAGAAGCTTGTAGGTAGCCGTTTTCCTCATCTTCTACATCAAGCTTATCTCAAATTGATTCATGGTGCCCTAGATCTTTAATGTTCTTCTAGAATCAATTTGAGAATTGCTTAGAGATTATTCCCACAGATATTCAATAATATTCTAACCAATAAATCACCATCAACTTTATTGTTCTTGCTCCGGACGGAGTGCGCTCGTGGATTCGGGTGGGCGTCGTGGATTCGACGTGTAGAAGGCTTCGTGGATTCGAAGTTGGGCGTCTTGTGGATTCGAGGCGTGACGTTCGTGGATTCGAACGTGGGGCGTGGACAACCCGGTGGTGAGCGCGAGATCCAAAGAAGATAAAGGAGAGGTTGAGTCCGTGGAGTCGGTAATCACCTTGTAATCTTTTATTTCTTAGTAGATTGTTATCGCGTGATTGGTCCCGTGGATTTTTACTCCTAGTTGGAGTTTTCCCACGTAAATCTCGGTGTGCTATTTTTATTTCCGCACTTATTTTATTGCATCGAGATTTGTGGTTTGGCCGTTATACCTATTCACCCCCCTCTAGGTATTGATAGTATCTAGATAGATCCTTAGGGCTCCCCCGTAACTAACACAATATTGTGTCAATAGGTGTAATTTTTTTTATAAGTAATCGTGTAATTCGTGTAATATTGCATTCTTTTTTACATGTGTGAACAGGCGACAGAGGAGAAGTCAGCCGAGGCCGTGCCCTCGAAACTACCACCACCGAAGGCCGCAGCGGATGAAGGGAAGCCTGCGGAGGCGGAGCCACCTGCAGCGCGGCAACGAGAGCCCGCCGAGGCTGAAAGAAGAAATAAACGGCCTGACGGGGTAATGTTGCAACGGGATTATGCAAATGGTGCAATATTGCGTCAATATGTGTAATTTTTTTATAAGTAATCGTGTAATTCATGTAATGTTGCATTCTTTTTTACGTGTGTGAACATACGGCAGAGAAGAAGTCAGCCGAGGCCGTGCCCTCGAAACCGCCACCACCGAAGGCCGCGGCGGACGAAGGGAAGCCTACGGAGGCGGAGCCACCTGCAGCGCAGCAACGAGAGCCCGCCGAGGCTGAAAGAAGAAATAAACGGCCTTACGGGGTAATGTTGCAACGGGATTATGCAAATGGTGCAATATTGCGTCAATAGGTGTAATTTTTTTTATAAGTAATCGTGTAATTCGTGTAATGTTGCATTCTTTTCCACATGTGTGAACAGGCGACAGAGGAGAAGTCCGCCGAGGTCGTGCCCTCGAAACCGCCACCACCGAAGGCCGCGGCGGACGAAGGGAAGCCTGCGGAGGCGGAGCCACCTGCAGCGCGGCAACGAGAGCCCGCCGAGACTGAAAGAAGAAGAAAACGGGCTAAGAGGGTAATGTTGCACCGTGATAATGTAAATGGTGCAATATTGCGTCAAAGAGTGTAATTGTTTCAAAGTAATCGTGTAATTTTTTTTATAAGTAATTGTGTAATTCGTGTAATGTTGCATTCTTTTTTACATGTGTTTACAGGCGGCAGAGGAGAAGTTCGCCGAGGCCGTGCCCTCCAAACCGCCACCACCGAAGGCCGCGGTGGACGAAGGGAAGCCTGCGGAGGCGGAGCCACCTGCAGCGCGGCAATGAGAGCCCGCCGAGACTGAAAGAAGAAGAAAACGGGTTAAGAGGGTAATGTTTCACCGTGATAATGTAAATGGTGCAATATTGTGTCAAAGAGTGTAATTGTTTCAAAGTAATCGTGTACTCCTCTAAATGTTGCATTCCTTTTTACATGTGTCAACAGGCGGCAGAGGAGAAGCCCGCCGAGTTCGTGCCTTTGGCACAGCCGCCACCAAAGGCGACGGCGGACGTAGGGAAGCTCGCGCCGCCGGAACGAAGACCTAAAGTGATCGACATCGACCCCGCGGAAGGAATAAAAAAGTCAAAAAAATTGACGGTCTACAAGAATTCTTCGAAGAAAGACTTGAATTACTATGGTAAGGGTGTGCTACCGACTGAGGACCAACATTTAATAGAGAAATTTCTTCTTAGCGACACCTTAGTGGTACGAGTGCCCTCGAAGAGCATTGATATAAGTCGGAAGGATTTAGTCGACCTTAGTGGTACGAGCGTTCATCAGCAATGACATTATTGACTCCTACCAGCATCTCTTGGAGGCGGCGGAAGGGCATCGGTGCATATACTCCCCATGCTTCCTGCACCAAATCATGGGTACAGATTTGGCCCACGACTTTACATCTAACGTGACCGAGGGGGCGGTAAAGGACGCGAAGTATTGGTTCATCCCTCTCTTCGATTTCGAGCACTGGCACTTGCTGGCGGTCGATCTGAAAGAAGTGAAGTACCTCCATTACTCGTCGATCAGGAATGCTAAATATAACAGTGGGTTCAAAAATGTTGTAAGTAGTCCTTTAATAGTGTAATATCGTCTTAGTAATACTCTATTATCTAAACTAATTAGTGCAACTCCGCCGTCTGCAGTGTAAGTTCATGGGACAATTTTTAATGGATAAATTTCCACGACTGTATAGCGGCGGCGCCCGGCGTCCACCCGACTGGGAGATGATCAACGTAGAAAGCATCCCAATTCAAAATCAATCCAATGACTGCGCAGTATTCGTGTTGGCGTACGAGGAATACTTGCAGAAGGGATGGAATCATGAGTTCTCCCAGAAGGATATAACGAAGAAATGCGGCGAAATTACCGTAGAATTTTTGCGTGAGTTTTACAAGATTTGATTCGTTTTCTTTTTTGTAATTTCTTCTATTTTTTTTGGAGATATCAACATTCTTACAGTGTAAATACCTCCTGTAAGTTAAGTTATTCTTTGATTCTTCGATTGTAAAGGGACAACATTTAACTAATATTGTAAGAGCAATCCAATTTTTTTCTGTACTGGTGTAACAAATTAACAAATAGTGCAACATTTCATAAAGGACCTACTTTGCTGACTTAGCCGTTCCGTAATAGTGCAATGTGAGAAATAGTGCAACACGAAAAAAAATGATTCAACAGGGCCTCTCGTTGTGCAGTGCGGTCCTAATAATAGTGTAACATCCACGGCGGCAGTTGATCCCTTAAAAGTATAAAAACATACACAAAAGGTGTACAATTTCCATAAATAGTGTAACGAAACACGGAGTTCACATTTTGTGGTATAGTAAAGCTAAAATATGGACTGAGGATTTGACCGGCTTTCCTGCGTGGCTCCTGCTGAGGTCGTTGCGCGGTGCGGGGCTTCCACCGGCTGCTTGCCTCTGGGCTGCGAAGGGTTCTTGTGTAGTACACTGAATTTCAGTGCATCGTACTGAACTTCTACAAATTGTAGAGTTCTAGTGAGAAAATGGCATAAGAGGCTATGTGTGAGGCTTCGACCAAGTTTCAGATCGAGATCCCCGTTTCACATCGCACTTTTGGAAAAGCTTGCAAGAAGCTTTGGGTACACGGCTCGATTTCAGTTCAGCATTTCATCCTCAAACTGACGGTCAATCGGAAAGAACAATTCAGATTTTGGAGGATATGCTACGAGCGTGTGTGTTGGACTTCAAAGGTGCGTGGCCTACTCATTTACCGATGGCTGAATTTGCTTACAATAATAGCTATCAAGCTAGCATCGGTATGGCACCTTTTGAGGTTTTGTATGGAAGAAAATGCCGCTCTCCTATTCATTGGAGTGAAGTCGGCGAGAGAAGGGTCTTAGGACCGGACGTATTGCGTGAAGCGGAGGAAAAGGTCCGCTTGGCACGCGAACGCTTGTCGACGGCGCAATCTAGACAAAAGAGTTATGCCGATCGACGTCGACGAGATTTGGAGTTCGCGGTAGGAGACCGTGTCTTCTTGAAGGTATCACCCATGAGAGGGGTGAAGCGATTTGGTGTTCGGGGTAAGTTGAGTCCCCGTTACATTGGACCTTATGAGGTTTTGGAGCGTGTGGGATCCGTGGCATATCGGCTAGCTTTGCCGCCAAAGCTTGCGGGGATACACAATGTGTTTCATGTATCGACCCTCCGCAAGTATGTGTATGATCCGGCGCACGTCCTCGAGTATGTACCTATGGAACTTCATGAGGATATGACTTATGAGGAGTTCCCCTTGTGCATCGTGGATCACGAGGTGAAAAGTTTGAGGAACCGTGAAATCCCTTATGTGAAAGTACAATGGACAAATCACGGTGAGCGCGAGGCTACATGGGAATTGGAAAGCTCGATGAAAGAGCGGTTTCCTTACCTCTTCGCTGAGTCCAGCTGAGGTATGATTTTAGTTTCGCGGCCGAAACTCTCTTTAAGGGGGGTGGAATGTAGTACACTGAATTTCAGTGCATCGTACTGAACTTCTACAAATTGTAGAGTTCTAGTGAGAAAATGGCATAAGAGGCTATGTGTGAGGCTTCGACCAAGTTTAGGACTTATGCGAAGTGTTTTCGGCGCAAAAGAGGCGTGAAAACGGACCTCGATAAGTTAAAACTGCAGAATTGGTAAAGTCTGCACTGGATTCCGGTATGTGAACTCCAATACCGGAATTGGAGCTTGGTATACCGGTATGTGAAATGGTATACCGGAATGCTGTGTTAAACCGAGAAACCTAGCTCTCGGGTTTGCAGAATTTTCGGGGTATACCGGTATGTGAAAATGGCATACCGGTATACTGTGTGCGAAACAGTGAAATCAGCTCTCGGGTTCTGCGGAATCCCTGAGGTATACCGGAATGAGTACCCGTATACCGGTATGCAAAATGCACATACCGGTATACAGTGCCCAGTTTTGGGCTGGTGGTTGTGTTATTTGTGGAGAGGGGCAAAATAGTCTTTTCACATGACTTGGGGGTGTATGAATGGCTGAGACCTTCTCCCCTCCTCATTTGTTTTCCTCTCTACTTCTCCTCTCCCTCTCCTCTCACTTTCTCTCTCTAGAGATCTCTCCAAAAGCTTGGAGAAGTGGTGGATTGATCTTGGAAAAGGCTTCCAAAGGAGAAAAGAAGCTTCTTGGTGCAAGAAGGAGCTTGGGGATTTCGTGATTAAGGTTTAGTACCTCACGTTTTGGGTTCAAACCTTGGATTTAATCCTTTGAAATGAGGTTTTTGGGAACCCTTGGCAACCTAAACCACAAATGGTGGTTGTTTGGCCACGAAATCTAGGGTTTGGCTTGCATGCATGCAAACCCTAGGTAGAATGAGGGCTTTTGCAATGAAGGGTTCTAAAAATATTTGGACCTTCGATAATTGCAATTGAGGCATAGGAAATCATGTTGGAACACTTGATTTCGCATATTGAGATGGATTTAGGGTTCGTAATGAGTAACGAACCATTTTTCTTGTAGAAGCTTGGGTTGAAGCAAGAACTCAAAGCTTGGACACTTAGGAGCTTGAAGAGTACAAGAAATTGGAAGCTCTTAAGGTGGGTTTTATGGTTACCGAAGTGATTAGGTCACTTCCATGTCTAGGGTAATTATCCATTTAAGAACAAAATGGTATATGTATGTGAACCCTAGGACTTGCATGTTGGCAATGGTAGGAATCATGATGGGTAGAACAATGAACTCCTATTGCATGATATGAATATTCAAGTATAATTCAATTATCTATACTTGTTTTATGGTTGCATGTGAGAATCTAACCTAGTGTTGTTGAACATAGGTTGGAATATGTATGATTAAACCTAGTGTCATTGAACATAGGTTGGAACAAGTGACATTTAACCTAGTGTCATTGAACATAGGTTGGAACAAGTGACATTTAACCTAGTGTCATTGAACATAGGTTGGAATGTGTGAGAACTTAACCTAATGTTATTGAATATAGGTTGGAACATGTGAGATGTAAACCTAGTGTCATTGAACATAGGTTGGACATGTGATTGGAACCTAGAGTCATGGAACCTAGGTTGGTAAATGAGAAAGTAAGCCTAGTGTTATCAAACATAGGCGAGGCTTAGTGACTTGAACCTAAGATCATGAGATTTAGGTTGGCAAGTGAGAAATGTGAACGACGGGATGTGTGACGATTTTGCTATCCCGGGTAGGCGACGATTTCGCTACCATGCCATGAGTTGGCCATATTGAGACGGGATGTGTGACGATTTTGCTATCCCGGGTATGCGACGATTTCGCTACCATGCCACGAGTTGGCGGTGCCGACATGGGATAGGCGACGATTTCGCGATCCCGGGTATGCGACGATTTCGCTACCGCGCCACGTGTTGGCGGTGTCGAGGGGGAGTTGTGCGACAAGATCGCCATCCCGGGTATGCGACGATTTCGCTACCATGCCATGTGATGGCGGTGTTGAGACGGGGTATGCGACGATTTCTCTATCCCGAGTATGCGACGATTTCGCTACTCGAATTGGAGGTGACGATTTCATTCCTTGAATGTTGAAACAAATATGGTGAGACGGCGATTCCGAAACCATAAATAAATGACAAGTAAAAGAACTTAGTCAATGTGGAACATAGGATGAACCTAGGAGAGAATGATAAATTATATTTCATTTGGTTGCATCCTTTATGTTTATTTACTAAGCATGTAAATAATTGTTGCATAGTTATATATGATCTAACTTATGCATGTGGTGTTTCTTTGGACCTGGTGGGTCGAGCTTCTCTCTTGGGTGGCCTTACCCACTGGGAACTATGTTTATAGTTCTCACCCCCCATTTTCCAGGTCCTTCCGCGAGTGAGGCAGCGGAGCGAGGCAAGGGTTTGGCTCTTTAGATAGCGGCCCTTCCATTTTGGTGATGCATAGAGTTGTACCCCTATTTTGGATTATGATAGCTTAGGGGATTTCATTCTTGTATGAATGTTGTATATTCCATAGTTTTGGAACATGATGTATGGAATGAAAGTGAAAGAAAAGAAAATTTTGGACATGTATATTGTGCCTTGTGATGTAATAGAAGTAGAACTTCTTTATGTTGATGCTTTCCTTGTGCAACTCTTGTACTCCGTTCCTAGTTGGAACATGTTGGATAAGCTTGTGTTGTGACGCCTTGGGCGGGTAGAAAGGACTCTATCCGTTCGGCGGGTCTGGGGCATGCGCCCGTGCGGTTATCCTTTCCACCTATTTGGTGTTAAAGGGCCGGCGGGGCGTGACATCTTGCATGACTGTTTGTTGTGACCCCACCTTTGGCAATTCCCACACCGCTTTTTTACCAGGCCATTAGCAATAGATTCTCTCCATGCAGCCTTCCTTCTCCCCGGCTGTATGCGCACGTTTGGCGGCTGCGGCCGCACGACGGTGGTTGGTAGTGGTGGCCAGTGCTCTTTGCCTCTAGTCGGGGGGACGTAGTCATTATAGGTTTCGCGGTAAGTCGTGGCCTTGAACCAGTTCTCGACATATTCGTACAGATCCGAGCTCCTCATTGAGATTGCTCCCATGGCGTGATTACATTGGATGCCGTCAATGTCCCAACGCTTGCAAGAACATGTCAATTTAGAAAGATCCACAACCTTTGTGCCGCTTTCAGTGATTACTTGTTATGTCAAAATATTTGCCACAGGCATAAGCTTGACAAATAGTGCAACGAACAAAAAATAGTGCAAAAAACCTAACAGTAGTGCAACTTTCTTTAATTTATTACAATTGTTTTCGACAATAGTGCAAGTAATGATAAAGTAGTGCAAACGACTGTAATATGGTGCAAATAAGTCGAAATCACCTGGAAAAGCATATCTGTCGAAGGGTACAGGGTGTAAAAATGAGATGCATCCCTTGAACTCTGAATTATCTTCTCCGCATAAGGCGTCAAAACACTCGTAGTCTTCTCAGCTTCCACTTTTCTTCGGTAAAAATACGACGCCATTTTCTTTCGGGTTTTCTCTACAAGGTATGTAATTGGAAGCCCCTTTAAAGGTCGTATTACGCTGTTTATCGTCTCGGCACAGTTGGAAGTGAGCATTGCATAATGCCTGCAAAGGAAGCAATAGGTAGCCCACCTGCATCGAGGAAGCTTTGCCATGTACTTGAACTGTCCAGGGTTCAAATCTTTCATCTTCTCCATTACCTCGTTGAATTCGGAGGCAGTGTAAGCACGCGCAGCAACCCAGAATCTTCTCCACGCAGGGGTATTTTTGGCCGCGTGCGGGAGATTGGTGGATAGGTGGTACATGCAGTAACCATGAGCCGCTTCCGGGAAAACATCGCCTACGGCTTCAACAAGACCCTTTTGTCGATCGGAAATAAAAGTGAGTTTACTGTTTCGTCCATGGAGCTCAAGGGTCGAAATGATATTTTTCTGCATCCGTTCCAAAAACCAGTGCCAGGAATATCGATTTTCACCATCCACAACTGCCCAAGCTAATGGCAGGATACCGTTATTTCCGTCGATACACGAAGCCGTAAGCAGAGCCCCTCTATACTTACCAGTCAGGAAAGTGCCTAAAATTTTGACAAATAGTGTACGTTAGGTCATAATCGTGCAAAAGACTTTACTTTTACATCAATAGAATATGTAATAATGCAACAGTTGTATAAAATGTGTGATTTATGCCTCAACGGTGCAACTACGTACCATCCAGTCCAACCAGCGGCCTGCAGCGCTTCCGGAATGCACGAATCGATGCACCAAAAGACCAGAAGAAACGGTGGAAACGTCCTTCGTCCTGGTATGCTAGCTGAACACATGCATCTGTGTCACCCATCTTCAGCTCTCGCATGTACGATAGAAGTGCAGCGAACGAACCCTCGAAATCTCCGCGGACCGTCTGAAGTACCCTTTCTCTGGCCCGGTAGGCTTTCCAATAAGAAATATTTGCACCGTAGTGGCGCTGAATCTCGGTTTGAATTATCTTCGGAGTGTATTTATCATTCGCAACGACCTGCTCCCGAATTATAGAGGCGATAAATTTCTTGTCGCAATTCCTGTTCCCCAAACCTCCTATTGCCCGGCTGCACGTATGTTTGGAGTCAAATTTTTTCACCCACCACTGATTTAGTCTTGGTAAGTGTCGCGCCTTGATTGTCCATGGGCAATCCCCGACACGGCATCTCGCCGTTATTTTGCTGTCGTTGCACTTTGTGGGGGCGTATTCGAAGCCTCTTTTCATGGCGTAGCTTTTCATAGCTCTCTTGAAATCCGCTTATGTACTGTAAATCTAGCCCTCATGGAGATCATCCACATCTACGACAGTGCCAACCGCCTCCGGCGTAGCACTGTTCACGACGAGATCTTCCTCCAGTTCCTCGGCGTCAAAATGTTCCGCCGATGGAAGTGATGCTTCACATTGGCTCAACGGGACAACATCAAGGGCGTTATACGTCCGGTGAGAGTCGATAGAAGGGGATGCGACGATACGGAGGCTATCGTCGGAATCCATGTCATCTTTTACATAAAAATTACAAGTGCCCCCGTCGCTATTTTTCGCGTCGTCGATGATAACAGGATGACAGTATCTGCAGTACAGTTGCAAAGCAAATGGTGCAATATAACGAATCAAAATATGAAACAGTACAATATGCTACTAGAAGAGTGTATTATTTATAAGAAAAAGACAGTGCAATATGCTACTAGAAACAGTACAATATGCTACTAGAACAGTGCAATATACAGTACAGTCTGTGCATTTTGGGTGCAAAATCTATAGAGTACTAGGTCAAGAAAAAAACAATGGTGCAACTTACGTCCCAACGAGTTCAAAATTTGGCGGTTTAGGCGAAGAAGCATCAGCGGAGCGGCTGCTTATCAACATTTCCAGCCGCTCGTCTGTAAGCGCCTCGTCTATCTCGTCAGGCTCACATGTACGAACCTCTAACTCCACATTGGTACTCACGGCATACAGCTCCAATAGATATGTGTAGTACCCCTGGGGCCTAACTGATGGAATGACTGCAGTATCCTAGACTGTTCGACGCTTCTGGAGAAGGTCGGGACAAGTCGAAGTCGTTTCGGCGTCAAATAGACGCGAGAACGGACTTGGAGCACCGAAGTAAGCCAAAACTGATGTTTTGGGCGCATGGACTTTAGGGCGCCCGGAAGCTATGTTTTGGGCGCCCAGATGTTGAGTGCTCGTTTTCTGAATACTGCTAAGTCATTTCGGATTCAGTATCGGGCGCCGGAAAGTGGATCCGAAAATCCTACCACGTGAGTATCGATCCGCTTGACACGTGTTGATTGGTTGGTGAACTCCGCCGGACCAGGTCAGGGCGCACCGGACCGCGGCGGAGAGTCCGATGCTCGAGTTTGTGCAGGCTGAAGAACCGGGCGCCCACTTCTTGGGATTCGGGCGCCCGAATGTGTGGATTTCTGCTGAGGACAGGTTAGTAGCAATTCTGTTCTTGAGGCTTATTACACCGAAACCTTTGGTCTATAAAAGAAGTGGACGACCTCCCCTGAGGCTTTTTCTCCCCTCTTCATGGTGAAGCTGGAATTTTACAAGGATAGCCTCCATTTCCTCTCAAATTCCACCTTTCTCCATTGAAGACCTTGGTTTCCTGCTGAAACTGCAACGTCGACCAGTGGTGTTCGTGCTCGTGTGCAGTGTAGGAGTGTCTAAATCCAACGAAACTTGGTTTGTTGGATAAAGGACTCGTTGAGGAAGACGTGGAATCCTTCCAATCACATTTTGAACAGGTATGTAAGCTACAGTTGATATTTTACCGGACCCCTTGTGTTCTTGAGCTGAAAGTTGGGTTTTCCTTTGATCTTATGGATCCAAATCTTTTGGGAGCTGGAATTTCGAAGTGAAGATTGGTCCTTCCACTATCCTTGCTGGTTTGGAGGTTCTTTCCACCTGAATTGAGGATTCAAAGGTAAGTTCTAGCTCAGATTTTGAGTAATTGCTTAAGTGCTGAATTTTTGGGTCAATTGATGGATTTCTTGGATTTGTGAATCCAGATCTTTGTGAGGATCCTTGGAGAGGTTTTGGATTGTTCCATTACTGTATTGAGAGATTTGTGACCCTTTCCCTTGGGCTAGATTCGTTGGAATTCTAGAATTCTTGCTTAATGTGATTTTTACTTAGTTGCTGGAACTTCTGGATCCATGTGCAGGAGGGTCCAGTAGTGAATCCGAATCTGTGTGGGGACCTTTTGGGAATCGAGTCGAACTCCGTTTTGGCTGAAATATGGAGGGTGTGTTCTTGAGCCCCTACTGGTGAGTTGAGCCAAATTTCACTGCATTCGGATTTAGGATTTAGATTTTATCGCATGTTGAATCCATGTTGGTCATGCTGCCAGGCTGCAGTTCTGGGCTGATGTTCTGGGCGCCCAGAACATTGAGCAGGTGGGTCCGAATCTCGAGGTTGCAGATTTGAGCTCGATTTCAGCCGGTGTTGTTTGAGGCCTTCCACTCGACTCCTAGCCGTTGTTGGATAGCTTTTGAGGTGGGTTAATGTACCGAAATCGCTGGATTTCCTCCTAAGTTGTAGAGAGTGCAACATGCTGTTTTATTATCTGTTAAATCATGTTAGTAGCTCGAATTCATGAATTTGCATGTATTATTATGAAATCTAAATTTGGAGCATAAATTGATAATTTATAGACATGACTTTACATGCTGAACTGGAAATTGACTTAGGAGAAAACTCGCGAAACTGCAACCGTCACTTTTCGAACTATTATCAGATTTAGCTCTAGGAGCCGTTTCTGTACTTGTATCACTGCTGTTAGTGCGAGGTGGATACTTAGTTTGTTGTAGGACGAGTTTACGCTTGTGCTGGGATGCCGAGCTTGTATTTACAACAGGGTTAGGCTGTTCTGTATTACCGGGTGCCGTCGGGGTTGACGGTGGACCCAGACTCTTGTTTTAGCTTCTGTTTGTGCTGAGGGCACGTGAGCTTGGAGTCTTCGACCCATTTTGACCCCTTTCCATTTGATTATAGCCTGCCGGAGCCTGTTTGTGCTCGACAGAGATACACTTTTAACTCGGTTGGGTAGCTCCCCCGAGTACCGCTCCGGAGTGAGGCCTCTTTTGCGTTGCTGTCGCTACAGATTAGTTGGATCTGGTATTTGGACCGGCTACCCTTTTTGGTAGTGTGCGGTGTGGCTAGGCAATTGGCTGGACGAGCCTGTTTGGGCGGTTCCGTTAGATTGGGTCAGGGGGTGACTTCTCACTTTGGTGATGCTTACTTGAGAGCTTGACTGGGATAGTGGTAGGATAATGGCATTACAGCTGTAGAGTTTATTCCAGCTTACTTTGTTGTTCTTTACCTACCAGCTATATTGATAGTCTCGTAGACTTAGTGGGTGGACCGTTGAGGTCGGTAGTGGTACCCACTGAGGACTACTTCTTTTGATAGTAGTTCTCACACCCATTGTTGCCACTTTTTCTTGCAGAGTCTTCTTCTGTTGCGGCTGATGCGCCTGTTTCTGCGGATCGAGGTAAGGGTGTCGCGAGCTAGATCCCTACCTGTCCCTGTTGTTCCTAGAGGAGGACCCTACTGGAGGTAGTTTATTCTTTTGAGTTGAGCCATGTACATGTACTGTGGACTTGTTCCTATTTTGGTTCTGATGGGACTGTTGTATTTTGGATTCTATATGTACATGTGGCTTCTGTTATTAGTATATTTTATTTCAGCTCTATATCTCTTGTAGTTGCTTGTATGTTTGTTTACAGGTTAGCTATCGCTTCGTATACATAGAAATGTCTATGTATACGGCGGATCTGTTAGCGAGCCCGGGGAACGAGTAATCTGTGACAATATGCGTGGTCTCTATGTAGTTTTCATATGATTCGGACATCATCGTCGTCTACAATATCGATTAGGTTTTCTATTTTTCCACCGTAACTAAATTTAAGTTGCATCTTACACCGCTCCTGCGAAGTAATCATGAATTTGACGAAACGCGCTTGCAAGGCCTTAAAACTCTCCCCTTTACCAAGGAAAGCGAGTCGGTATTTTCCTCCTACATACTTGACATTTCCTCCATCCTCCTGGAAGAAACCATTAAAATGACAGTGCACTGGTACTTTAACGTTCTCCATGAGGTGGAAGCAATAAAGTTAGCTGAAAGTGGTGCAATAGCATTCATACATGCATATATAATCCAGTTCGATTAGATGAGTAAAAAGTTTTTTTATTGGCGGGAATCAGTAGGGCTGTTCGCGCCAAATTTTGATTTCGATAACAAAGTAGCTGAGATGGTAACAGATAACAATAGCATTCTCCCGCCGGCCGTCGTTACGACAGTCCTGTTCAGTTACACCATTTCTCCCTATATGTACACTCGTTTTAGCCTTTGTTGCACTATTTTAAAACTTGTTGCACAATTATTTTAAAATACTGTGCGGATTATTTACTGATATTAGAACCACTTTTTACTTTTTTTTCGGTAACTGTACAGTAAAATACGTCAGTGAAATCATTACGAGGTATGTTCTAGCATCGAAAGGAAAATGTGACTTTTTTTCCTCGGGAAGCAAAAGCGGCGGCTCGACAACCGAAGGTTTCGCCCATTAACCAACTGTTCTTCAGATGCATTCTACGTTACATAACTGTACTAAAAGATTGCACTATTTCTCACTGTCGTTGCACTATTTGCTTTCACACTGTAACAAATTTTGCACTATTGTAAGTTTTGTTGTACGTTTAAATGCATGCATGTAACCTTTGTAATGGGATGTTGCACCATTTATACCCGTATAACATAGTTCTTCCTACTGTTTCTTAAGGGATGTTGCACTATTTCGTTCAATATTTTACATCGTTCGTTTTCTACTGTTTGATACGGTTTTTTCACTCGACCTTTAGGGTTATTCCAGTATAAAAGGAGGTAAAGACAATGCTACACTTCGTCAAGGAGGCGAAGGCGACGAAGGGCGTCTGCCCTAAGCGCAAGCGATGCGGCCGTGGTTCATGAGGGTCGTCGTGATCCTCGTCCCCAGTCGCTGTGGCGGCGGCGGCAGCGGTGGGCGAAGCTCTCCTTCGTCTTGTTATTTTCGGCGGCAGTGGCGGATGTTGCGAGGGCGGAAATTAAAGTCGTCGTGGTTGGCGGCGGTGGTGTTGCCTACGGCGGCCGCCGCGGAAGGGGAGTGAGTCAAAGGAGGGGTCGCGGAGGAGGCTGCTGTCGGGCAGGGTAGGAGCAAACAGATCTGCGTTATGATTGATGCTCACTATCTGGAGTGGTTCCGTTGCTGCGAGCCCATTGGCCCTCTTCTCTTCAAGGTTCGAAATTATTTTTCCACATTTTTACTGAACCTGCTCGATTCTATTCTTCTACTCATCATTGAGTCTGTTTCCGAACCTGGTGGAGGGGAGATCCAAAGGGCTCGCACCAACTGACGCACTCCAGATAGTGCGCATCTATCTTAGCGCAGATCTGCTTGATCCTATCTTGCCCGACAGAATCCTCCTCCGCGACCCCTCCTTCAACTCACTCCCCTTCCGCGGCGGCCGCCGTAGGCAACACCACCGCCGCCAACCACGACGACTTTAATTTCCGCCCCCGCAACATCCGCCACTGCCGCCGAAAGTAACAAGACGAAGGAGAGCTTCGCCAACCGCCGCCGCCGCCGCCACAGCGACAGGGGACGAGGATCACGACGACCCTCGTCCACCGCGGCCGCATCGCTTGCGCTTAGGGTGGACGCCCTTCGTCGTCTTCGCCTCCTTGAAGAACAGTAGTCGCCATGCGCTTGAAATTGCTCATCCCATATCTGTATGAAATAGTGTAATTTTCATCAAACAAAAATATAATCCTTGGTTCCAAAAATTTAATCCTTGGTCCCAGAAAATGTAATCCTTGCTTCTAGATTAATAGAGAGTGTATTTTCTGTTTCAATCTTTAATCTTCTTATTGTTCATGTATTATATTTTCTGTCATTTGCGAACTCGTGCTAGTTATAGCCAAGCAACCCTCGGCGAAGATGAGCAGAACATACGCCGATCGGAGAACACTGATAAAACAGCGGAGTTGCATTGGTTAGGGGTGGAGTTGCACTGGTCATGGGCAGTTACACTATTTGACGAACGATGTTGTACTCTTTTGGTCGTTGTTACACTATTTAAAGTCTTACTTGTGCTATTACCTACGATGTTGCACTCTTTTGGTCGTTATTACACTATTTAAAGTCTTGCTTGCGCAAAATATATAAAAATATTTGCACTGCTTCAAGCCAAGCCAACACTTGCCGAAGTTGATGAGAACATTCGCCGGGCTGAAAAATACCGACTCGTTACACTATTTTTGAAGCATATGGCAGTAACTATTGTTACACCATTTACTGTCTCTTTTGCACTAATACACCGTTGCCCTCAAAGTTGCACAGCTTGCATGCCCTTGTGGTACATCTCTGCAAATGAACCACTCTGCCCCTCCTCCACTTCCTAATCCTGAAACTCCCTCCTCCACGCTTCCTCCACTTCTCTTCTGCAAGTGCCGAACGCGGCGGACACTGCTGGAATTAACTGCCAGTCTTGCATGGAGGAGTGCGAGAGGTCTACAAATAGGATAAGAAGCATGGAACGTCGGTTCAGGAAGAAGTCTGATTGATAGCGTTGCACTGTGAGGGGCGGATATTGCTCCATTATGTGGTCCGCACCATTTTGCACAATTTCGAAGTTGGGTTGTACCATTTTTCTTCGCTTTGCACTGTTGTCATCGTTGCAGGCCGCGTACACTTGCAAATAAAGCTTCGAATTATTTAAATTTCGAAACCGCGAACAACAAACATCGCGGCTGGCGAATGGCGGGGGCGCTTTGGTTCGCGTACAGATGAATGGGAGCTTGCATAAGCCAGCGAGTGGCGCATTTAATGCGCTGGCATTTATTGCGCTCGCAGACGCCGTACGCTACGTATGCGTATTTGAGCTATACGGGGATACAGTTGGGGCGGAGGGATACGAGGGGTATTTTGGTCAGAAACGTAAAAATTCGGACCGAATCTGCAATATTGAAAAAGACGGCCCAGATTTACAAAAGCCCAAAACTAGTGAATTTTTTATGCAAAAAGGCCAAAAATTTTTAACATAAACGTAAAAAAAAGTGTTGAATATAAATTAATATCAAAATATCTTGAGTCCAGGAACGAGGAAAAGTCTTGAATACATCTACGTGTAAAAATTTGTATGTAGTAAAAAGCGTACCTCAACAAATATAATACAATTTTATTTGCAAGAGGGCCCCATGGAAAATGACATAACATATAAATGCCCTTTATCTAGGGATGTGAATGTGTACCTTATAACTAGTTAAATTTTCAGTGGTCCAAGCGGTGGTGATCTTTCTACACATTAAAAGCACATTTTACCCTCAAATGGTAAATTAATCTTCCACTACATAACGGATCTAGAAGGAGAAGAGACCGAATTTTTGTCCCGGCAAAAGGTTTGTGATCCCATTGCAACAGCTTTTTCTTTTTTTTTCTTTTTCTCTTTTTCTGATTCCATCTTTTTCTTTTTCTGGTTTTAACCTTATGTCTCACTCAGAGTCCAAAGCCCTAATTAAGCAGGGGACCACCTGTGTAGCAATTGGATGTGACTTGGAAAGGAGGAGAAGGCGAGGGAAAGGGCAGACAGGATTGGGCATTTAGGATCTGCGCCTTTTGAACTTCGGAAGCAGAAATTAGTTTAGAATCCTCACCATTTTTATGTATTTTTAAGATAAGAGTGTACAAAACTTATCTAAATTATAGAGCATTTTAAATTAACTTTCCAATGTTCCCACATTTTAATGTTCCAACATTTTTTTATCTATTTTTAAATATAAAATATTTAATTATATTTTTATTTTTATATAAAATAAGTATAATATAGAAGATTTACTTCTGCAGTGCAGATAGTAGTAAGTTCTTGTTTTTGTTTTTATTTTTGTTTTTTTTTCTTCTTTTTGTGGGTGGCGGTACATGGTGGAGGAAGTCTATTGTGTCACACTTACACCACATCATCAGTAGCAAGTCAATTATATTTTTCTATTTGAGAGAAAAGTATAATAATTTTTTTTTATTAATCATAATGAAATATATCAATTCAAGAAAAATAATCTTATTGATTGGGAACGCCGAGCCAGTAATATATCCGATGCATTCTAGATTTTTTTGTGGCCGTGGGTGGAAGTAAATTCTTACTTTATTATAGACATGGGGAGTAGCATTTCCTGCAACCGGCACAGTTTGTTGGAAGACAAAGTGCTGACGGCAACTGGGACGGTACAGATGTGAAATGTTGTAAACTTGATGGCATCGAAGACTAAAACCAACAAGTTTTATAATAATAATAATAATAATAATAATAATAATAACGTAGCATACGGTTACTAGCACCGGTTGTCAGAGTGACAAAGACTTCATGGTTATTTAAAAATAAAACATTAATTACACGATACTACATCCTTCTTTATAGATTTTTCACTGCATGTACTGTACTAATTTTTTCCCCTCCAAATACATCATTTAATTATTATTTTTTTCAAATCCTACACTATATAAGTAATAAATCTATAAATTTAAATAAAAATTATTAAAAAAATACTGATTAAAAGTGATAGAGCATATATTCAATATCTTTTGACACAAAAATAATAAAATATATAAAATCAATAAAAATAAATAGTTGAGAATAACTTAATAAAAAATTTCAATGAATTTATTATGAAAATTTATTTTATATTTTTTCTATCATGTAATTAGTATTTCTTAATAAAATTGATATATTTTGTCAAAAACAATAGACTTATCAATAGTAATGTAGATTTATTAATAGTAATGTAGAGATTGGCGAGAAACGAATAGTTCAGTGATATTTATAAGAAAAGAAAACTAGTACAAAATAGAAAAATAAAAATAAATCTAAAAAACAGTGCAGAAAATGATAAAATAAAATAATATAATGGTGCCTTTGAAATAAAAAATTAGTACAATATAGAAATTGAAAAATTCTATAAAATATATAGTGTATTAAAGTGTAACTAAGCCCCAAAAAAAAAGTGTACAGTAAAAAGATTGGGGTTGTTTATTGACAGAATTGTAATCAATATTTTAAAAATTAATCAGGTCAAACAGCGATTCGCAAATAAATCTATAATTTTAAATAAAAATTATTAAAAAATACTGATTAAAAATGATAAAATATATATTCAATATCTTTCGACACAAAAATAATAAAATATATAAAATCAATAAATAAATAGTTGAAAATAACTTAATAAAAATTTTCAATGAATTTATTATGAAAATTTATTTTATATTTTTTTCTATCATGTAATCTGTATTTCTTAATAAAATTGATATATTTTGTCAAAAACAATAGACTTATCAATAGTAATGTAGATTTATTAATAGTAATATAGAAAATAGTAATGCAGAGATTGGCAAGAAAAGAATAGTTTAGGACATTTATAAGAAAAAAAAAATTAGTACAGTATAGAGAGTTAAAAAAATCTATAAAGTACAGTGTATTAGAGTGTAACTAAGTCGGAAAAAGTTTCCAGTAAAGAGATTGGGGTTGTTTTATTAACAGAACTGTAACCAATATTTTAAAAATTAATCAGGTCGAACAGCGATCCGAAAATATTATTGGGTCAAGGGTAATTAGTTCAACCAGTGGGTCAACCACTGGTTGAATCAATGACATTAGTATGACGTCATAAATATTTAATTATTATTTTTAATTTTATATAAAAAAATATAAACATATATTATTATTCTAGTATTATATTATACTTAATTATAAAATACTAATTTACAGATCAAATTAAGTATAAACGAGTTTTCAAGTTTTACTTTTTATAACACTACTTAGTGCTAATAGAAAATAAAACCAGTTAAGTTGATTTTAAGTTGTTCGATTTTAATAAAACTTCAGTAAAAAAAACTCGACTGGTTTGACTACAACCGGACCAGTTCCTCGGTTCGACGGTTGAACCGCCGGTTTGAATGTGTGTGTGTGTGTGTGTGTAAGATAGAGAGATAGTCCGGCTGTTAAGCTATCAATAGCACCAAGCACTAGGTGCTACCAAGTTTTCCGCCATTAGATCTCCGCCATTAGATCTACCACGTTCACCATTTCCCTCCGTTAGATCATTCAACCAACCACCCACTCAACCCTAGGGGACCACTATCATTCTAACCGCATATTCATTCATCCAAGGGCCGAAAACCTAATAGCACCAATGATTTGGTGCAATTAATAGTATATTAGCTTAGTTTTATATATATATATATATATATAGAGTTGAGCTAGAATACTTCTAAGAGTATCAAGGAGGTGGTGCTTGTGGGTTTATAGCCTTTGGATTGAGATTTGGAGGGTTGGGATGATGGAGGTAGGTGGTGGTAGGTGGTGGTAGGTGGTGGTAGGTGAAATAGTGTTTGATCTAAAGGCTATTAGTAATTAAAAAGTAGATCCAATGGTTAAAAATGTGGAAGCACCAAGGGGTTGGTGCTTCCAAAAGTATTCTAGCTCAACTCTATATATATATATATATATATATATATATATATAGAGTTGGGCTAGAATACTTTTAAGAGTACGGAGCCTTCCGTACTCCCACGTCGTTTTTGATGTTGGGACTTCCGAATCGACGATCGACTCCGTTAGACATGATCTAGAGTATTTGAAGTACCTAGAAAATAAGTTTTGCAATTTTTCGATATCATTTGTCCGGTGATCGAAAGGGATCAAAATCAATAATTTCAATGATCGTGGTGAGCCGTTTGCAAGTTTAACGGTGTAGAAATATCCAAATCACGTGAAAATTTGATAGACAATTCTTTATACTATATAAAACAAGATCAATATCTTTGATCCAAAATTTTAGAGTCATATTATCACATTTTGTGAGATTTTTATTTTCAGCCATTGATTTTGAGCCCTTTCGATCACCAGGCAAATGATATTGAAAAATCGCGAAACTTATTTTCTAGGTACTTCAAATACTCTAGATCAAGTCTAACAGAGTCGATCGTCGATTCAGAAGTCCCAACATCAAAAACGACATGGGAGTACGGAGGGCTCCGTACTCTTAAGAGTATTCTAGCCCAACTCTATATATATATATATATATATATATATATATATATATATATATATATATATCAATTAGACTGGAATGCTTCTAATAGCACCAAGTCATTGGTGCTATTAGATTTTCGGCCCTTGGATGATAGTGGTCCCCTAGGGTTGAGTGGGTGCATGGTTGGTTGAATAGTATGATTTAACGGATGAAAATGGTCAAAAGGGTAAATCTAATGATGGAAAATTTGGTAGCACCAAGTGCTTGGTGCTATTAGAAGCACCCCGGCCGGACTATCTCTCTTTCTATATATATAGGGCTACTATACTCATAATAGAGCCCTTTGTACTCATAAGTTGTTTTCAATGATGGAGCTTCCGAACTGATGATCCATACTGTTAAATATAATATAGAAAATTTGAAACTTCTAGAAAATAAATTTCGTAATTTTTTAAAATTATAATAAAGTCTATTAAGCGGGCATAAAATGAATAATCAAAATCGAACAATTTCCTAAAAATAGAGGATCAGATACTTAAAATTAAGATTGAACTTATTGATCTTTATCTAGATAATTAATAGAATTTTCTATCAAAAATTCAACCGATTTTTACTTTTTTACACCGTTAAACTAGCAAGTATCCTATACCGGCGTTAAAAATTGTCAATTTTTAGATTTTTTGATCGTAAGATAAATAATGTCGAAAAATTATGAAATTTGATTTCTAGAAGTTTCAAATGCTCTAAATAATGTTTAATGGTATGGATTGTCGATTCGGAAGCTCTATCATCGAAAACGACTTATGAGTACAAAGATGATCGTACTCATAAGGGTATATGTAACGACTCGGCCCACTAGCAATAATAACTCATTGGGCCCAAACTACTGGCTCAAAATGGTTAAGCCCAGTTATTATTATTATTAGGATTTATGGTCCCTTATATACACAACACAATCTCGTTTTCATCTGATTTGAGACTATTGGGGTGTCACATACTCCTCCCATTTAGGCCATGACGTCCTCGTCAGTCCAATCACATTCATAGCCCAAGATCACCAGGCGATGTGAGACTTATCTCGCTAGCCTTGTCATTTCGACCCTGGCTTAACCTGTTATTCTCGATCCTCGCTTAACCTGTCATTCCGACCCTGGCTCAGCCGAGACTTATCTCACACTTCCAGCTGGTGATTGGCTCTGATACCAAATGTAACGATCCGGCCTACTAGCAATAATAACTCGTTGGGCCCAAATCACCGGCTCAAAATGCTTAAACCCAATTATTATTATTAGGGTCTATGGTCTCTTATATACCATAGACCATAGCCATGACCATAGACCACAGCCATTTAGGCCATGACGTCCTCGTCAGTCCAATCACATACATAGCCCAAGATCACCAGGCGATGTGAGACTTGTCTCGCTAGCCTTGTCATTTCGACCCTGGCTTAACCTGTTATTCCCGATCCTCGCTTAACCTGTCATTCCGACCCTGGCTCAGCCGAGACTTATCTCACACTTCCAGCTGGTGATTGGCTCTGATACCAAATGTAATGATCCGGCCTACTAGCAATAATAACTCGTTGGGCCCAAATCACCGGCTCAAAATGCTTAAACTCAGTTATTATTATTAGGGTCTATGGTCTCTTATATACCCAACACAATCCCGTTTTCATCTAATGTGGGGCTATTGGGATGACACAATATAGTAGCTGGACTCTCTCTCTCTCTCTATATGCCTTTTTTGTAAAAAAATTTACTAATTTTGCGAATTTGCAAAATCAGACTGTCTTTCTGGATTTTGCATATTTGGACTAGATTTCTTAAAATGTGATCAAATTATTTTTATTCTTACGTTTTGTTCCTCTCGCTTCCTATCCTTTCTTCTCCTCTACCACCCTAACATCACTGTCATGCTCATTCTCCCTACCTCGTCCACGTCTCCAACGCCACCACTGCACTTCTACCTGCCTACCTTGTCCCAGTAAGCAGTAATGATGCCATTCTAGACGAAGAGTTCGGCAACAAGGCCATGGCAAAGAGCGTGGATGTGGACAGCAGTAGTGGCGAAAGCGCCACAAGATTTGAGGACATTGAGAGGTAGAGTGCATGGGAGGCGGGGGCAACGATTGCAGAGCATGCAGTGGAAGAGGCAAAGGGCGAGTGTAAGATTTCGAATTTTTAAAGTTTTAAAAATTTGCTTTGCTCTCTCTCTTTTCTCTCTACATGTACATATATATATATATGTATATATATACATATATATATGTATATGTATATATACATATATATATATATATATATATGTATATATATAGGTGTATATGTGTATTTGTTTGTGTTTGTTGTGTGTTGGAGGAGAAGTGACGGCTTTTGTCGCAAATCGGCGACCATTTCTGGAGATCTAAAATCACAGTTCGATGTTTCAACAGTGCTGATCGCGATGGCGTGATCCGTTCGTGAATCCGACCGTCGGATCGTGAGATATCACGAGGTCTTCGCCGAAAGGTCGAAATGCAGATTTTGATCTTTTCACGAAAAGGTCCATATTATGTACCATTTTGCGTGAGATCGTGCGTGGAGGGGTGTCGACGCATTTTACGCGTGCTATGAGGGACTTGGTCTGAAATTTCCAGTGTTTTTGGAGTTTCGTGCAATTGTACGTGTGTATATAAATTGCATGTTAGGGTTTAGGTTTGAGGAAACCCTAACCCTAACTCCCCCTTGCACCCGAGCCCCCTCTGCCGATCCACTCCCCGTGCGCCGTCCCCCGCGCGCCGCCGCCGCCGTCGCCGACCTGCCTTGGCCGGCCGGGCCGCGGCCGAGCTCTTTTTCTTCTTCTTCTCCTTCCTCTCCCCGGCCATCTTCTTTGAACCGCGCCGCCGCCGCCTCCTGCCGTTGCAGCGCCTCTTCTCCGGCCTCAGGAGGACCGCCGTCGTCGCAGCCTGCCTTCCCGGCCGCCCCCGTGCCACCGGAGCGCCACCTTAGCCCGCTCGGGTTTCCTCGGGCAGCAGCAGCCGAGGCCTACAAGCCGCCGCCTTTTGCTGTCGCGGTCGCCCACCTTCCGACCTCCGGCGACGTGCCGTGGTCGGTGCTCGCCTTCCCGACCGCCGCCACCGCTACTGCTCCTCGTTGCCGGTTGAGGTGAGTGTAAGATAGGGGGTTGCCCTAGGATCTATCTAGAGTATATCATTAGAAATAGATGATAAACAAAAAACTGAAGTAGAAGGCAAAGAGGTATGTGAACATAAGACAATCGCATCATTGTTTTCTTCTTCACTAGAACTCGATTCATTAGAAGTAGTGTCATCCCAAGTTCTAGCTTGTAAAGCCTTCTTTCTATAGGACTTTTTAGTGGGACAATCCGTGGAGATATGGCCGTAGCCTCGACACTTGTAACATTAGATTTTCCCTTCAAATTTATCCTTTTCTTTAGAAGACTTTGCAAGACTCTTCTCTTTTGAGGATTTAGAACGTGAAGATCCTTTAGACGAAGATTTGGATGTAGATCGATTTGTCTCGTTCTTCCGGAAATTCCGACGAAATTTCTTCGTGAGACGCTCCAATTGATGTTCAAAATCGGCGAGCGAAATTTCTTCGTCGGAATCCGAATCGTCGTCTTCCTCCTTCGTAGATTTGAGTGCAATACCTGTACTCTTAGAAGAAGACTTGGAAGAAGATTCATTAGTAGGAAAAGTCATTTCATATGTTTGTAAACCGCCTACTAATTCTTCAACTTTCATATCATCCGGATGATTGATTGTTTCAATAGCCGCTACTTTAGCCCTAAAACGCTCCGGAAGTGTTCGACGGATTTTTCTAACGACCTTAGATTCTGGGATCTTCTCTCCCAAGTTAGCACACGTATTGATAATATCTTGAAGTCTAGTAAAATAATCAATAAATGATTCATGCTCCTCCATGCGAATAGAATCAAATTGACTCGTAAGCATTTGAAGCTTTTGTATTTTAACTAGACTTGTACCCTCATGTGTAACTTGTAAGGTATCCCAAATCTCTTTAGCCGTTTCACACGCCGAGACACGTGTAAACTCGGTTTGAGATAAAGCATTAAATAACGCATTAATACCCTTACCATTAAAAGAAGATAGATCGATTTCATCCTTCGACCACTTAGTCCGAGATTTAGGAACGGTCAAATTATTAACCACTTCGGTTGGATGTTTCCATCCAAGTTCAATGGTTTGCCATACTCGCTCATTAATTGCGATGAGGAAGGCTCTCATCCGGACTTTTCAATAGGCGTAATTGGTTCCATCAAATAACGGTGGCCTAAATATGTTACCTCCTTCACCCATTATGAAAGATAAAGCCTAGATCCTGCTCTGATACCAATTGTTAGATACGGGGGAGCCCTATGATCTATCTAGAGTATATCAATCACCTAGAGGGGGGTGAATAGGTGTATAAACAAAAATCACAAATCTCAATGCGATAAAGTAATGCGAAAAATAAAATTAGCACACCGAGATTTACGTGGGAAACTCCACCTTGGAGAAAAATCTACGGGACCAACACGCGAAAACACAATCCACTAAAAGTAAAGAATTACAAGGTGATTACCGACTCCACGGACTTAACCTCTCCCTTCTCTTCAGCGGATCACGCGCACCAACGGGTTGTCCACGCCCCATGTCCGAATCCACGGACGCCATTCGAAAATTAGCACACCGAGAATTATTGTGCTTTCTCCTTCTTTGCATGAAACGTCGAGCGACGACGGCACAAGTGAAGGAGAGTCGGATGATGATGACTTAGCCGATGCCTACAATCAACTACTTGTTGAATCGAGAAAAATGGCTAAGCACAATAAAAAGTTGAGGAAACGATTACTTGAGCTAGAAGATGAGAACAATAAATTGAAGACTACATCTAAAGCTCTTGAGGATGAAAGGGAGTCGATATTGAAGAAAAACAAAATCCTCCAAGAGAAGCTCAACCAATCTGAAGTAACGATTAAATCGCATCAAGAAAAGGTTGGCTTTCTAGAACTACAATACAAGGAAATTTATGCTTCCAACCAATTTTTGACCAAACAAGTCCATCAACTCAAGTCCGACATACAAAAATTCTCCTCCGGTTCGAAAAAGCTTAATAGTATGCTCGGATTGGGTCAAACGGATAAACTTGGACTTGGATATGAGCGAAAACATGTTGAGAAGGTTAAAAAATCAGCACCCAAAGTCTCAACAAGTGTAAAAGAGAAAACATGCCATAGATGCGGAAAGAAAGGACATATCAAGAAGACATGCCTTAAAAAGAAAACTCAAGTGGCATCTTCTAGACATCTATCGGCATCTTCCACTACTCGACAACCCCCACGGTTTCAAAAGTAACATCAAAAAGGTCGAGTACCCAAGGTCAACCGAAAGTCAAAGCCACAACAACCAAATCCTCAAAAGCGGAATGCGATGGTGAGACCCACGGTTGATCAAAAGTCAAAACAAACCGTGCCCAACGTCAACAAATTAAGACAACCAACAATCCGACAAGTTTGGGTTCGGAAAGGTGATATCTTTCCTTCTCTAAAGTTTTAATATGTTTTGACTTAATGTAGTGCTTTGATCGATTTTTATTGCATATCTTTTGTTCATTGCATTACACGTTTTGGTGCTTTCATTATTACGATTTTTAGATTCTTTGAATGATTAGAACATTAAATAGTGCATTGAATATCAATAGGTTCACTTTCATTCACTCCTAATTAATCTCATATTAATTATCAGTTTTACTTTCTTTTCATTATATTTGAAGATAATTTATTATGAGAATTATTAATACTTATATTCATCAAATTTAGGTAATCTTGTGTAATCTCTAGGAGCTTAACCTATCTCGGTTGTGTGTGTTGAATTTGATGAATAGTTATTCTCTTATGGACTAAATTTGTCACATGTTCTTTCAACTAAGAGATTGCTTAAGCGAGGGGGAGTTATTATTATGTTAAAAAAAAATTGCTCATATGCTTTGAAAGATGTGGAAATAGTTGCATCCTTAAAGGAGTGTGAAAACTACCACCACATGGAGGAAAGAGCTACCACCCCGGTCGTCCGGTTAATGTGTGCAGCTACCACATGAGAATTGAATTGCATATCCGGAAAAAAAAATTATATAAGTACAAAAGCATGCAAAAGGAAAAATGTCACAAATTTTATTTTTCAGAGTTATAAGGTGGTCTGCATACATGAAAGATGCTCAAAGAGCCACCCCCTGTGCTATTGATTTTATCTCAAATTTGAACGTTTATGCAATAAATTTTCTGTCTCTTTGATGAATCCCTTAAGTCATCTTCATAATCCGTTTACATCTTGATAGCTTTTGAGCCTTTAGATTATTTTTGATAACTTGATTTTGAAGTTTATATGAATTAAAAAATCGTGTAATATTTTATCTACATTATGGTGATTATGTAGTAAAGTTCTTAATTCTTATGAAATTAATAGGGATTGAAAGAAGTCAATGTGAATTTATACTCCTCATGAACTAACAATGTTTGACGTTTTTATCACAAGTGGCTTCAAAATTGAAAAAGCTTTAAACTTGTATTTTGATTGATTTCTCTCGTAATTCTCTCTATTTTTGGGTGTTTTTTTTGACAATTTTTGACTAAAAGGGGGAGAGAGGTGATGAACTTAGACGCATGAATAAAGGGGGAGAGATTTAGATATGTTTTTTCTACTAACTTTGTTCGTGGAGAATGAAAATTTTTTACAGGTCTTTCAAGACTTCAAGACTCCATGTTTGTCTAAGTTATAGAGTTTGCTTTTAGGAGTTACAAAATTATAATTTTAGATTTTATCTGGATCTTTCACGCGAGAAGTTCATTGTTTTGGTGATGGCAATGAATTTCAATTTTGGAGAGATGAGCATCGTGAGTGTTTTATGTAATTTTGGGTTTTGTCATGAAATTGCCAAAGGGGGAGATTGTTACGGATTTTATATTGGCATATTTCGTGAAGTGAGTCGGAGTCTTGAAGGTTCAAAGAAGAAGAAACGAAGAATGAAGACTCTAAGACTCAACGTATGAATTCACGATGCTTGGTAAGTTTAAATAATCTTGATGATGATTTATGAACATTTACAAGTGTTTGGAAGATATTAGAATAGGTTTTTAATGATTTATAAATGAATCGAAAAAATTCATGCTACGGGGTCCGGACCCTGGGAGCTGCGGTCCGGAACCCGTAAGCCTGTCAGGCTGTTTCGTAAACTGGGTCCGGACCCTGATGGTTGCGGTCCGGACAATGAAAAGCTGAAATGTTTCAGAACCCGGACCCTGCAATCCAAGGTCCGGACCCCGACCCGTCGTGAAGTTTTGGAAATTTATTTTTTAAATCCTACTCTGATTCTAATGTCTCTCAAACCTAAAAATAAGATGGTAGATTTTCTTAAAATCATTTTTGGCAATCCTAATTTGTTTCGAAACCTTTTAAAATCAGTTTTACAATCCTAATCGAAATTGAATTGTTTCCAAACCTTTCTAAAATCTGTTTTTAATCCTAATATATTTCGGATTGCTTCTAAACCTATAAATAAGATGTGGGGATGTCTCTAAAACGTGGTTAAGCATAGATTATCTTTTAGAAACTCTAGAAGCTTGTAGGTAACCGTTTTCCTCATCTTCTACATCAAGCTTCTCTCAAATTGATTCATGGTGCCCTAATTTCTAATATTCTTTTAGAATCAATTTGAGAATTGCTTAGAGATTATTCCCACAGATTTTTTATGTTCTTCTAAGCAGGGAATCATCATCAATCTTATTTGTTTTGCTCCGGACGGAGTGGCGTCGTGGATTCGGCGTGATCAAGACAGTTCGTGGATTCGGATCGTTGGTGCTCGAGGATTCGAGTGGCGTCCGTGGATTCGGACGTGGGGCGTGGACAACCCGTTGGTGCGCGTGATCCGCTGAAGAGAAGGGAGAGATTAAGTCCGTGGAGTCGGTAATTACCTTGTAATTCTTTACTCTTAGTGGATTGTGTTTTCGCGTGTTGGTTCCGTGGGTTTTTCTCCAAGGTGGAGTTTCCCACGTAAATCTCGTTGTGCTAATTTTATTTTTCGCATTACTTTATCGCATTGAGATTTGTGATTTTTGTTTATACACCTATTCACCTCCCTCTAGGTGATTGATATACTCTAGATAGATCCTAGGGCTCCCCCGTATCTAACAGTGAGCCCCCTCCTCTCTACCTCCCCTGCGTCCGACCTGAGCCGCCGCGCGCGCCGCCTGGCCGCTGGCCGCCGGCTGGAGCTAGCTTGCTCCGGCCGGGCTCGGTCCTGGTTTGTTTGGAGCCGCGCGCATTGATCTGGGCCTCTGGCTGCCTCCCGATCTTCGGGGAGGTGAGCACGATGATCGCGGCGACGCGTTGATCACCGTGCTCACCTCGGCTGACAGCAACGATTGCTTCGCTGTTTTGACTGTGTCGAGCCCAATTAGTTTGTGTTGGATGTTTTCTTAAGCCGTTTGAGCCCCGCGACTATTTTTGTCGCTCCGGGATGCGAGCACCCCCTTCGCTACGTCGAGACCTGTCCGCTGGTGCTCGCGGAAGGTCGTGCGAACGAGCAGAGTGCTCTAACGGCCGTTTTGATTGTTTATGTATGTTTATAATTTATAGTTTAGGGCTTCTGTGTATTTGTCGCAGTGTGGCGTCACTACGGGCAGCAAGGGTTTAACCCTCGTGGCCCTGTGGACTGGTTGCCCAGGCTTGTGACACCCTAGCAAAAATCCGTTTCGATTTCCGACGCATTTTTCGACAAATTGGTCGGCGGAACGCGCGTTTCGATCGCGAGACTCACTTGTTGAGATCGTGAGCGACCTGGCTTCGTCGCCAAGCCTTGTCGGCTGTTCTTCTTCGCTATCCCGAAGTTTCGAGGGCAGCGGATGAGCGATGGAGGGTTCCGGTGCCAAAATCGGCATCTTTCGAGAACCGAAAAGCCGTTCTTGGGTGCGTTTGTGTTCGTGGCACCCCAGACTCGTGTCCGCTGTCCGATCACCTTGTTGGTGTGGTTGCGGATAGCAGATGACTTGTGTTGCTTGTTGGTACCCCTCTGGGGCTTGGTTTGGGTTCGAAATCGTTCCGGCGGATTTCTCGGACATTCCGACGGTTTTGGGTATGTGTATTCTTCGTGTCTTGTGTCAACTCGGTGGACCTTGACCTTGTGAGTCTTTTGTAGGTCCAGTCAACGTTCCTGTGAGCCGTTGGTGTTAGGCTCTCCCGTTCTTCAGGTGGGTGCTTCGATCCGGAGTCGATTCAGTGGACTAGCGGTGATACCTTTCTTCCCTCTTTCTTGCATGATTGGTTATTAGTTCACTAGACTCCTGTTTTCTCTCTGCTTATGTGAGCTTGCCATTAGTAGAGTAGTGTGGATGTTGCATGATTTATTGATATGGCCTGGTTGGCCAGTGGTGATCGCCTGTTGTTCTGAGCGATCCTTGGACTTGGTCCTGTTGCTGTTCTCGGCTTGTTGTCGTCCTGTGGATTGAGCATTTTGCATCGATCGTCACAGCTCGTCTAGCACTTCACGTACACCAGCGGTCTGATCCACCGTAGGAGGGTGTTCTTTTCAGGAAAAGGGTCGTGCGTTTCCGACCCGTGAGCCTCTTGCCAGCTTGCTTCTGCAGAGGTTATGTGTCGGTGGGTGAGCGTATTGTGACAGTGCCTGCGATCTGCGGATCTGGGGGGGGGGGGGGGGGGGGGGGGGGGGGGGGGGGGGGGGGGGGGGGGGGGGGGGGGGCACGGTGATGATTGGGTTTACTCGTTTACTTATCTGCAGTTGATGCATTATGTTATAGTTGCAGTAGTTTAGTCTTTCATACCTGTTTTACTGTACTTATCTGTGTTACTGCTCTCGTATACCTATCTACCTGTTGATCCTCCTTGCCGGTGTGTGCACATCGCCTTCATCGGCTTGCGGCACCCATTGGGAGGGGAGACATGTTTACATGTTCTCACCCCCCGCCATTATTTTTTAGGTGATCCTGGTGGTGGGAGTCGGGACGTGGTGAGGCGCGATAGCTAGCGAGCTTAGAGGTCCCGACCAGTATATCGTACGATTTGGTTTACCCTGACTCTCTTTTTTAATAGACTTTTATATTGTGGTTCAGTCACACTGTTTGTTTGCTGATGTTATGGATGGTTATGAATTATTTATCTATTGTGGACTTATGGCATCAGTTTATTTTTACTCTGTGGATTTCTACCCCTCGTGGTAGCTGGTTTTTAAAACAGGGTTTCCTGGTGGGAAACGATTTTCAAATGTTTTTACGATCGATCGACTTTTGACTTTCAAAAGAGAGTTCCCGTGTGGGGAACAGTTTTTAAATAATTTTAAATGATTGAAATTAGGGTTTCAAAATAAAGCTTCCGGGTAGAAAGCACTTTTAATAGAATGTCCTGTTGTACTGTGCATTGCATCATCCTTCGCCTAAGGAGTGCTTAGAGGCATGCAGGTATATAAGGATGGCTAGCTGTATGAGAACTCTTGTGTGGATGTTTGTGTTTGGTTGGTGAATTAATAGTGCTTGTGGTCCTGTAATGTTTTGTGGTACGCCGTGCAAATATAGAGGAGGCTCTGTCCATGTGGACAGAGGGACCTGTATTTGTGGCGGGTCTGTACGTCGTGCGGGCTAGGGCTTTCAAAAAAAAAAAAAAAATTTGACACATTTTTCCGCATCTAATACTAGCCCGGGGCGTGACAGCGAGGGAGGAGGCGCCATAGGGGCGTGACATCTGCAATACCATTAATAGTATACGAATAGTATTTACGAGTTCGACTACTGTACTATCGATAGTACCAAGCGCTTGGTGCTATTGAATATTCCGCCATTAGATCTACCCCTTTGACCATTTCCACCCGTTAGATCATACTATTCAACCAACCGCCCACTCAACCCTAGGGGACCACTATCATCCTAACCAGGGACCACTATCATCCTAACCGCGTATCCCTTCATCCAAGGGCCGAAAACCTTATAGCACCAAGTGCTTGGTGCTACTAATAGTACAATAGCCTAGTTCTAGTATTTACTATCAACTTTCTACCCTTGTGCCATACCCCGGGTGTCACGCCCCGGCACCGCCACTTTGGTAAATTCGGGCACGTGCACAGACCGCCGAACAGACAGAGTTTTTCCTATCCGCCCAAAGCGTAAAGAAAACAAGTACATTAAATTTCACATAGAAAAAATAATATAGTACAGTTCTGCACGAGGGCATATCACAAGAGCGAGAATTTAAACCTAACTATTACAACATTTGAAAATACACATTTTACATACACTTTTTCATATTACATTAATACATGAATGCTTCCTCGAAATACAACCTCGCTCTCAATTATATTTTTCTTTCCAAAATACATTTACATTCATTTATTCGTACGCGGGTGACCTACACTTGGTGACCCAGCTATCTAGGGCGCAACGCCCACGCCTCGGTCCGGTGCCGCTCCGCTAATGGTTGGCTCTGCAAAACAGGGGGTGAGAACTAAAAGAAGTTCCCAGTGGGTTCGGCCGCCGACCTCGCCGATTTTTCCACTAGGTCTATCAAGGCATAAGTAGATAAACAACAAGAAAGTAGTACAACTACTACACTATGCATAAACTGGAGTAAACACTACTATGCCTTTACAAAATAAAGCTGGGTAAACAATAAATACTATTATGCTCAAGATGCTTACCACTTTTACCTTTTAACCCAATCATACTGGCTCACGTGAAGTCAAGCCTCTAGATCGTCTACTTGGGAGATGACCACTCAACCCAACGCAGACCGTCTACGGAGGAGGCATAATCGACTCGTCACCTGTCATAGATGCTACTATGCTCAAAGACATGATCTATTATGCTCAACTGACTTTTTTTTTAACCTCATGACCCAATCTTACCGGCTCACCCATAGGTCAAGCCACGACTCACACCACCAAGTGGGGAGGAGGTCTTTCACTCCCGAGCCACCACCATGGCTGTCTGCCGGGGAGGCACCGTCGTGACCCTCGCCGCTTTTTCGTGTGACACTCCGGAGCTCACGGCTTGGGAGTAGCGACCTCCACAAGCCAAGTACAGACTATGTGAGTATGATCCATTCCTCTCATCCCGAGGATACCCTACTGACCAGGGTAACAACATACGCGGATCTACCAATCCCTAGTATGGTCCAGAGGATCTATATCAATCCCTCGCATGCTCATCTCAATCCTGTGCAACTGCAACAACAAACCCACTCGTATAATAATGACACACAATGTATACAATAGGATACCCAATTCATCTTTCCATCACTAGGTTCATGTTTACACTCACAATGACACATAGTATTTCACTTATTTTCTATGTCCAAACAACTAGTTAAGATGCCACCAAGTTCATGTCATCAATGTTCCACAATGTTTTCTAAGTTCACATTCTTGTTCATTGCATTCATAGGGTTTCAAATGTCCAATGACCCAACCCTCATGCGTCCAAGTGTCGAGTTTTCAATCCAATTTGACCAACCTTACTTTAGAAAGCATGCAAGGAAAATGAAAGATTAAACACAATAATAACCCTATATAAGTAGAATTTTCACATATGAATAAAATGGCAACATAGACATAAGAAAAAATTCAACCATTTCGGAGAGCACCACCCACCTCGGTTAATTGCCAATTGCTAGGATTTTCAAGCAATTTGATTTTCGACGCCGATTCGGCTCGACCCAAGCCTATCGGATGAAATTCAGCAAAATCTCCCATTTGGACGCCGTAGCCTCGTCGTAACCCAAATCAGAGTTGTCCCTCGTGTCGAACTACCCTTCAATTACAGATTTACGAGATCAATTTAGTTTCAAATCTCATAGGGATAAAAAGTCCAATTTCAACCCTAGGGTTTCAAGTTCTACAAGAAAATCCCAAATCATGATGAATCTTTTGATTAAACTAGTTTAGAATCATCTAGAGATCCTAGATACATCAATTGTATCCTATCATCTCTCTCTATCAACATATAAATTATATACACATCCATATGGCTAGTAGACGAAAGAGGAAGTTCGCCGTTTTTGGCGACTTGGAATCCACCTAGCGTGCGAATCCAACGAAAAGAATGATTGTCGAAGTGGAAAGATGTTCCGCTGCCTCCACCCTATCCACATGGCAGCCACAACACTCCGAAAGTCACGGGAAAATCCCTCGACGAAACGCTCGCAAAATCGGCTCCTAAATTACATAGAAATCGATTTCTAAGCTTCAATTTTAACGAATATTCCATCAAATCGACCTCTCCTAAGATCCGATATTAAGAATCCACCAAAAAATCCTATTCGAAATTATAATAATATTATAATACTAACCCGAGTGTCAAAACGCTGAAAATCGCGCGCACGGCGTTTCGATCGGCTCGTCACATGGCACCAAATCCATTCCTTTCTTCTTCTTCTTCTCTTTTTCCCTTTCTCTTCTTTTCTCTCCCTCTCTCTACGTACAGGTTGAAGGAGGAGGAGCTTCAAGAAAGCTCCCCTGGCAACTTAGTGGAATTCCACTAAGGCAACAATATGCCAATAAGTCCAATACAATTCAATATTCTAACTTTAGTCCAACTCTAGTCTGATACATTTAATTGGAGCCCTTCTGAATGTCCGTTTTTGTTCAAATTTGACTGTCAGACTCAATTAAAGTCAATCAGAAGTACGTGATTTTAACATTTCAGTTTTGAATCATTTTAGGTCACCGAAATCTCTACCGACTAAAATCTTTAACAGATTGCAGTCAGACTCCGTTTTTACTGCTCGGGTGTCAAAATGACATGAAACTTTAAATTTGGCCTCAGAAAAATAGTTCCGACATATTCTCAACTTTTAATAATTTTTTGACACTGTGAATTTTTCAGCTGAAATATCAATCTCGTTCCTGACAGAAAATTTTAAATCACATATTTTCATTTCAATTTCAACACAAGTCATTTTCGACTCATCTTTTACTTCTCTAGGTCCAATAAAAATAGTATCTCACACTATTTTTATTTACACTTTCTTTTATATTGAAAATCCGGTGTACTACACCGGAGCTCTTTTGTAAAGCAGTTTACAGGAAAAACAGCGAAAAACATATACTTTCTTTCTTAAAAAATCAAAACTAATAACTGTCCTGAATGTGCACAAACCTGCCATATAAACAAAGTCTTCCCTATACATACGCAGCATCGGAACCTATAGTATAGTATCAACCAACACATCAACCACAATAGGAACAACAACAAGAAGAAAATAGACTAAACAAGATGAATAACAACAAAAATTGTACACCGAAAGAATCTACAAGAAACTACTAAGAAATATAAATTCACCATTACTATCATGAATGATAATTAAATAGAAGGAGTCTTAATAAAAATATATAACGAGAACACAAGCTACTGCCACAGGGATATGTCTATCAAATCGCGCATTCAAGCACCGTTCCGAATCACCTTCTGTGTCACTTGTAGAAACAGGGAGTGAGAAACATAGACAAATGTTTTTTAGTGGGTACCGCAAATCTCCGAAGGCAAGCTATGCTCACTGGTAAACAAGAGAGAGATAATATAATCTGAGTGATATGAATAACTATGACGATACAGTAGCTAAGTAAAGATAGAAAAGAAGTAAGCAACTAAACAATTGATACATACCGCTATTGTAACATGAATAAATAAAATAAGTGTGCATCAACCCGACGAACAGTCCAATATTCAAACTCAATCCAAATACTGGCATGTTGGTTCAAAGATTTCAGGCAATGCCACACTTGTACTCAGTCACGGGCATATAACACCACTACAAGAAATACCGCATTAGGGCTTACGAGTCAGATCATGATCATTTTTTTGGAAAAAACATTGTGGCGGTGGCCAAACCTCTGGTGTATGTGAAATGCTCGATGAGCAGTGGCGATCGATGTTGTATACTCAATAGCCAAACCGGCGGCAAATAGCCATGAGAGATGACGGGTAAACCACTGACCAGTAAGGTCAAAATGACATCTCAAGGATAATATGAATAACACCAACTGATTACGTCAGATAACTATCATATAAACGTGCAACAAAATAGCAACCGAGGTAATCCACCAACCAACATGGGTCAAAATGATGTTATTAAAGTCATAATACTGAGTAGGTCAACTACTGTCATGTAATAAAGTCAAGTGATGAAAGGTCCACCGCTCTATAACTCAAAATAATCTACACGATACATCAATTGAAGTAGAGTAAATACAGTAAGAAGTCAAGTGACAAAAGGTCTACTGCTCAACAACTCAAAGTAATCTATATGATAAATCAACTGAAGTAGAGCAGATACAATAAGAAGTAAAGTGGAGCAAAAGGTGTACACAACCATATTAGGGATAAGAGAACAAAATCGAGTAGGCACCACTTTACCGACTTCGGACTGAAGCACCCACCTATAAACCGAGTACCTGAGTCCGCGACTTTGTCATTGCCCCAATGCCTTTAGGCGCAATATTGAATTAGAAACAACAAACATCAGCATAAATCATGTGTCTACTGCACCAATCGACACAGTTATACCACACCAAAGTGCACCACAACATACTCGGAATATAGATTTCGCAATCCGATTTTCAGAACTAGACCAACCGCCGAGCTGTCGCTATAGAAGTCCAAACAGCTTCTAATATCAAATTGACAATTACCCGCAACACTAAGTCTCCAACCACACGAACCAGTGTGATCGAAATATCGGTTTCTTTAACCAATTTCTGAACCTCGCTTAAACCGTCACCTAACCGACCATGACCTCCAACCAACTCGTTAGAGCGTCCCAAGACATGCCTTAGATCTCCTTACCACCACTCGCTATATCAAAACATACCAATTTAGGTGTTAGGACAACCGCAGGCAAAATGCGAAGCCTAAAGCTATGCCTTAATGAGTTACAGTGTACGCTGATTTTGGTATAGAAACCAATTAAAAGTCACTTGCATACCACACTACTAGTTTCGACTAGCAAGAGTCCTCTAGAATACATCCCACAAGTTTCAGTATCTAAGTGCACAATCATGCGCCACAATCGTGAGGTTTCCACCTTGACAAGTCCTAAAGTTGTTGATTTCGGCAATGGGGTAGCACATGACTATACGATCGCTCTCAAGAGTCATTTCCACTCGAAATGTGACTATAATAGATCTGTGGTCAGCAATAAGTATGGTCACGCACTCCCAACCTAACGGTTAGGCCAAAAAGGTCCAATTCGATATATCAAACACCGTTTCGGTGTCGGAATGCGCACACAACCTGTATTTCAATCCAAAGATGGCCCCATTATCACAAGCCCTATAAACATCACATTAGGTCACAAACAATACCAACCACGCGATCGGAATATCGGTTCCAACTGTCGATTTCTAATTCCTTCTGATATTTATGTAAACTCTCCGAAATAGCCAATTTGGCTCACAAAGGATCTCAAACCACACTCTGTATCTCATCGATCCATCTGCTGTCCCAAAATGCACCAAGTTAGGTATTGTAGCAGCTGCAAGCAAAGTGCAAACTGAATGACGCTTTAGTATAAAAAAAACATGCCACTTCTAGCTCCGAAAGTATCCCTTTTGGCCTCGGAACCCATCACAATCTTCCCACTGTCTCTGAATACTTAAGACAGCGAGAAACCAACCAGCTGAAAAGGCTCTACACTGTCCACGGACGGATGTAATGATGTTTACACGATTTGCGAATCAAAAGTGTATTATAACTAGAATTCCAGCGACTAAAGCACCGAAAAGCCCCATTTCTACTCCAAATTGATTTTTGGACTTAGGAAGGCTAGTCAAGGGTCCAACACGCATAATAGACACTGCCCAAGTAGCCAGTGATGTAGAATTACATAAAATATATACTATAGAATTCGAAGTTTTGGCTTGTTACTGTCGATTTCATGACTCAGAATTCGACCAACAGCACCAATAGATGGGCAATGATGTCCCGAACACCGTGCTTACGGTCCTGAGCGCCAAGGCTACCGACAACAAGGTTAGAGTAACCTTTCGCCGGATCAAGATGTCCCTGGGAGCGCGTGATCCTAACAAGCCCGCTACAACAACTCGGGCTGTCACCGAGGCGAGAAAGGATACCATGGAGGTTGGGAGGGTACCATGCTCCCTCACCAGAGTGTCACCGGCAGCCAGGATGGCCAGAATAGGAAACCCAGGTCAGGAGAAGCTTTAACCGCAGTAGGGTTTTCCAAGCTTCTGCGTAGCCAGCGGCAGCCAGGGCCGTCGAGAGTAGCATAGTTGGCTAGATGAAATGCTGGGGAGGCGACGGCTGGCGGCAGGGAGGCAGCAGCGGCGTGGATTGAAATGGATCTAGCCATGGGACTTCTTTCCTAGAGCTCCGGCCAAATCCTATCACGGGGTGGCTTGGGGACGAAGGGGCAGCGTCAGAAAGGGGTCGTCAGAGGTTGAGAAGATCGCGGCGGTAGTGGCGGTGGCCGGGGTTGCAGCCTACCCGAGAGAAAGAGAGAGATCCAAAGGGGAGAGTGAGAGATCTAGAGAGAGAGAGGGAATGAAAGAGATAGACCTCAGCCGAGGTTCACCATCGGCCGGAGAGGCCGCGGGTGGCGGGAGAAGGTGGGGCGGCAACTGTGGGGGTAAGAGGAGAGGCAGAGGAGAGAGGAAGAGAGAAAACTAGGGTTCGTATTTTCCTTTTATTTTTCTCTTTTTATTGTAACAATTGTAGGAAGGTTCTTGCACTCTTTCTCTTTGACCACTTTAGTCTTCTCTGTCTTCTACACATAGAATTCCTCCGTTGCGAAATTTTTTTATTTTTCACGCATAAAATGACAACTTTTTCGTTAATTGCTCTATTTTTAATTTTGTAAAAATTACTTTTTAGCCGCTGAGGTCTATAGTTTCTTATCCACAACTCACCCACATGTGTAACCTGCACAGCAGTACCTTCTATCAAATTTTCATGTAATTCAGTATATAAAATATCACGCTTTTTTGCATAAAAATTTATTTTATCGATTTTTCTCTCTCGACTGTTTTCATCTTCAAAATGTCACTTTTTTGTGCAAAATTGCATGAATGTCTCTCTTGTGACATACAACAATGCAGACCTTCAAAATAGTGATATTGTTTCGTTAAAACCTGTCCCACTAAATAGAAATATCCTAACTTTTTGAAATTTATATATAGAAAATTACGGTTTCTACTTCTTGAATTACACAATAGTTCCACCACCAAATAGTAACTTCTATGTATTCAAGAGTCAAAAAATAGATAGCGAACACTATACCTCTATTATCAATAGTGTTTTAGTTTTTCTCTGTATATTGATATTTACTAAACAGTTACTACTTAAAACACCTAACCTAATTTCAAAAATGACATGATAAATTAAGGGAAAAAAAACTAATAAGTTATACAAACTATCTTTGAAACATCTAAATATTCATAAGACAACCCAAACACTAACTGAAGCAAAAGTTTTTGGTTTACTTGGTGTTTGGTTTTTCTCTCCATTAGTTTTGTTTTTAATGTTGATATTCTTGTGCTGAATTAGATTGATTCGATTTCAATTTATCTTATAAATCAATCCAATCAACTGAATCATGCTGACTCCTAGTTTTAACAGTTGACTCCTAAAGTGCAAATCTATTCCTTGTGAAAGTAGAAAAAGGCTTGATGTAACTTATTTAGGCTACAGAATTACCAAGTTATTCTGAATGAATCCTAAGATAATGTTTGGTTCGAAAATAGAGTTGGACAGTACTAAGTATTTTCACTATTCTTGGAAAGACTATGGTTGTATACACCATCTACATTTGAAATTAAGTCCACCAAGCCAAGTTTACTCCCAATGATTAATAGCAATTCCATGAGATGTGATACAATTAATTATAGTATCTCCAGGCTAGTTCTTTACCTCAACAAACTAATGCTATCTTTAGTGAAACAAAATGAAGATAATAAAATAAATAAAATTTCTTAGTAAAAAAAAGGAATAATTGCATATGGCTCCTTACAAAAGTATCAAATAGCAAATATATCTCTACAAGACTTAAATTATCAGATTTATCCCTCCAAAAGTCCTTCCATCTGCAATATATTATTCTATTACCAAAATTTAGATAATCATGAGTTAAAAAAGCTAACCTAAGTTAGTTAAGGGGTAAAGTGACATTTTTACCCCTTATATATATAATTTGTATTCCAATGTTGAGTCATGTCATCTTTCTCATCCTCTCCTCTTTGTCTTTGCGATGACGAGACCTACGGTGGTGGCGACGTCGAAGTCGAGGCTCTCGGTCGTGGCAAAAATGAGGTACGCCGCACGCCGCAGCGAAGGCAAGGAGAGAGAGAAAGAAAGAAAGATAGATTTTTGCAGTTACAAATTTGTAAGGGTAAAGTAGTCATTTTACGTACCCATTAAAAACTAATTGTGCATCAAAAGGCAGAGACATCTATGAATGAATCAGAACTTTTAGAGAGATATATTTGTAAATAAACCAGATAATTTTCGAAAGGATAAATCTGATCATTTAAGTTTTATAAAAATTTATCTATTATTTGATACTTTTGTAATGACTGTACAAAATTAACCCTAAAAAACAATTCACTACACAATATAAAAATCTTCAAAACAATCATTCCTCAGTGCCTTTGTTGTTTCGGAATCATTGGGCCGCTCGATTTACCTTTGCCGCATGCAGAAGAAGAAAAGTAATATCTACTTTTCTCACATTGAGTCATTATGAGATAACCCTAGTCCCACTACTCCCATTTCTCCTAATTTTGGTTGTAGGGCATAAAATGTAGTGAACCGAATTTTTGTATACCTCCGAGCTTAAGTCAAGTTGGATGAATTGTGGTTAAGAAGTGAATTTGATGAGTTCTATGTTGGGTTCCGAGAGCATCGGAACGATTAGAAGAAGTATTGGTGAAACTTGATGAAAGTTGGAGTAAATAAAAACTTTGGAGAAATGAGTGTACTTCGAAACCTAATAGTTTTTATAAGGAAAAATTATAAATCTCCAACTTTGAAAGTGTCTCATATGTGTAAGAGGAGTTTCGGTTGTGTTGGAATTGATTTGGAAAGAAAACAGAATGAAAAACGGAGTTTTGTAGTGAAAATGAGAAGAAAATAAAAAGGCTGAAAACACTGTTCATCGTGTCCGGGTCCGGACCCCAGATCTGAGGTCCGGACCCCAGCTGCGAAATGCTGAAATTTGCGTACGGGTTCCGGACCTTGATGCAGGGTCCGGACCCTGCACTGTTTGGGGGTTATAAAAAGTGCTCCACAGCCTCTCGCTCTCTTTCCCTTCCTCCCACATGAGAGGAGCAAAGGGAAAACCCTTTTCTCTCTCTCTTTAGCACCTCTCTCTCTCTCTTTCTCTCTTGTAATCCCTCCTCAAGGTTGGAGGATTTGGTGGAGAAGAAGATTGGAGGTGGTGGAAGCTCTCTAATGGTGGATGAGGCTTGGAGAGCAAAGTGACCAAGGTGAGATTTTGAGGTTTGAGTTTAGGGTTTGGATTAAATCCTTTAAAATTGGTGTATTAGAGATCTCTAGATGATTCTAAACTAGATTGGGTAAAGATTTACCATGAATTTTGGGATTTCTTGTAGAACATGAAACCTAGGGCTTGGATTTGGGGCTTTTGTCCCTAATGCGTTTTGATCTAAATTGATCTTGTAAAACCTTAATTGAAGGGTAAATCGACGTGTTGGGCAACTTGGATTGGAATCCCTACGAGCCTACGGTGTTCAATTGGCAAAAATTGCCGTTTTGCCTTCGTTAGGCTTGGGTCGAGCTAAATCGGCGACGATAAATCGCGGGACTTGGGTTCTCGCATCTTGGCATCGAAACGAGGTGGGTGGTGCTAACCGGAATGGTTGGATTTCTCCCTATGTCTAAATTCTACTCTTTGAGCATATTGGTATATATGTATGAAATTGCACGTAATAGGGTTCAATTATTTTCTTGTTATAGAAACTTGCATGCCTCCTATGATGTATACATTAATAATTGTGGTGATAACTTGGAACCTAGGATGCATGAATTTAGCGACATATGAACCCTAGTGACATGTTGAACTAGTAGAGAAGAACTAGTGGATTGGACATAGAAAGCAAGTAGTGGACATCGAAACAAGTGAGATTCTAGATGTCATTGTGACGATTAAATGTGAAATTGGGTCATTGCATGAATGTGAGGCCATAGTCCATGAAGCATTGCATAGTTGCTTGTGTCCACATAGTGTGGTGTTGTATATCCTATTGATGCACGCGACATGAGTTTAGTAAACTCTCGAGTATATGTGGGTTTGTTGTCGTAGTTGCACAGGATTTGTGTTGAGAATGCGAGGGATTGAAATAGATCCTCTGGACCATGCTAGGGATTGGTAGATCCCCGTGTGTTGTTACCCTGGTCAGTAGGGTGTCCTCGGGTTGAGAGGACTAGATCGCACTCACATTGTCTGTTCGGCTTGTTGGTGTTCGCAACACCACAGGCAGTGAGCTCCGGAGTAGTCACACTTATGGGTTGAGGGTTATCTCCCCAGCAGACGGCCCTAGATGGTTGAGGGACTATCTCCCTGCGGGCCCTAGTATTGTGAGTTTGGCTTGACCTTCGGGTGAGCCGGTAAGATTGGGTCAAAGAGAAAAGAGACAGGTTGAGATTGACCATATTGTACCATATGCTACTTCCATTGTTGCATCTTATGTAGAGAGTGAGCATAGTGAGATCACGGGTTGTGTGTGGGGTCGATCATGATATCCTTGTGAGTCGGGCTTGGTCTTGTGAGAAGCCCCGATTGGGTCAAGAATGAATTGGGTCAAGAGTGTGTGAGGGACACTGTTGAACATATTGGACCATGACATTCATTCCTTATTGTAAGGCATAGTAGTAGTCATTTTGCATGTTGTATGTTTAGTAGTGGTAGACTACACATTCAGTTGCTTATATATCGCATTGCTATCTCATTTCGTATTACTATGCCTTATTGGACCTAGTGGGAAAGTCGGCGAGGTCGGCGGCCGAACCCACTGGGAACTTCTTTTAGTTCTCACCCCCCTGTTGTTGCAGAGCCACCATTAGCGGAGCAGCACCGGACCGAGGCGTGGCATCGCGCCCTAGATAGCAGGGTTACCAAGTGTAGGTCACCCGTGTACAGATAAAGAGTGTAAATGCATGTTGTTAATAAATGTAATTGAGAGCGAAGTTGTATATTTTGAGGAAAATGGCATGTATTATGTATTAAAGTTGAAAAATGGGTGTAAATGTGAATGCTTCAAGTGTTGTAATAGCTAGGTTTAAATTCTCGCTCTTGTGATATGCCCTCGTGCAATTCATGTATGTTGATTATTTTCTCTGCGCAAAACTCTATGTACATGATGTTGTTGAGCCTTGGGCGGACAGGGGAGGCTCTGTCCGTTCGGCGATCTGTGCGCGCGCCCGGACCGACCAAAGTGGCGGTCGCGGGGCGTGACAGATAAAGTGGTATCAGAGCGTAGAATGAGTCTAGGAGGACCTAGGAGACCTTAGACTTGGAAAGCCTTAAGGACTTAGGCTCGTGAATGGACGTAACTTGTGGCGAAAGTCGAGTGATTGGGTCAAGTGTCTCCAATAGTTTTTGGAGGCGGATTGAAGGTGTTGCAACTACTCTGTTTAGATGGTCGTGTTGGCTGCAGACAACATGATGTCGAAAGTGGAGTAGGGGTACCCTATGACTTTCGTTGATTGGGTCGACGGTTGCGCGACGGAATCGGTTCGAGCGTTGGGGTCTCTTAGGCATGCGTGTTATCTCTCGAGTGACCATGGCGAGTCACGTGGTAGTAGGGATGTTGTGGAGGACTGGATAGCCCTCCGATGTTTCAGGCTAGGTGTCGCAAGAGCATGAGGCCTCTCATTGTGGCCGAGATGCGTGGTTGTAGGAGCCGATGCGTGCCCTGACTTGGTGTCACGAGTGGTAGCCTTGGAGATTTGATAATCCTCGTCTTGAAGGATATGTACGTGTTTGCCCAGCTAAGATGGGTGATGGATGCAATGTGCGACCCTGAGTGATGGATGTGGTGCACGATCCTTGATGAGGGGTGCAAAGGCACGACCCATGGGGGAACAGTGTAGGTAAAACCGAACTATGATCGGATGACGAGAATGAAGTGGCCGAGTGGGCTTATAGAGTGATTAGCCCAGTCATGATGCTAACGAGATGTGCAGTATGCTATTGATGATGTATAAGGCACTATTGGAGTGATCTGTTAGTATGGACCGAATCTTAAATCGATTTTGAGGAAGATCGTAGAAGAGGAGAGGGAATGCTTTTAAGGTGGTTTGATCTTCCCTTATCCTTAATTTTCTTGGATGTTAGTATGCGTTATGGTTGGCAGTTAAACTAAGTATGATTTAGTTGTGTGCCAGGAGGATTTAGGGTTTTAGCCCTCTTGTGTCCTAAGGTGGAACTTGGTGATGTCAGAGCTCTAGGCTGAACATGAGCTTAGGAGCATTTGGATGTGTGATGGACGTGCGCATTAGCCTTGGAGCCATGGTATTGGGGATAGATTATAGTGGTTGAGCGAATCCTTCCCTGAGATGATAATCTTAAGTAATTGAAGGAAAGGGAAAGTGAACGAGGGATATGAAACCTTTATGGATACGGTAGTGACCGCGTATGAAGAATTAACGACTTAGGGTCCTACACTAAATTGGAACCCTTTGACGGATTGGTCATGGGAATAATTTTCGCTGCCATAGAATTGGTGTGACGATTGCTAGATTTGGATGAGTTAGCCTTGAGGTGCAGCGGCTCAAAATAAGAGAGTGCTCATGGCAGGTAAAAGATAATGAAGCAGGGTTTGCTTGGTGATTGTGGCTAACATGAGATAGAGTAGAGGCATAGTGTGCTCGACTGTAGAGTTGCCACGGAGGCACGAAGTGAAGGTTCAGCTGATGGGGGTTCGTTGGCAGTAGCACTCGGGCGTTAGCCAAGTGTGAAGGGAGCCGAGGACCGCTCAAGGGGGCTAGTGGTTCCTTTAGGGTGCCTAGTGGCTAGTATATGATACTCAGCAGAGTAGAGCTATACTGAACGTTAGCCAAATCGGATGAAGTCCAATGGAAAGTGAATTAGATGTACTTAGAATCAAATTTCGTGGGTTTCGGAATGATTGCGAGTGAGCTAGAGCTCCGAGAAGCGAAGATGAAATTTTTGGGAAGAAACGAGTCTGGGCTGAGGGACTCTCGGGTTCCGGACCGTGGCATCAGGATCCGGACCCTGATGTTTTTGTTGGGCAGAGAGCGTATCAAGTTTAGACCTTGGGATCAGGATTCGAACTCTTCGCTCGCGGAATGCCCAATTTGAGAGCATTATGGTGGTTTCGCTGAGGTGAAGGTTTAGGTGAATACCTAAGTGTTGGACGGCCAAAGCATATTGCGCTTGGAGCGCCTTGGTCACGTGGTGACGGTTTGAGGGCATTTCTTGGGGATTACTCGTGCCTGGACCATGTGTGGACTGTGGGCCTGGGGCCTTATGGACAGGTGCAGTCGGTATCATGTGATAGCAGCTCTGAACCTGAGGATAGAGCTCGGCTAGGATTCATGGTCGAGACGGTAGTCCGAGCGATGACCCGGAGATGTGGAGTGCCACGTGTGGAACTGTGAGTTTGTTGGTACACCTAGAGTGTAGATGCGAATGGCCATAGGGTTACGATGACTTGCAATGTAATTACTCCTTGTTGGAGTTTCGATGCGTGGTCCCAAATGAGGACTCCACCATGTGATGATTAGGTCCGCACATGAGAGTGAGAGACGTTGCACGCTGTCGCGTCAGACTTTACGCTGTGGGCCTACAAAGGCTTGTCGGTCGGTGGACCCGTAGCAATCTGGATTAAACGGGTAAGCCGAGGGCTCTTCTAAAGGGAGCATTAGTGGCTTGCGAGAAGGTGGAGGGTATTGACCAAAAGGGCAAAGGCCCAGTCATGTCGCTCGCCTGATTGGTAGAGTCACCGACTCGCAGAGCCTAGCGTTATCGCGGAGGTGGAATCGAAATTACGAACTGGGGGTTCGTATGGACTCGTCGTAAGAGTATCGTGATGCCAACCTGTGGCATGTGGAAGTAGAGCATCATGCTCCGTGTGAGACGTTGGGATAGTAGAAGCCACATGCGAAATGGGGACTATGTCCCGGAATGGGTAAGTGCTCGAGGATGAGCCATGTCGTTGTGGAGCTGGAAATCTATGTGTGGTAGGATCCACTCGTGATGAAAGAAAACACCAAATGGGAGTTGCTTGTGAGCAATACCAGAGAGTGGACCAATTAGGCTCCGGATTAGATTGGTGAATGTGAGGAAAGAGTAATACTGTATAATGTAGACTCTTTAACGGGCCAAATCGATGGGCTTGTTAAGTAGAAGGATTTGGAGTTGTGGATTCGATAGCACCAGTGCTAGCCGTGGGCGAAGATCACCTATGATGAGGATGCCGGGGTGGGGCATGAAGTGACACCCTGGAGGCCCTATGGAGTGAGGGAGGATCTGTCATGTTATGATACTGGTGGTGGTGGATCATTCAGCTAGTCGGCTCATTCCTGGCCGATCCACACCACGAGGCGGAAAGGCAGTTCCGACCTAGGATATTGCACTGTGAATGTGCGTGTGATTTTAAGAGCATAGGGGATGTACTACACAGTGAAGTTAGTAAAGTTGCTCGTCAACGGGTATTGACGGCGCAAGCATGACAAGGAAAACCTGTGCAGACGGTGATTGGCAAATACAAAAGTTGCGGTAGATGATCGCATCATTTGGATGTGCCACCCGTGTGAAGGGTGAAGTAGTTTGGAGTGTGGAATAAAACAAAGTGCCCAGTATGATGGACCTGTTTGGTGTCCTCTGTTATGAGTCGCGTGAGCTGCGGGAAGCTATGTCATGGGAGGAGTTCCCGATGTGTATTCTAGCTCCCGAGGAGAAGGAATTGCGGAATCGTGTGATTCCGTATGTTAAAGTCCAGTAGAGTAATCAGGACGTGATGCGAGAACACTACCCTCACCTCTTCTGTCGAGCTGAGGTATGAATTTGAGTTTCGCGGACGAAACTATTTTTAAGAGGGGGAGAATGTAGTGAACCGAATTTTTGTATACCTCCGAGCTTAAGTCAAGTTGGATGAATTGTGGTTAAGAAGTGAATTTGATGAGTTCTATGTTGGGTTCCGAGAGCATCGGAACGATTAGAAGAAGTATTGGTGAAACTTGATGAAAGTTGGAGTAAATGAAAACTTTGGAGAAATGAGTGTACTTCGAAACCTAATAGTTTTTATAAGGAAAAATTATAAATTTCCAACTTTGAAAGTGTCTCATATGTGTAAGAGGAGTTTCGGTTGTATTGGAATTGATTTGGAAAGAAAACAGAATGAAAAACAGAGTTTTGTAGTGAAAATGAGAAGAAAATAAAAAGGCTGAAAACACTGTTCATCGTGTCCGGGTCCGGACCCCAGATCTGAGGTCCGGACCCCAGCTGCGAAATGCTGAAATTTGCGTACGGGTTCCGGACTTGATTGTGAGAATTCAAATTTTTGAAAATTTGGATTCTGTGTTCCTCTCCCCTGTTACTGTGTTTTTTATCTGTATACGTATATATATACAGGTATATATATATATATATATATATATATGTATATAAGTAGTATTTTATATGTTTTTGGGGTTTTTGGGTTCTTTTCGCGGAGAGAGAACGGCTTAACAGTGCGATCCGGAGTCTGAATCTGACGATCCAAAATGATAGATCCGATGTCTCGGCAGTGCTGAGCGCAATGGCGCGATCCGTGTCGTTGTGCGACGAACGGATTGAAAGTTATCACATGTTCTTCGCTGAGGGGTCGAATTGTACGATTAATGTTTCGCGATCTGGACCCCGCTTTTTGCACCGTTTCGCGTGAGTTCGAATGTGGAGGGGTGTCTTGGGCTTTTGTACCTGCTGTGGGGGACCCAGGGGTGAAATGTGGGGTTTTGAAGGGCTTTTGTGCAAATGTGAGTGGTGGTTGAGAGTGATTGGAGTGGTTGAACCACTCCCTCTCACTCCCCCTCTCTCCCTCTCTCTCCCTCTTTCTTCCTCAGCCACCCCAGATGGAGCCTCATCTCCCCCTGCCCCTTAGCTTTGCCTCCCCGAGCTCCTCCGGCCGCCGCCGACCACCTCTGGCCGGCGCTGCCTCGACCACCTCCCTCTCTCTCTTTTCTTCTTCTTCTTCTTCTTCCTCTGTTTCTTCTCCTTCTCTGAGGTGAGCACCCAGGGGGAACCCACGCTTGAGCTCCCCCTGAGGTGGCTGGGCTGCTGGAGTCACCGCCGTGCCGCCGGAGAGTCGCCGGAAACGCCGCCAGGCTACTGCGGCTGCTGCTTGGGCAGCAGCTGGCCGAGGCCTGTGGGCCCGTGCCGCCGCCGCCTCCCGACCACAGGGAGGGTGAGCATCGTCACCCCCGTGACCTCCGGCGCCGCCTCCTTCTTCCCCGGCCGTCGCCGTGCCGCCAGAGCGCCGCCGCAGCCTCGGTGGGGCCGCTAGGGCAGCTGCGGCCGAGCCAGCTCCGCCGCCGCCACCCGCCGCCGTTTTTATCGCGGTCACCAACCAACCGACGTCCGGCGGGCCCCTCTCGCCGGTGCTCGCGTCGCCACCGACCGCAGCTGTCGTCCGTTGCCGCACCGACAAGCCCTAGCCAACCCGAGGGCTTCGAGGTTCCCTGCGCCGCCGCCGCCGCCTCCCGCCGCCGGCTAAGGTGAGCCTCCCCTTCTCTGAGACCCCCTCTGCCGACTACGGCCGCCGCCGGCCTTGCATGCCGGCCGGCAGCCTGCCGGAGCTGGTTGCTTCGGCCGGGGTCTTATTTGTTGTGTTTTTGGCCGCACCGAGGTGTTTGGAGCCCCTGTTGCTCCCCGAGGTCCGGGAAGGTGAGCACGATGATCGCGGCGACGCGCTGATCATCATGCTCACCTCCGTTTTCGATTTGGTCGAGCCGTTTCGTCGTTCGGCCTTTGTCGAGCTTTTTGCCTATTATTGTTCACTATTTTTATGCAATTTCCCGGTTTGCGACTTGTCCTGTCGCAGTGGGGCTGTGAGCACGGTCTCCGTGACGTCGTTACCTATCCGCTGGTGCTTGCGGAAGGTCGTGCAGATGTACGGTTTGCTCGAACGGCTTTGTTTAGTGCTTGTATGTATGTATAAGTTGCTTGTTGTGGGCTTTGGCTTTTGTGGCAGCGTTGCGACGCTGTGGGCAGCGAGGGTATGGTCCTCGGGGCCCTGTGGACTGGTTGTCCACCCCTCTCGCCCTTCGCGGAGTTTCGGATTCGTTTCTGACGCGTTTTTCGATGAAATAATCGGCGAAACGCGCGTTTCTAGTTGTGCGACTCGCTCGCTGTTTTCGCGAGTGACTTGGCTCATCTTTTAGCCTTGTTGGCTGTTCCTCATCGCTGTCCCAAAGTTTTGAGGACAGCGGATGAGCGATGAAGGGTTCCGGTGCCATTTCGACATTTTTCGGAAACCCGGGAAGCCTTTTCGGGTGCGTTTGTGTTCGTGGCACCCCGAGCTTGTGCTCGCTGTCCCGCCACCTTGTTTTATGTACTTGGGGGACAGCGGAGAGCTTGGTTGGCTGTTGGTACCCCTGTGGGGGCTTTGTATGATTTCGGGATCGTCCCGGCGGGTTTTTCGGGTGGTCCGTCGGTTTCGGGATGTGAGAGTTTTTGGTTTAGTGTCGGCTTGGTGGACCTTGACCCTGTGAGTCTTTCGTAGGTCCTGCCGTGTTTCCCGAGAGCCGTCGGAGTTAGGCTCGATCGTTTCCGCAGGTGGGTACTTCGATCCGGAGTCAGTTCAGTAGACTACGGTGATACCTTTCTATCCCTTCTCTTGCATTTCAGTTATTAGTTCACTTGACTTCCGTTGACTCTACTTATATGTGTGCTTGGGTAGTAGAGTAGTTGTGGTTTGCATGGTTCTTGAGACGACCAAGTTGGTCGGGGGTGATCGCCTGTTGTTCCGGGCGATCCTAGTGGTAGTTCATCAGTTGTTTCGCGGCTTGTTGCCGGTCTGTGGATTGAGCATTTGCATCGATCATCATAGCTCCTCTAGCACATCACGTACACCGCGGTCTGATCCACCGCCTGGGGGTGTTCTTTTCCAGAAAATGGTCGTGGATTTCGACCGACCCGAGAGCCTTTTTGCGTTTGCGTGCAGAAGGTTGAGGTGCCGAGAGATGAGCAGGTTGTGATAGTGCCAGGGATACGTCCCGGTGGCTATGGATTGGGTTTACTTTGTGGTTATCACCTTTGATGCATATACTAGTTGCTTACAGTAGCATAGTTGTTTAAGTGGTATGCCAGCCTCATACTTACTTATGCTACTGTATACCATATCTAGCTTTTTGTTGACCCTCGTGCCGGTGTGTACACCTCGCCTTCGTCGGCTTGCGATACCCATTGGGAGGGGAGACATGTTTACATGTTCTCACCCCCCGCCCTCGTTGTTGTTTTCAGGTGAGCAGGGTGGTGAGTGTCGGGACGCTGCGAGGCACGCCTAGATAGTAGCTCTAGAGGTTCCGACTTGTGAGGCTACTCTCCCAGATTTGGTTATCACCCTACCCTCATCTGTTAGATGTGATTGTGGTTCAGTTACCTTTCGGATATTATCTAGCATGCTCATGTTTTGTGGATTTATTCAGTATTCATATGTGATTGTCTTGCATGCTTAGATCTGGTGATTATTGGTGTAGTTTTCATGTGAGGATGTCGATGTTTTTGTTCTATCATCGTGGCTTTTATCGCATGCCTTGGTTTTCTACCCCTAGTGGTAGCGCTTTCAAATAAAGATTTCCGTGTGGGTAACAGTTTTCAAATGAATTTTCGATCGTTCGGCTTTTGCGATTTACAAAGAGAGTTCTCGTGTGGAGAACGGTTTCCAAATGATTCTTGGAGGTTTGAAATTAGGGTTTCAAAGAAAGCTTCTGGGTAAGGAGCAGATTTCTAGAATGATTGTTGTTTGTGCATCGCATCATCCTTCGCTTAAGGACTTGCTTAGATTCATACTGGTTTAAGGACGGTTAGCTGTATGAATCATGTTTGTTGTCGTTCTTGTTGGGTGTGATGAATAAGTAGTGATTGTGATCTTGTCGTTGTTGTTGTGTACACCGTGCAAATACAGGGGAGGCTCTGTCCGTGTGTACAGTGGTCCCTGTATTTGTGGCGGGTCTGTACGTGGCGCGGGCTAGGCTTTCAACAAAAAAAAAAAAAAGTTTGCACGTATTTCTGCTTCTAAAACAAGCCCGGGGCGTGACAGATTAAGATGGTATCAGAGCGTAAAGGGAACAAACACTCATTCATTCATCAACTTGTAACTGAACCACTGGTTAGGCTGACCCATAGGGAGACCTAGGATGTATAGGTGCGCGAGTTCGAGGGGTTTGTTTCCGGCTTGTGTTTTGTGGGAGTTGCCGACCCCTTTCTCTTGCGCTGGTTTCTGTGATTTGTGGTTGGCTTGTGGTCGTCGTAGACCTCCTTGTCCGGGTCGTGGTGGTAGGCGTGCGCCTGCGGAGCTGTCTGCTGGTGTTCTGATTCGGGCTTTTGCGGCTGGTTCGAGTGAGGAGCACGCAGGAGGCGGACAGCCTGTTGTGGACCGTACCCTGTGTGCTTGAGGCCGAGGCGAGGGGTCAGCTGGCGACCCTCTCCGGCATGTTCCGGCTTGTTCCGGTAGTTTTGTTTTTACAGCAGCAGGCTACGGCGACTGCCGCTCCAGCCCCTCCTCCTCCTCCGTCATATGCCCTGATGACTGCAGCCCCCCCCCCCCCCCCCCCCCCCCCCCCCCCCCCCCCCCCCCCCCCCCCCCCCCCCCCCCCCCCCCCCCCCCCCCCCCCCCCCCCCCCCCCCCCCCCCCCCCCTGTGGCGCCCACGCCGTTGTGGCCACACCCGAGCGTGATTGGCGGATTTCTGAGTTTTGATCTGCCCTTGTTCGCAGGCTCGTGCTCCTTCTAGTAGAGGTGGTGGTGTACCTGGCAGATCCCAAGTGGCAGGGAGTTTTTCCTATTTGTGTAACCACTCGTTGGCAGGTGGTGGCCCTTGTGGGCTAGGTGACGTCACTTGGTGGATCTGTGTTGTTGTTGGGCTGTTCTTGCCCTGTCTCCACTTTTCGTGTTGAGCACGAGGGCCTCTGCGAGCGTCTCTACGGAGACGGTGTTTTGAGCGGTTTCGGCCGCAGTTTGGGTGTTATCCCCTCTGTTTTGTTGGGTAGGGCGGTGAAGCCTACCCCTCTGATGTTTTGCTAGTGGAATCGTCAATGTTGGTCTTTCGACCTTTAGCTAGTTCTTGCGTCGAACTGACGTGTACTAGACTGAGTGGACACTGTTTAGTGTCAGGTTTTTGTTGGTGCCTACATGGTTTGCGGCTATCCTAACGCCCAATTTGGTGTATTTTGGGATTTCTGGTGGTATTTGTAGGCTTTCTTGTTGTCGCGAGATCTTTCAGATTTTTGTTGGAGGTCTCCTCGCGTTCGACGCTGGTTAGTCGACGCTATTTTTGTTCTTCCTTCGCTTTGGTACGGGTGGATTGACGACCCTTTGTCGCCTGTAGCCGTCGGTTTGTTGTGAGAAGCCGAAGACTCCTAGGGAGTTGGCTCAGGGCAGACTTTGTTGTGTGGGTCGGTTTGCTTTTTCCCGTTAATTCGGTGACTCGTCTGTGACTTTGGTCCAGCTTTTGAGTTAGTTGACCCGGTACCTTTGTGGTGTTGCCAACTGGTTGTTGGCCTTGACCTCGGGATATTTCGCTTTTCTTTTGATAAGTACGTTGGCTGCAGACAACGTAGTGTCAAAAGTTAGGACGAAATACCCTATCCCTTTTGGGGACCTTCTGGATTGGGTCGGTGCTTTCTTTTGCAAGACAATCCCTCTCTTTGTCGTCTTGTGGGAAAGCTGTGTGGTGGTCGTCCCTGATCTAGTAGTGAACCTTGAGCTATCCTGGTGTGGTTTTGCAGTTGATTTGCCATCACTGCCGTTGGTTTGACTCCGGTTGAGTCAGGTTGCCTTTTAGCTCGGTTTCGGGATGACGGGAGCCTGGTTGTTGGCTCTGAGGTCTCTGTGCTTGTGTTTGCGTACAGGGTTTTCGCCGTGACTTTCGTGCAGTCTTGGTTCGGAGCGCGTGTCCGATCTTTTGGGTCTGATGTTTGGCATCACTGATGTCTTTTTATCGCTTGTGGCGATAGGCGACCCTGTGCACCGGAGTGTTGGACTCGCAAGGTTTCGTTGCTTTGATAGTGAGTTCGAGCTTTTCGAGATGACGGTGTTGCTTTAGTACCCTCTACCGCAGATCTTCGATCTCTTCGTCCAGCTCCAGGGAGCCTCAATTTTCTCGAAGTGTGTTCTGCAGCCAGGTTATCTTTAGCTAAAGATCAAGGCCGAGGACGTTGCGTTAACGGCCCTCCGGACTCGTTACGGGCGTTACGAGGTCACGGTTATGCCGTTCGAGTTGACGAACGTCCCGGCAGCTTTTTTTGGGTTTGATGGACTGGGTTTTCGGCAGTTCTCGGATCAATTTGTCGTGGTCTCCTTTGACGACATGCTGATCTTTTTGAGGAGTTTCCTTGGTTCGCATCGTGACGCGGGCTGGTTTTGTGGTGGAACCAAGGAATGTGGACTTTGTAGTGGATTGGCCTGTTTCGACTTCTGTCGCAGTGGGAGCTTCCTCGGCTTGGCGAATTGTTACCGGCGATTTGTTGAGGGTTTCTCAAGATCGCCGCCCCTTTGAGCAAGCTGACGAGAAAGGCGTGAAGTTTCCGTAGACTCCCGCTTGTCAGATGAGCTTCTAGGAGCTGATGGACTGTTTGACTCGTGCCCCTATCTTAGCATTGTCGCAGCCTGGTGAGGTTTTTGTGGTCTTCTGCGATGCATCTTGGATAGGATTGGGGTGCGTGTTCGTGTAGCAAGTGAAGGTCATCGCTTATGCTTCGCGCCAGTTGATGGACTATGAGAAGACCTATCTGGCGCTTGATCTCGAGTTAGCAGCAGTGGTGTTCGCCCTCAAGCTTTGGAGACACTACTTGTAGGGAACGCATAGTGAGATGTTCGCGGATCATCAGAGTCTGATGTATCTCTTCATGGAGCTACTGCATAGTTGTTGACTTTGGAGGCGCAACCCACCGTGTCGGATCAATTTTCGGTGGGCAGCTGATGGATCCGCACTTGTAGAGAGTGCTGAACGCGATGATGTTTTAGTTACGTGCTGATGGTTTCCTTCGAGGGCGGAGGTGTGTGTCCAGTGATCAGGATTTGAGGTGAGAGCTTTGGACTGAGGCACACCGATCGCCGTACACCGTTCATCCTTGCGGGACAGAGATGAACCGCAACTTGAGGCAGAGTTTCTGGATGTAGCTCAGCATGTGGCTCTGTGCCTGGTTTGTCAGCAGGTGAAGGCTGTGCATCAGCGATCAGCAGAGAAGCTTCGACCGTTGCCTGTACCTGTAGGGAGGTGGAGCAGATCACCATGGATTTCGTCACCGGGTTGCCTCGTTCTCAGCGAGGTCATGTTGCGATCTGGGTTTTTTTGTGGACTGATTGACGAAAGCAGCTCACTTCCTACCGGTACACTCGACTTAGTCTCGGGATCGACTGGCGCAGCTCTACTTGGATGAGATCGTCAGGTTGCTAGGGGCGCCAGTGTCGATCGTTTTGGTTCGGGGTTCTCGCTTCGTTTCCCAGTTCTGGAGGTGCTTGCAGCAGGCACTGGGGACGAGGCTCGACTTCAGCTCAGTTACCACCCTCAGAGTGATGAGCAGTCGGAGCGAGTTTTCCAGACTCTCGAGGATATGCTCTGAGCGTGCGTTTTGGATCTTGGTGAGGGTTGGTTCAAGTACTTTTCCTTGGTGGAGTTCGCCTTCTTCGACAGCTTCCAAGTGAGCGTTGGATTGGCACCGTGCGAGACGTTGTATGGACGTCGTTGTCGATCACCGATCTGTTGGGATGACGTGGGCGAGCGTCGTGTGATCGGGCCTGACTTGCTAGGGGACGCAGAGGCCAGGATTCGCAGTGCGAGAAGAGGCTGCTGACTGCGCAGAGCCGACAGAAAGGCTACGCGGACCAGCGACGATGGGACCTTGTGTTTCAGGTCGGTGAGCATGTACTGCTCAGGGTGTCGCCGTCTCGAGGGATCAAGCGGTTCGGGTTGCGGAGCAAGCTTAGTCCGCGATTTGTGGGACCGTTCGAGATCCTTGAGCGTGTGGGTCCGGTGGCTTATCGGTTAGCTCTTCCTCCTAGTCTGGCACGGGTGCACAATGTCTTCCTTGTGTCTATGCTTCGGAAGTACATTCCCGACCCTTCTCACGTGATCAGCCCGACGACGGTTCAGCTGAGGGAGGATCTCAGCCGTGGTGAGGTGCCTTTGAGGTTTTTGGCTCGCAAGGTGTAGCAGTTGAGGAACCGGAGCCTTCTGCTTGTGTGAGTGCTGTGGACGAGTCGCATGGAGCGCGTGACTACTTGGGAGCTGGAGTCTGCTTTGCGTGAGTGGTATCCGCTGTTGTTCGCGGATGGTGTGTGAGTAAGTTTCGGGGACAAAACTTCTTGTTAGGTGGGAGTGATGTGAGAATTCGAATTTTTAGAAATTTGGATTCTGTGTTCCTCTCCCCTGTTACTGTGTTTTTTATCTGTATACGTATATATATACAGGTATATATATATATATATATATATATATATATATATATGTATATAAGTAGTATTTTATATGTTTTGGGGGTTTTTGGGTTCTTGTCGCGGAGAGAGAACGGCTTAACGGTGCGATCCGGAGTCCGAATCTGACGATCCAAAATGATAGATCCGATGTCTCGGCAGTGCTGAGCGCAATGGCGCGATCCGTGTCATTGTGCGACGGACGGATTGAAAGTTATTGCATGTTCTTCGCTGAGGGGTCGAATTGTACGATTAATGTTTCGCGATCTGGACCCCGCTTTTTGCACCGTTTCGCGTGAGTTCGAATGTGGAGGGGTGTCTTGGGCTTTTGTACCTACTGTGTGGGACCCAGGGGTGAAATGTGGGGTTTTGAAGGGCTTTTGTGCAAATGTGAGTGGTGGTTGAGAGTGGTTGGAGTGGTTGAACCACTCCCTCTCACTCCCCCTCTCTCCCTCTCTCTCCCTCTTTCTTCCTCAGCCACCCCAGATGGAGCCTCCTCTCCCCCTGCCCCTTAGCTTGCCTCCCCGAGCTCCTCCGGCCGCCGCCGACCACCTCTGGCCGGCGCTGCCTCGACCACCTCCCTCTCTCTCTTTTCTTCTTCTTCTTCTTCTTCCTCTGTTTCTTCTCCTTCTCTGAGGTGAGCACCCAGGGGGAACCCACGCTTGAGCTCCCCCTGAGGTGGCTTGGCTGCTGGAGTCACCGCCGTGCCGCCGGAGAGTCGCAGGAAACGCCGCCAGGCTACTGCGGCTGCTGCTTGGACAGCAGCTGGCCGAGGCCTGTGGGCCCGTGCCGCCGCCGCCTCCCGACCACAGGGAGGGTGAGCATCGTCACCCCCGTGACCTCCGGCGCCGCCTCCTTCTTCCTCGGCCGTCGCCGTGCCGCCGGAGCGCCGCCGCAGCCTCGGTGGGGCCGCTAGGGCAGCCGCGGCCGAGCCAGCTCCGCCGCCGCCACCCGCCGCCGTTTTTGTCGCGGTCACCAACCAACCGACGTCCGGCGAGCCCCTCTCGCCGGTGCTCGCGTCGCCGCCGACCGCCGCTGTCGTCCGTTGCCGCGCCTCCAAGCCCTAGCCAACCCGAGGGCTTCGAGGTTCCCTGCGCCGCCGCCGCCGCTTCCCACCGCCGGCTAAGGTAAGCCTCCCCTTCTCTGAGACCCCCTCTGCCGACTACGGCCGCCGCTGGCCTTGCATGCCGGCCTGCAGCCGGTTGCTCCGGCCGGGCTCTTGTTTGTTGTGTTTTTGGCCGCGCCGAGGTGTTTGGAGCCCCTGTTGCTCCCCGAGGTCCGGGAAGGTGAGCACGATGATCGCGGCGACGCGCTGATCATCATGCTCACCTCCGTTTTGGATTTGGTCGAGCCGTTTCGTCGTTCGACCTTTGTCGAGCTTTTTGCCTATTATTGTTCACTATTTTTATGCAATTTCCCAGCTTACGACTTGTCCTGTCGCAGTGGGGCTGTGAGCACGGTCTCCGTGACGTCGTTACCTATCCGCTGGTGCTTGCGGAAGGTCGTGCGGATGTACGGTTTGCTCGAACGGCTTTGTTTAGTGCTTGTATGTATGTATAAGTTGCTTGTTTGTGGGCTTTGGCTTTTGTGGCAGCGTTGCGACGTAGTGGGCAGCGAGGGTATGGTCCTCGGGGCCCTGTGGACTGGTTGTCCACCCCTCTCGCCCTTCGCGGAGTTTCGGATTCGTTTCCGACGCGTTTTTCGATGAAATAATCGGCGAAACGCGCGTTTCTAGTTGTGCGACTCGCTCGCTGTTTTCGCGAGTGACTTGGCTCATATTTTAGCCTTGTTGGCTGTTCCTCATCGCTGTCCCGAAGTTTTGAGGACAGCGGATGAGCGATGAAGGGTTCCGGTGCCATTTCGGCATTTTCGGAAACCCGGGAAGCCTTTTCGGGTGCGTTTGTGTTCGTGGCACCCCGAGCTTGTGCTCGCTGTCCCGCCACCTTGTTTTATGTACTTGGGGGACAGCAGAGAGCTTGGTTGGCTGTTGGTACCCCTGTGGGGGCTTTGTATGATTTCGGGATCGTCCCGGCGGGTTTTTCGGGTGGTCCGTCGGTTTCGGGATGTGAGAATTTTTGGTTTAGTGTCAGCTTGGTGGACCTTGACCCTGTGAGTCTTTCGTAGGTCCTGCCGTGTTTCCCGAGAGCCGTCGGAGTTAGGCTCGATCGTTTCCGCAGGTGGGTACTTCGATCCGGAGTCGGTTCAGTGGACTACGGTGATACCTTTCTATCCCTTCTCTTGCATTTCAGTTATTAGTTCACTTGACTTCCGTTGACTCTACTTATATGTGTGCTTGGGTAGTAGAGTAGTTGTGGTTTGCATGGTTCTTGAGACGACCCAGTTGGTCGGGGGTGATCGCCTGTTGTTCCGGGCGATCCTAGTGGTAGTTCATCAGTTGTTTCGCGGCTTGTTGCCGGTCTGTGGATTGAGCATTTGCATCGATCATCGCAGCTCCTCTAGCACATCACGTACACCGCGGTCTGATCCACCGCCTGGGGGTGTTCTTTTCCGGAAAAGGGTCGTGGATTTCGACCGACCCGTGAGCCTTTTTGCGTTTGCGTGCAGAAGGTTGAGGTGCCGAGAGATGAGCAGGTTGTGACAGTGCCAGGGATACGTCCCGGTGGCTATGGATTGAGTTTACTTTGTGGTTATCTCCTTTGATGCATATACTAGTTGCTTACAGTAGCATAGTTGTTTCAGTGGTATGCCAGCCTCATACTTACTTATGCTACTGTATACTATATCTAGCTTTTAGTTGACCCTCGTGCCGGTGTGTACACCTCGCCTTCGTCGGCTTGCGGTACCCACTGGGAGGGGAGACATGTTTACATGTTCTCACCCCCCGCCCTCGTTGTTGTTTTCAGGTGAGCAGGGTGGTGAGTGTCGGGACGCTGCGAGGCACGCCTAGATAGTAGCTCTAGAGGTTCCGACTTGTGAGGCTACTCTCCCAGATTTGGTTATCACCCTACCCTCATCTGTTAGATGTGATTGTGGTTCAGTTACCTTTCGGATATTATCTAGCATGCTCATGTTTTGTGGATTTATTCAGTATTCATATGTGATTGTCTTGCATGCTTAGATCTGGTGATTATTGGTGTAGTTTTCATGTGAGGATGTCGATGTTTTTGTTCTAACATCGTGGCTTTTATCGCATGCCTTGGTTTTCTACACCTCGTGGTAGCGCTTTCAAATAAAGATTTCCGTGTGGGAAACAGTTTTCCAATGAATTTTCGATCGTTCGGCTTTTGCGATTTACAAAGAGAGTTCTCGTGTGGAGAACGGTTTCCAAATGATTCTTGGAGGTTTGAAATTAGGGTTTCATAGAAAGCTTCTGGGTAAGGAGCAGATTTCTAGAATGATTGTTGTTTGTGCATCGCATCATCCTTCGCTTAAGGACTTGCTTAGATTCATACTGGTTTAAGGACGGTTAGCTGTATGAATCATGTTTGTTGTCGTTCTTGTTGGGTGTGATGAATGAGTAGTGATTGTGATCCTGTCGTTGTTGTTGTGTACGCCGTGCAAATACAGGGGAGGCTCTGTCCGTGTGTACAGTGGTCCCTGTGTTTGTGGCGGGTTTGTACGTGGCGCGGGCTAGGCTTTCAAAAAAAAAAAAAAAAAAAGTTTGCACGTATTTCCGCTTCTAAAACTAGCCCGGGGCATGACATTGATGCAGGGTCCGGACCCTGCACTGTTTGGGGGTTATAAAAAGTGCTCCACAGCCTCTCTCTCTCTTTCCCTTCCTCCCACACGAGAGGAGCAAAGGGAAAACCCTTTTCTCTCTCTCTTTAGCACCTCTCTCTCTCTCTTTCTCTCTTGTAATCCCTCCTCAAGGTTGGAGGATTTGGTGGAGAAGAAGATTGGAGGTGGTGGAAGCTCTCTAATGGTGGATGAGGCTTGGAGAGCAAAGTGACCAAGGTGAGATTTTGAGGTTTGAGTTTAGGGTTTGGATTAAATCCTTTAATGTTGGTGTATTAGAGATCTCTAGATGATTCTAAACTAGATTGGGTAAAGATTTACCATGAATTTTGGGATTTCTTGTAGAACATGAAACCTAGGGCTTGGATTTGGGGCTTTTGTCCCTAATGCGTTTTGATCTAAATTGATCTTGTAAAACCTTAATTGAAGGGTAAATCGACGTGTTGGGCAACTTGGATTGGAATCCCTACGAGCCTACGGTGTTCAATTGGCAAAAATTGCCGTTTTGCCTTCGTTAGGCTTGGGTCGAGCTAAATCGGCGACGATAAATCGCGGGACTTGGGTTCTCGCATCTTGGCATCGAAACGAGGTGGGTGGTGCTATCCGGAATGATTGGATTTCTCCCTATGTCTAAATTCTACTCTTTGAGCATATTGGTATATATGTATGAAATTGCACGTAATAGGGTTCAATTATTTTCTTGTTATAGAAACTTGCATGCCTCCTATGATGTATACATTAATAATTGTGGTGATAACTTGGAACCTAGGATGCATGAATTTAGCGACATATGAACCCTAGTGACATGTTGAACTAGTAGAGAAGAACTAGTGGATTGGACATAGAAAGCAAGTAGTGGACATCGAAACAAGTGAGATTCTAGATGTCATTGTGACGATTAAATGTGAAATTGGGTCATTGCATGAATGTGAGGCCATAGTCCATGAAGCATTGCATAGTTGCTTGTGTCCACATAGTGTGGTGTTGTATATCCTATTGATGCACGCGACATGAGTTTAGTAAACTCTCGAGTATATGTGGGTTTGTTGTCGTAGTTGCACAGGATTTGTGTTGAGCATGCGAGGGATTGAAATAGATCCTCTGGACCATGCAAGGGATTGGTAGATCCCCGTGTGTTGTTACCCTGGTCAGTAGGGTGTCCTCGGGTTGAGAGGACTAGATCGCACTCACATTGTCTGTTCGGCTTGTTGGTGTTCGCGACACCACAGGCAGTGAGCTCCGGAGTAGTCACACTTATGGGTTGAGGGTTATCTCCCCAGCAGACGGCCCTAGATGGTTGAGGGACTATCTCCCTGCGGGCCCTAGTATTGTGAGTTTGGCTTGACCTTCGGGTGAGCCGGTAAGATTGGGTCAAAGAGAAAAGAGACAGGTTGAGATTGACCATATTGTACCATATGCTACTTCCATTGTTGCATCTTATGTAGAGAGTGAGCATAGTGAGATCACGGGTTGTGTGTGGGGTCGATCATGATATCCTTGTGAGTCGGGCTTGGTCTTGTGAGAAGCCCCGATTGGGTCAAGAATGAATTGGGTCAAGAGTGTGTGAGGGACACTGTTGAACATATTGGACTATGACATTCATTCCTTATTGTAAGGCATAGTAGTCATTTTGCATGTTGTATGTTTAGTAGTGGTAGACTACACATTCAGTTGCTTACGGATTCGAGCCATAGCACATGGTTTCATATTGGACCTAGTGGGAAAGTCGGCGAGGTCAGCGGCCGAACCCACTGGGAACTTCTTTTAGTTCTCACCCCCCTGTTGTTGCAGAGCCACCATTAGCGGAGCAGCACCGGACCGAGGCGTGGGCATCGCGTCCTAGATAGCAGGGTTACCAAGTGTAGGTCACCCGTGTACAGATAAAGATTGTAAATGCATGTTGTAAATAAATGTAATTGAGAGCGAAGTTGTATATTTTGAGGAAAATGGCATGTATTATGTATTAAAGTTAAAAAATGGGTGTAAATGTGAATGCTTCAAGTGTTGTAATAGCTAGGTTTAAATTCTCGCTCTTGTGATATGCCATCGTGCAATTCATGTATGTTGATTGTTTTCTCTGCGCAAAACTCTATGTACATGATGTTGTTGAGCCTTGGGCGGACAGGGGAGGCTCTGTCCGTTCGGCGATCTGTGCGCGCGCCCGGACCGACCAATGTGGTGGTCGCGGGGCGTGACATAAAAATATCACAATAAAATTCCTAATCAGAGTCGATCTTCTATTTATTATTCTCTCATGTCTTATCATTAAAAATCCAGTAGTTTGAGTCAAACTATTTTATATATATATATATATATATATATATATATATATATATATATATATATATATATATATATATATATAAAACTATTCTACATTATATTTCACTGAGTTTTTATCAAACCTTCTGGGATAGCCTTAAAGGTGACATCGTGAATATTTTCCAGGAGATGTTTGAGGGGAGGATGTCCACAAGACCCATGGATTTCGCTTATATCTGTTTAATTCCGAAGTGCGAAGGGGCGTCGCGGGCGAATGACTTTCGGCCCATAAGCCTTCTTAACGGTATTCAGAAGATTCTGTCCAAGGTGTTGGCAAATCGTCTCGAGCCAGTTATGAAGGATTTGATAGCCCCCACCCAATCTGCTTTTCTGAAGGGACGGAACATTACTGATGCTTTCGTAACAGTTAGTGAACTATTAGGATGGGGAAGCAAACTGAAAGTAGAAGGAGTCGGTGTAAAGGTGGATTTTGAGAAAGCTTATGATAGAATCCATTGGCCCTTTCTGTTTAGCATTTTAGAATGGTGGGGCTTTGACGATAGGTGGTGCGGATGGATTAAGCAGTGTATATGTTTTGCCAAGGTAGCTGTCTTAGTCAACGGTGACATAACTGATTGGATTAAGACGAAAAGAGGGGTGAGGCAGGGGGACCCGCTTTCTCCTTTTCTCTTTCTTCTGGTGGCGGACTGTCTTGCAAGGATGACGAATGAGGCAATTTCAAATAATCTGTTTATAGGATTGGGGCCCTCTGACAATGCTAGGGTAGCTCTCATCCAGTTTGCGGACGATACTTTCTTTTTCTGCGAGGCTAAGAAAAGGTACATGAGAAACCTTAAATTCTTATGGCAGCTCTTCGAATGGGCTTCTGGGATGAAGGTCAATAGAGCGAAGACAAAATTATACTACACTGGGAAAACTGAGGGAAAAGCGGCAAGGTTGGCGAGAATACTCGATTGCAGAGTTGGGAGTCTCCCAACTAACTATTTAGGATGGCCCTTATCCTCAAGGCCACCGTCTAAAGAGGATTGGAGAGGGACTATCCGTAAAATACAAAGTAGAATAGATGGTTGGCAAGAGAAACTATTGTCCAGAGGAGGTAGACTTATTTTGGTGAATTCTGTGTTAACCAACTTCCCTCTTTACATGATGACTGTGTTCAAAGCACCCAAATGGGTGATCAAGCGAATTGAATCCCTACGAAGAGACTTCTTCTGGAACGGAGGAAGCAAACCACCAGGTAAGGAATGTCTAGTAGCATGGAAAAACGTCTGTCGGAGTAAGAAAGAAGGTGGCCTCGGGATATTGGACTTAGACCTAATGAATCGAGCCCTACTAACCAAATGGTGGTGGAAATTCTATACTATGCCTCAGCTACAATGGAATACGATCATTCGTAACTTGTATTACATGCGAAGAAAACCATTGAAGGAGGGCAGAGCTTTCAGACCCCATTCATTTTGGTGGAAGGGTGTTATTAGTCAGAGAGAGGTCTTCAAATTGGGAGTTTACTTTAAGCTGGGTAATGGTAGTACCATCGATTTTTGGTCGGATCGCTGGTGTAGGGACGCCACTCTACAATTGTCATTTCCCGAGTTATACAGTACAACGAATCGCAAAAGTTTGTACATCAGCGATTGTATGACTAATGACAATTGGGACTAGAGCAAGATTCTAAGTGACAGTAACAGTAACGGACTCGGTCTGGGCTTATGCTCATCAGCACTGAGGGATATGATTTCGAACTTCAAAATCGAACAGAGGCCTGATACTGCGCACTGGCGATGGAGTCCTGATGGACAATTCACAGTGAAATCTACCTATTTGGTGTTGAGTGACGGGGGCACGAGGAATGATCAATCTCGTATGATTTGGAGACTGCGAAGTCCCCTTAAAGTGAAAGTGTTCTGTTGGCTCATCCTCAAAAAAAGACTTCCTACCGCGGATAACCTTGCCAGGTGAGGATGGACTGGCAGCACTGATTGTGTGCTTTGTAGGGGTGAAGTGGAAACCGTCGACCACTTATTTACTTGGTGCGTTTTCTCGAAATTCCTAACTGTGATGACTTTGGAGGATGCACAACCTACCGACTTAGGCAACGATGTGAATTCGGTATGGGATAGACGGATGAGTAAATCTGGGTCGCGGTCTAGGAAGGCAGGGTTAACCGGCTTAGTAGCCTGCTGGTGGATCATTTGGGAGGCCAGGAAATGGTGCGATCTTTAGGCAGGTACAGCCGAACCCACTATTGGCAGTTCACAAGATCAAACAAGTAAAGACCTTTTGGGAGCAGAACTTAGCAGCTTTGAGGCTTTAGTGGCAATCTCTCTCTCTAATTTTTCTTTTTCTTTTTTTTCACCCCCCTTCGAGACCCCTGCTGTCTCACTCATGTAGCTTAGTTCATCCTTCTAATGAATGAAGCGGGTAGCATGCTACCTTTCTCTCAAAAAAAAAAAAACACAATCATCATAGTTGTCATTACAGTTATTATATGTGTTTCTACAATTATATTCAAATAAAAAAGCTTATACTCCGTTGTTAATTATCTTATGATTGTGGGATAATGTAGGGACAAAAAAGAGTATAAATGCTATCTTTTCATAATTGTCCTACGAGCTACTTTATCTGTTGGGATACATGGGGCACCCCTAGCAATGCTAATAAGCAAAAGTTAGGTTAAAAATGGACCATTTCAGCTTTTCTAGTTAGTGGCTGGGTTAAAGCTACCCAATTCAGGTGTCAAAAAGAGCTTCAGTTTGAGAAAATTGACTCCTAATCGCAGTCGCAAGAACTCTCAATTACTTCTTTGACTTTCACGGCTCAGGTTATTATCCAGTAAAATCTTCTTGATCTTAGAAAATGTACAAAGAACTCTGAAGTTTAGAACTTTTATAAACAGATATTTAAAATCTTATTTTTGATAATTAGATTTTTCTTTTTTAATTTTTACCAAATAGTTTGATATATAGTCTCCTCCTCGGGTAAAGTTACTAATTGAGCAGCAGTTGTAGAAACCGAGGTTTTTTAATGTAAATTTCTAAAACTGTTAGGATATTTATGGATAATTGGATAATTTTTAAAGAAACAAAATCGCCACTTCTGAGATACGACGGTGTTGTAAGTCATGAGAGTGACTTTCGTGCAATTTCGCGCGATAAATTAATGATACTTCGAAAATAAAAACGGCCAAGAGACCAAGCAATGAAACAGAATTTTTATACAAAAAAGGCGACATTTTATGTGTTAAATCGCGAGATTTTGTAATGGGAGGAACTTATATGCAAATACAATGTGGGTGAGTTCTGAATAAGAAATTTGAACCGAAGGGGCTAAATATATAATTCTTACAAAAATAAAAAAACGAGCGCTCTACAGAAAAGTTATCATTTCATTTGTGAAAAGTAGAAAATTTTCAAAACAGAGAACTCCTGAAATTAAGAGGGCTATAATGGGTAAGAAGAGTGCCACGCTCCTAGTTTTTTTTTGTTTTGAAAATCTATTTTAGGAAAGCCAGCGAAAAAACGTGTAATCTTTTTTAAAACACCTTTAAAGACACCTCGCGACGCGCACAGACCCGCCACATGGATAGAGGTTTCCTATATAAATGGATAGTGTCCCCTGTATATGTATGGCGTAGCACCTGAAAACAATATCAATCATACAAACAATCACACAACACTAACAACAACTACTACAAAATGATACGGGACAACTGATAATCAAAGACAGGTAATGGATGAAATACAACTAAGCATCTAACATGGAGATGATCACAGAAAACTAATAATCCACATGAGAATCAATTAAACCAATAAACTTAATCCACCATCTTATCATCATAAAATAACCAACAGATAATAAACTAAACTAACCAAGAGATCAAAATCAAAGGACTAAACCAACATAAACTGGAAAATTAAACTAAATACAGGAACATAGAGAATCGTTCATAAGTAAAGCTCGAGACACCACTATCTAACCCGTCCTCATGCACCGTCCCGAACTCCACCACCCGAGCTATCTGAAAAGAGAGGAGGTGAGAAACCAACATGAGATTTTTCAATGGATACCGCAAGCCGACGAAGGCAAGCTATACTCACCGACAAATGAGAGAAATAGAATCAACTATAATGAACAGGTAAAGCAGATACTGTAGCAATAGACAAACAACTAGCAATAAATGTATAAATAACCGCTACTGTAAGGTAAACTAGAAACCAATATGTAATTACAATAAACAGGTATACTGGTACAGTAGCCATAATAACTACCAATCAGTGTATAAACAACCGCTACTACAATGAACAACAAAATATAAGAATGCGTTAAACGGGCAAATAGTACAAATAACCCAATCAACTACTATATTAGTCTAAAGACCTCAGGCAAAGCCACATCCTGCTCGTCCCCCTAGAATATATATAACCCTAGCAAGAACCGCGTAGTGCTCATGGGTCGGAAGTACAAATATCACTTTTTCGAAAAAGAACACCCTTTTGCGGTGGATCAAATTACTGGTGTACGTGAAATGCTCATGAGTTGTCGCGGTCGATGCAATATACTCAATAGCCAACATCGACAGATAGCCGAAAGAGTAATCCACAATAATCTCCGACCAATTAGGTCTACCATTCCCGAAGGAATGTCACTGTGTCACTGACCTATCAGGTCGATATAACCAAATCACCATGCAATAGATACAAAAATATGTCACCAATCACAAAGTCATCAAGTCATGGTATAACAAGTAATCACAGTAAATACTACTCTACAACTCGATCAAGATACTATAAGATGAAAGATAACTATAGAATAATTCAACGGGAAAGCAAGTAGTGTGCAAAAGCTATATATATAAATATGTTTATACGCTATGCTATCAAAGAGGAGATGAAAGGAAAGAAGTCTTTGAGTAGGCACCGCTCAACCGACTTCGGATCGAAGCACCCACCTGTAATACGATGAAGCACCTAACTCCAATAGTGCTTCTACAAGTCACCTGGACCTATGAAATATCCTATAGAGTCATAACCTACACAACAATAAAAAATCTAACCCTAAGTGACTCAGAATCACTTAGCTCACATCCCGAGAACCATCTGGGCAACCGGAGCCTTTCACCGATTCCCGAAACCTGCCAAAAATTTTGGACAACACTGAAACACTTTCGAAACCCACGAAGTGTCCCGGAGGGTACCACTACTCACCAAACAACACATGCTATCCCGAGACACACCGATTTGGGTGTCCAGGCAGCAACACACAAAGACAATATGAAAAATACGTTTAACGTAAATCGAATTACACCGGGTTCCCGAAAAAGCCCATTTCGACTCCGAAACCCACTGCCAACTCTCCCGCTGTCTCTAGACACATAAGACAGAGAGGCCAACTAGCCAATAAGGCTCGACAATAGATACAAGGCGTCCACATAGATTGAACGTGAATTCCAGATCAAAACAGCGATCGAACGATCGATTTTGCCGTTCAAAATTAGAGTTCGCGAAAGCCAATGGACCACCAACGGACCTCGAAAAATTAGTCCAAAGGTCATAACCACTAATACACACTGCTTGAGGCAGTAGGTATGCACAATTTGCATAAAACCCTCTAGAATGCAGCTAATTACATAAATAGTATATAAAACTAGGGTTTTAGTTTGTTACTGTAACTTGTGCACTTTGGAATCCTACCGATAGTGCAACCTGACAAATCTGGATGATTTGAAATCGGTGCTCACTGTCTGGAGCGCAAATAGAGGTCGAGGCGTGAACCGAGGCAACTTGAACTGTGGTTTCCAAGCCTCTAGGAGTACGATAGTAAGATTCGCCAACCGAAGGTTTTCGGAATGCGACGAAGGTGAGCACGGATGTCCTCAGGCCCTCAGGAGTACCTTGTTCATCTTCCGAAAGGTTGCCGATGAAGGATTGGGCAGAATAAGAGACCCGGCATAAAGTTGCCCTAGTTCGAGCTAGGGTTTTGGAGTAGCTCACCCTGCCCGGGCTCCAACGGCCAGAGGACACATGCGCTCCGGTCAGAAAGGTGGTGGCCGGGGAGGAGGGGCCAGAGGTGACGGTAGCTGGTGGAAGGAGGCAGCGGTGGCGGCGCCTAGTGGGAGGCCTCATGCGTGCCATGTGCTTAAACATGAAACAGGGTTAGACTCAAGTTAGGAATAAACTGACTCAACTCAACTCACGGGACTCAAGCCTAAACTTACCCCAATCTCTCACATGCCTAGATGCCTAAGATCATCCTATGGGTTATCCTATTTCGTGGTTGACTGTGGTTAATTCCTCTCTGATACCATCTTAATCTGTCACACCCCGGAGCATTCTAGGATTTTTTTTTTTTTTTTGTCTTCTTACTGGATACCCCTGCTGCTGATTCGCACTATCTTGCTCTTCTCTCTGCTATCATCGAGGATCCCATAATTACAAGTGTAGGACCCCAATAGTCCCACATCGGATGAGAAATGGATTGTGATTGAGAATATACGGGAGCATGGACCCTACTAACAGCAATTGGGCTTAAGTATTTTGGGCCAGTAGTTTGGGACCAGCAAGTTATTAGTATTATCGAATCGAGTCATTACATTTGGTATTAGAGTCAAATACTAGCCGAAAGTGGAGCTAAGTGCTATTTAATACACTACGGTTTTGGTGGGAACCACCTCTTGACCTCGCAAGAGCTTTCTCTAGAATCTCACATTACTTAATAATTCTGGTTTATATGTGTGGTAGGGTTTAGGCCTGATGAGGGCACAAGGTTCTAAACGGTGGGAGTCTATAATAACCCAATACTCTTACATTACATCAGATGGGAAAAAAAACTATGATTGGGAAGATAAGTACCAAACACCCTAATAATAATAATCGGGCTTAAGTATTTTTGGCTAGTGATTTGATCCCAATGAATTATTATTGCTTGTAAGTCGGGTCGTTATAACAAGTGAGTAAGAAATTATCTCATTAAGTTACACAACTAATTTTAATAGGCTAAATTTTGTTAAAAAACTATTACAGTCTTCTATTGGTCATCTATTAATGAGGTAAAGTAGCAATTGTATGCCAACTAATTTTAATAGGCTAAATTTTGTTAAAAAAACTATTACAGTATTCCGTTGGTCATCCATTAATGAGGTACAATAGTAATTTTATGCCAATGATAATGATATTTGACTTTAGCATCTTCTGGCTCATTCATGAACAAGTAGGAATTGCATGACACGCTAGTTACATGCCAGATTAATAGTATTGTCCTCTGATTCATTATATGCTATATGAGAATTCATATACAGACGTGATTAACCACAATCTAAACAATTGAACCCTTTAGGACCCATACTGAGAAATGATTGCCACCTTTTCTACTATAACTTGTTAGACTAGATGAGACCTCACCTTTGATTGTTTCCCTGATTGAAAGCTGTACGTACAGAGCACCCTCCTTGGGTTGATTTCTTTACTATCACAACCAACAACTCCGTTGACCCTCCGATGTCTGAAATAATCTATTGGATTGGCATGTCGAGACCTTTAACTTGTATATGCCTAAATGTTGGATGTGCATGAGTGGGTGAGTGTGTAAGGAAGTCTGTGTATGTGTTGTGATCTTGTTGGTTGTGGAATGGTGTAGACCCTATTGTGGGAAATGTCGGGCCGGACTCCCTTGAGTATGCAAGTATCAGGTTGTGTGATATGGCCGAATGCCCGGGTAGTTGAGCCTAGGATCGTCTTTTGACTTTGTGCAGGAGCCAACCTAGTGTGACTTGTGACTGTGGGTGTGATGTGTACGTACTTGGAGTGGAGACTTAGATTAGATGCGCGTGACCTGATACGTGCCAAGTTCGGTAGGCCGAAACATAAAGATCTAACCCTGGCAGGGTACATAGTTAAATCGGATCCCAGCGTCTATACGTCGGTGACACATTTTAGGGTACAGGTAAGGTGCCAAGAGTCTAGCTTACATCGTGTTGAAATACTATGCTGAGTGACACTCTATATTGAAATAGTTGAGATAATTAGAATACGCCAGAATAACCAGATATGCCCGTGACTAGGGAGTTGCATCACAGATAGTATCAGTAAGGATGAATAGCATACGCCTAGCTGACCAGAAATATTATAACGAGTTATTCTGAAGTGGCACATATGGTGTTCAGAGGTAGGAGGTGGATTGTTGGAATAGTGTTAGGGTGTGATGATGCTTGCGTATTTTATCCCGCATTGCATGCATAGATCCGTAGCATATTATGGAATTAGTATATGTATCATCCATAAGTAAATTAACCAATTAATTAATAACTCATTGAAATCGTTTTCTAATCACCTGGGTTTCGTACCTATATCCCTTATTTACATAGATGCATGAGCTTACCACTGCGAGTCCACTGTTGATCCATTAGCCTCTGAGATACCGACAGAAGCGGCATATGGGATCAATACTACTACTTCTAGGTTTTTGTTGTCTGTAGTTCTTTTAAGCGTCTTTTGTTGTATTTTGAGATCAGTTGTATTCCTTTTAAAGTGCTTGTTGTCTGCAGTTGAGCATATATTATTGTATTTTGGATTAGTTCTTTTGAGCATATTCTGTCATGTATTTTGGATTAATTGTTTGCAGACCATTTGTCACGCCCCGATACCGCCAATTGGGTTTGCTCGGGCAGGTGTAACAGACCTGCCGAATGGGCAAGGTCTCCCTTACCCGCACGAAGCAGAACATATACCAACATGTACAAATAATATATGATATGGATACATGAAGCATAAGAGTAAATACTACTAAATTAAACCATTACAACTTAAATTCTTTAAAGTTTATAACACTTATTTTCATCCAAAATATTACACTATTTTTTCATTTACCAAAATGCTTACACACTAGACCTCTCACTCAATCTAACCACTCCACGACACCCTTCCCGTGGTCTGGCATCTCTCTGGCGATAGTACGCTCTGAAAAGCAACAAACCACGAGGGGTGAGAACTTTAAATAAGTTTTCAGTGAGTGCAACCGTCAAAAGTGGCATTGTACACTCACTCAGTCCAAAAGAGGCATTAGTAGGTAATAATAATAAGGAACATCTATTTCTACAATAGAAATGCAAAAATCGAAATATAACTACAATGTCTCAATATATACAATATGTTATAATACTTTGCTATGTTATTATGTAAGCCTATACATGCACCTAATTTCATTTGTCAACTTTAACCAACTTGTTAGTTTAGTTTTCTTTCTTATTACATCTCATTTTGTTTCTCAACTTTAACTAGCTTGTTAGTTTGGTTTTTTTTATAATTATTATATCTTATGGAGAGTCGATTGCTTTCGCACTCCTCTCCGATCGATAGAAAAATGGGGTCGATTGCTCTCGGACTTTTTCAAGTATCTCATAGAGAGTCGATTTCTCTTGGGCTTTTCCCTTTTACTTCACACTTCCAAAAGGTCACATATATTTTACTACTATATTCTAAGTTCATGACTTCTACGATTATCCACACTAGTCCTTTGTCATTCTTTTGTTCCCTTGCTCAAGTTTGGCCTTGAGTTCGCATACCTCTATGTCTCATAAACTAGATTTCATCCTAAGTTCCATACCACTATTTTCACACTTGAGGTTTCTGTTGGGAATCCGGTACTCGCCCCGGTACCGGATCTCGAGAATCCGCAACCCGCTCCGATACCGACCGCCGTTGATCCGGTATCGATTGTTGGGATTCCGCAACGGAAGCGTCGAATCGGATTTTTACCGTAAACCCGTCTCCTCAGCAAAAGCTGATACAATCATAAAAGAGAGAAAAAACCAAACAGAAAATATGCGGGTAAAATAAGATTCATTAAATAAGAGAAGATTACACCTGACTCCTCTTCTGCAACAGAGTAGCTACAATCCGAGCTCTCTTTCTGAATCTCTCCTACTCTTCTCTCGTCTTCTATAAACCTAAAGAAGACAACTCTCACATGCACCCGTGCACTAGGTGCACCAAATCATGTCCAAAACTCTTTTTTCTCTCTCTGGTACGACACCACCCAAGAGAAACCTCTCTCTCTCTGTGTACTCACAAAAAAAGCTCCCAAGGATGCTTATATAATGCATCCTCTAAAACGTACCCAAATCCTATTATATTTAGGATTCTTATCCCAATAAATATTTAAATCTATATTTAATTATCTCCCATAGATCTAAATATTTATCCTAATCTAGTTAGATTTCTACTCTAATTAATATTTAAATCTTAATATATCTCCAATATATTTAAATATTAATTCTTATCCAACTATAAAATAATTACAAATCTAACCAAATCCTAACAATCTCCACCTTGGTTTGATTTGTAATCTTCAACCGCTGCGTCGAGCTTACCAAGCAAGCTCCACCTTGAGCTTGTCTCCTCCACTCGATGTCGCTACATCCGCCGCTCCATCTCTGGCGACTGTACCTCCGCGAACTTTTGGAACCCAAACCATCTTCGCTCCCGCTCTGACTGTGCTCCCGTTCAGAACGTACAAGTTTCCCCGCTTGTTCGCCTCGCACACGACCCGATCTCGCTTTCGGACCCTCATAGCTCCACCTGAAGCCGAAAAATCGCAACCCTTCGAGTCCAACGCGCCTAGCGAGATCAAATTCCGCTTCAATCCAGGAACGTGCCGCACACCCGTCAGCGTCCTCACGACCCCATCGTGCATTCGGATCTTCACCGTGCCGACTCCCATAACTTTGCACGCCGTACCGTTCCCCATCAGAGCCTTTCCACCCTTGATCGTCATATAGGTAGCAAAAGACTCTTTCTCCGGGCAGACGTGGAAGGAACACGCGAAATCGAGCACCCACGTATCATCCGAAATTTTAGCACCGCCGGTCGCCGCATACAGCACATCAGAATCGATCATCTCCGACTCTGCCGCCTGCGCCATCGCTGATGTCGCCTCGTCCTGGTTCACGACAGTTCTCTCCTTCTGTCGCTTCAACTCCTTCAGATCATTCTGAAGTTCCCGACAGTTGTGCTTTATATGTCCTTTCCTGTGACAATAAAAGCACTCCACCTCGGATAATGGCTTCTTTTGTCGATCTCCGGTCGCCGATGTTGTCGCCTTCTTCTTCGCTTTCACCACCAGAGCAGTATCCTGGCTCTGCGTGCCGGACTCCTGAGTTATCTTTCGCATCTCGTTCGAGAGAAGCGCCGCTGTGACCGCCTCCACGCTTATGGACTCCTTACCATAAAGCAATGTGGTCACCAGATGCTCATATGCCGCCGGTAACGAAGATAATAAAATCAGCGCCTTGTCCTCGTCATCCATGTTGACTCCGATGCTGGTCAACTGGGCTACCACCTTGTTGAACTCGTTCAGATGCTCGTGTAGGCTCGCCGCTTCCTGCATCCGCAGCGTAAACAGTCGCTGCTTCAGATACAACCTGTTCGTCAAGGATTTGGTCATGTACAGATCTTCTAACTTCTTCCACAACTTTGCCGGTGTCGTCTCGCCGGCTACATTGTAAAGAACCTCATCTGCTAATAATAGATGAAGCGTACTCAACGCTTTCCGCTCCATCTTCGTCCATGCCGCATCCGTGACCTCCGCCGGCTTCGCCTCCTTCCCGTTCAACGTATCTTCCAATTCTTGCTGTACGAGGATCGCCCGTACTTTAATCTGCCACAAGCCGAAATTGTTCTTGCCGTCGAACTTCTCGATTTCGAACTTCGTGGCCATCTCCGTCGATCTCTCCCGTGGATCGGTAACCTTCGCTCTGATACCAATTTGTTGGGAATCCGATACTCGCCCCGGTACCGGATCTCGAGAATCCGGAACCCGCTCCGATACCGACCGACGTTGATTCGGTATCGATTGTTGGGATTCCGCAACGGAAGCGTCGAATCGGGTTTTTACCGTAAACCCGTCTCCTCAGCAAAAGCTGATACAATCATAAAAGAGAGAAAAAACTAAACAGAAAATATGCGGGTAAAATAAGATTCATTAAATAAGAGAAGATTACACCTGACTCCTCTTCTGCAACAGAGTAGCTACAATCTGAGCTCTCTTTCTGAATCTCTCCTACCCTTCTCTCGTCTTCTATAAACCTAAAGAAGACAACTCTCACATGCACCCGTGCACTAGGTGCACCAAATCATGTCCAAAACTCTTTTTTCTCTCTCTGGTACGACACCACCCAAGAGAAACCTCTCTCTCTCTGTGTACTCACAAAAAAAGCTCCCAAGGATGCTTATATAATGCATCCTCTAAAACGTACCCAAATCCTATTATATTTAGGATTCTTATCTCAATAAATATTTAAATCTATATTTAATTATCTCCCATAGATCTAAATATTTATCCTAATCTAGTTAGATTTCTACTCTAATTAATATTTAAATCTTAATATATCTCCAATATATTTAAATATTAATTCTTATCCAACTATAAAATAATTACAAATCTAACCAAATCCTAACAGTTTCAATCTAAGTTAAAGCCATACTTGCTTTACCTATATCATACGGTTCTTGTTACACTTACATATATATGTCCATATATTGCATTAACAGACAAAGGATCAAAACGCTAATTTTTCTAGCATACAATTAAAATCACATTTAGTTCAATTATTACCCATGATACATGCTAATAAACAAAGGAATCTATAGACAAAGGAGAGATCAAAATCTTTTCAGTGATATTTCCCACCTTTGTTAAATCCTTCAAGAGAAAATGCCTCTTGATATCCTAGATTGTCAAGAAAAATCCTAAAAATGGTTCTAGTAAGGTTAGAACTCCAAAAGATTTCATTTGAAAAAATTATAAAACCAAAATTCTAAAATACTAACTCACCTCTTCTTTTTTAACAAGCAAAACGTGGGTGAGAAGAGTTTTCTCTTCCTTCTAGAGCTTTCTCTTAAAGCTCTCCACCTTTTCTAAGCTTCAAAGAAGATGGATCCCAAGCTCCAAGCTCCCCAACAATGGCGGCTATGGTTCTTTTCTTTCTAGAGAGAGAAAGAGAAGAGAGAAGTGGAGAGTAAGAGAAATAGAGTTTAGTTGGTGATGGGTGTTTATATAGAAGCATGACAATAGCACTAAAACCTCTCAACAATTTTTTTTTGTAAACAGACAAAATACGGTCTATACGCTAGGTTTCAGGCACCCAGCCAAACTTTCAGGCGACCGAAAGCGTCGTAGCTTTATTGCATTTTACGTAGTTGCATCCATAAGAGGTTCTGGGGGCCAGCTCAGTTCGCCCGGTCCACAATTCGGGTGCCCGCAGGGGATTTCGGGTGCCCGCAGGGGATTTCGGGCGCCCGAATATATATTCCCTCGTGCGAGTGGTGCTCTCGGGTTGATCGTCCGAATGATGTATCGGGCGCCTGCGAGAGACCGTCTGAAATGTGTTTCGGATGCCAGTAGGTGATTTTGGGCGTCCGAATTCTCAGTCCAGTGAAACCCACTCTCGGGTTGGGAATCCGAAAACTTTTTGGATGCCCACAAGTGAGGTCCGAAAGAGTTCAATGTGCCTACAGGGCAATTTGGGAATTGCAATGGGTCGTCCGAAACCTGTTTTGGGCACCCGGTCTCCTGTTCCGGGCGTCCGAAATGGTCTGGAACTCAGTTTTCTAAATTTTTAAATTTCAATCCGAATCGCTTCCAGTTCGATCTATACTTCTCAAATCTCATTTTAATTATATCTAGCATAACTTAATCCATACTTTATCAATTTAGCCAAAGTCCGGTATATTACACCATTGATCCACTAGCCCCTGATGAAGCATATAAGGGTATGGGCAAGATGTCGAGAGGCTAGTGTACATCGTGTCGATATACTATGCTGGGCAATACTCTATGTCGGAACAGTTGGGATGATTAGGATATGCCAGGATGACTAGATATGCTCATGATTAGAGAGGTGCGTCACAGACAATATCAGCAAGTATGAATTGTCAAGAATAATGAAAAAGAAAACCCTAAGCCAAAAAGAGCAATTAGGCTTAGTTCATATTTCTCTATATATATGTAAACATACGGTACATTAATATTACTACACAAAATAAATATGCACATTAACACCCCCCTCAAACTCAAGATGGCGGTTGAGGTATCATCTTGAGTTTGGATAACAAAAGATGAAGACGAGAAGATGATTGAGACTTGGTAAAAAAATCCGCAAGTTGATGTACTGATGCCGTTTGTTGCAAGTTAATTGTCCCACGACGAACATGATCACGAATAAAATGACAATCAATCTCAATATGCTTTGTTCTTTCGTGGAACACATCATTGTGAGCAATTTGAATTGCACTTTTGTTGTCACAATGGAGTGGTGTTGGCGTGATAAGATGGACACCCATATTAGCAAGTAACCAGCGCAACCAAATAATTACAGCAGTTGTATCAGCCAAAGCCCTATATTCAGCTTCTGTACTTGAACGAGCAACAACAGGCTGTTTCTTACTACGCCATGTGATTAATGAATCCCCAAGAAACAAACAATATCCAGTTGTAGAGCGACGGTCATTTACATCCCCGGCCCAATCAGCATCTGAAAAGGCTCGTAATTCGAGTGAAGATTTTGAAGGAAGAAGGAGCCCTTGAAATAGAGATCCTTTGAGATAACGAATAATGCGAAGGACGGATGCAAAATGAATGGTTCGAGGATGTGCCATAAACTGGCTGACAACATGCACAGCATGAGTTATATCTGGACGAGTTACTGTCAGATAAACAAGACTGCCAACAAGTTTACGGTAAAGCGTTGCATCCTTGAGAGGCGTTCCATCTGTAGATCTAATCTTTGCATTAATCTCAAGAGGAGTAGCAACAGTATTATCATCAGTAATACCTGCTTGGGAAATCAATTCTGATGCATACTTGACTTGAGAAAGAATAAAACCAGAAGAACTATAAGTTACTTCAATGCGAAGAAAATATCGGAGAGAGCCCAAATCTTTCATTTCGAAGCTTTTATTAAGAGAATATTTTAAAATAGAAATGCCATCAAAATCATCTCCAGTAATGATCATATCATCAACATATAGCAAGAGCAAAATGATACCTCTTTGAGAATGCCGAATAAAAAGTGCAGAGTCATGTGCACTTTGTGTAAAACCAAGTGTAGCAATTGTGGAGCTAAATTTGGAAAACCAAGCACGGGGTGCTTGCTTAAGTCCATATAGCGCTCGACGCAAACGACAGACTTGATGAGGTTGATGGGCAATTCCAGGTGGAGGTTTCATATACACTTCTTCCTCAAGTTCTCCATTAAGGAATGTATTTTTAACATCCATCTGATGCATGCGCCATTGACGGGCAGAGGCGACTGCCAAAAGTGCTCGAACTGATGTCAAGCGAGCAACTGGAGCAAATGTTTCTTCATAGTCAATGCCATATTCTTGTGAATAACCTTTTGCTACTAATCGAGCTTTATATCTCTCAACTGTTCCATCAGGTCATGTCTTTATCTTATAAATCCACTTGCATCCAATAGCTGTCTTATCAGATGGAAGATCAACTAGATCCCAGGTATGATTTTTCTCAAGAGCATATAGCTCTTCTGTCATTGCTTTCTGCCAAACAGGATTAGATAAAGCTTCTTGGTATGAAGAAGGTTCATGATGAGAGAGTAAAGCAGAAAGAAAGGAAGTATCATACTCTCGTAGACGAACACTAGGATTGCGGACCCTTTGGGGATATCGAGGCTCAACTTGAATAGGCTCAGGAACAGCTTCCTGAGAGGCGTCATTCGAATCGGTAGGTGCGGACGAGATATCTTGTTCACTTGGTACAGAATTGACATTCATTTCAGGAAACAAGCTATTAGAGATATCAAGAGAGGCAGAAGGCTTAGCAGAAATAAATGAATCAAAGGAGGAAATTTTTGAAAAAGGAATGCTTTCAAAAAATATGACATTGCGAGAAACGCGTAAGCGACGAGCAATAGGATCATAACAACGGTAACCCTTTTGCTCAATACCATATCCTAAGAATATGCACAAGGAAGAGCGTGATGAAAGCTTATTCCGTTCATTTGGAGGAAGTAAGACAAAACAAGCACATCCAAACACTCGCAGTACAGAGTAGTCAGGGCAAGTACCAAAGAGACGTTCAAAAGGAGACTTTTTATCAAGAACAGTTGAAGGCATGCGATTTATAAGATAAACAGAAGTTAATGCGGCTTCTCCCCAAAAATATTTTGGTACATTCGATGTAATCAAAAGGGTACGTAATGTTTCAGTAATGTGCCTATGCTTTCGTTCTGCTACCCCATTTTGTTGAGGTGTGTGAGGACAAGATAATTGAGGCAAAGTTCCTTCATCTTGGAGAAAACTACGAAATTCTCGAGAGACAAATTCCCCCCCTGAATCAGATCTAAAAGTTTTAATAGATTTAGAAAATTGAGTGCGCACCATTTGAGTAAAAGATTTATAAGTGGACAAAACTTCTGAGCGAGATTGTAAAAGATAAATCCAAGTGTACCTAGAATAATCGTCAATAAATACGACATAATATCGAGAACCACCCATTGTAGTAATGGGGGCAGGACCCCACACATCTGAATGTATCAAATCAAAAGGCTCAGAACTGATCGAATTACTTTTATTAAAAGGTAAAGCTGAAAGTTTTTCAAGTTTGCAATAAACACATTCTAAATTTTGCGAAATAACATGACCCAAATGACCCGCAGAAATTATTTTTTTTAAATAAGACTTAGAGATATGACCTAAACGAGAATGCCATAAATGAAAAGAAGACGACTCCGAAGCAGCCAATGAATGTTGCGGTGATGTCGCATGTAACCAAGTGACTTCAAATAGTCTCCCCACCTTACGCCCGATCCCAACGACCCTCTTGGTGTGCTGATCCTTCACCTGACAACCAGAATTTGTGAAGGTACATTTAAAACCAAGTTCAACAAGTTGACCAATAGAGAGTAAATTTAAAGAAAGTTTGGGAACATGATAAACATCGGATAATGACAATTGGTTTGGAACATGTACATTACCAATATGACTAATATTAAGATTGTTCCCACATGCAGTTAAAATGCTAGGAAAAGAGGAAGTGGGATATCGACTAATGAAGCAAGAGGATTACTAGTCATATGGTTGGAAGCACCAGAATCAAAATACCAAGTTGATCTTTTACCTGAGTTGGCACTTAAAGCAGTAACAGAAGAATTTATGCCCTGACGAGCTAGGGCTCTAGCTAAAATATCCTCTACCTCAACAGCTGTAAATGTTAAAGCGGATTGTGTGGAATTAGGCTGGACTGATGATGTGCCAACGGTACCATCAATAAAGGTGCAGCACTGTACTTTATATCATCATTTCTGTTGCCAAGTCTTGGACATTTGCTCTTAGTATGACCCATACCCTGACAATAATGACATTTCACTTTCGACCAATCAACCTTTTCATTTGAAAGTCGTGGAAAAGGATATTTGCCTTTCGTTGCAAGGACTGCATCTAAAGCTGGAGAAGATATAGGTGCGGTTAAGTATCTTTTGCGAGTCTCTTCGGATAAAAGTTCATTAAGAACACTGGTCAGAGAAGGCAATGGGTCACGATGGAGAATAGATGCTCGAGCAGATTCAAAATCTGATGTTAAGGCCATAAGGAACTCAAGTATACGATCTGTATCACGATACTTTTCATATTCTTCAGTATCTTCAATACTCTGAAATTTTGGCCCCATTTGATCCAACTGCTGCCAAATGGCTGACAGACGAGAATAAAAGTCAGAAATTGATTGCCCCACAGACTGACGGAGAGCATACAGTTCTTGTTTCAACTTGTACTTTCGAGCAGGATCAGGTGCTATGTATCGTTTAGCGAGGTGATCCCACACTTGCTTTGCTGTTTCATATTTGCCAAATTCCATTGCGATCATATGAACAGTTGTATTAGAGATCCATGTGATAATTTTATGGTTATTACTATCCCAATCATCTAATCTTGAGGCAAATCCTTCGGCAGTTTCAGTCGCTCCCTTCACTGGCTTTAACTTATCACCAGTGACATATCGCCACATCTTCCGTCCTTTAAGAAAATTGCTCATTTGTTGCGCCCAAAAGGAATAATTTTCACCATCAAGAATAACTTTTATTGGATGATCCGATTCTTCGTGAGCCATTGAAAATAATAATAATAATATCCAATTAATAGATTACCAAATTAGCAATAAGGATGATCAAACCAATAATCAGCAAAGGCGAATGTTGACGGGACTCTAGGGTCTAGTTCCCCAGTGATATCGTCGTCGACGGAAGAACAGCGGCCCTCTGATAGCAGAGCGTAACGGTCGAAGCCGAAAGAGGCGATGATGAAGATAAAGGCGAAAGCGAAGACACCAGCGGTGGAGATGAGGGCGGCAGCGGCGAAGTCGGCAACGATAATCTTAGTTAGGAATTAGAGCGGCGGCGGCGGCTCTGATACCATGTCAAGAATAATGAAAAAGAAAACCCTAAGCCAAAAAGAGCAATTAGGCTTAGTTCATATTTCTCTATATATATGTAAACATACGGTACATTAATATTACTATACAAAATAAATATGCACATTAACATGAATAATATATGTATGGCTGACCGAGTACATTGTGGCGAGATATTTCTAAGTGCCATGCTTGGTATTTGGAGTTGGATTGTCAGAATAGAGTGATAGGATGTGATGATTTATGTTTATTATTATATCCCGCATTGCATACTTAGATCCATAGCATATTATGGAATTAGTATATCATGCATCCATAATTCACTAATTAATTATTAACTCATTGAAATTGTTTTTCAATAACCTGGGTGTCATGCCTAGGTCCCTTGGCTAGCGAGGAGCATAAACCTACCATTACAAATCCCACTGTTAATACACTAGCCTATGAGAGTGCTGATAGGAGCGACACGTGAGATCAGTACTACTATTTCCAGATGCTTGTTATCTACATTTCTTTTGAGCACGTTTTGTTGTATTTTGGGATCAGTTGTATTATGGTGATAGAAGAAAATGAGACCTTTGTAGCTTTATGTTGTACATGTTTCCACTTTTCTACTATCCTTTTATACTCTACTGCCTTAATTTGAATATCTATTCTCGATATCTATCTCTATCTGTTGTGGGTAGGCGACCTACCGGATCTTGATATCCCTAACTCTCTGAGGTCGTCTCGTCTGTGATAGTTAGGGCCGTGGTGCCTGGTATATATATGAGCTTTGCAAGATTTAAAATTTGAGTCCAAATTAGATTAAACGTTGAGTTTTGCGGCGTACCCGTTGCATCCTACAAAGTCTAGGGTGTAGCAGGCATCCTATGATCTTAATTCATCAATCAAAGTCGGAAGAGATATGAATGGCAGGTGATTACTATCCGAATACATGGAGTGTAGAAAATACTTTTTGAAAGTCATTTACATAATTCAAACAAAATAAATTTAAAAGTTGATAGTAAAATTATAATTATTAAGATTTAGATAGTCTAATAGTTCCATACGTTGTTTAGGTCGTGTAACCATTTGTTCAGAAGCTTTGATGCGAAATGTCCTTTTTGTTCTTACTATTTAAACAGATCCTGATTCCTGTTTGAAAAAAATTATTTTGGCAACAAAAATTTTATATAAAAAATCAATAATGCCCAACCAAACATTGTTTTTAACTATAAATTCATATATATTATGTTGTCATATGTATCTTGTCATTAATCTTTTCGCCATGGATTATTGAAATACTAAGGCTCCTATTAGGATTGCAGAGAAATTACGGTAGATGCCGTGAGAAAGTATGATGAAAAAATAATCTGCAATGAATCGGTTATGATATTTTTTTTATAATTCTATCAAAAAATAAAAAAATTATATTTCAACATATTTTTGCCCTAACTCCATTTGCCTACTATTGTTTGATGGGTCTTAATACCATACGACCTCTAAAAAATGATAACAAGAGTCTAAAAAAAAATCCTATCTTTTAAAAAAATATAATAAATTAATTTATTGATAAATTTTTTATCCAGAAAAGTAAGGATTACGAAATCTTTTTAGTAAAAACTGCTGTGGGACCACCTCTATGAAATCCTAAACATAAGAAGTTCCTCTTTGCCGGTCCATCTTATTCCAATGTAGAAATTTTTTTTTTTTTTTAGAGAAAGGTAGTACGCTACCCGTTTCGTTTATTTTTATTAGAAATAAACTTAGCTGCATGCGACACGATTTTATAGCATTAGGAAAGAAAAGGATAGGCTAATGACGGCGATTCAAGAGATCGACAAATTAGAGGAAATAAATGAGTTAATGCAGATTTTGACAGATAAAAGAGAGGGGCTTAAAGAAAGACTAGGTGTTGTGCTGGATGATGAGGAAACACTTTGGAGAACCAGGGCCAAGCAACATTGGCTGCAAGAAGGGGACAGAAATACCAAATTCTTTCATTCGGTAGCTAATGGTAGGAGACGATGCAACGGGATCGGTACGATGGATGATGACTGGGTAACATATTGCTCAGAAGAAGAGAAAAGAAAATATTTTTACCACTATTTCAAGGATCTATTCACCCCAGACAAGACTGCATCGATCTATTTCGGGGAGTGGAGCGAATTATTCAAAACACGACGTTTAACTGTTTCTAATCTGGAGCGTTTAACCTCTCCTTTTAACTTAGAGGAAATAAGGACAGCAACTTTCCAACTAGGGAGCGATAAGGCGCCAGGACCTGATGGGTTCCCTCTGAGCTTCTATCAAACCTTATGGGAGACCTTAAAGGAGGACATCTGGAACATATTCCAAGATATGTATGAGGGGAGACTGACAACTGGACCCATTGACTACGCTTATATTTGCCTACTCCCTAAGAAAGAGGGTGCCCGGTGAGCTAACGATTTTCATCCCATAAGCTTCCTTAACGAGATTCAGAAGATCTTATATAAAGTGTTGGCTAACCGACTGGAGCGGGTTTTACAAGATTTGATTTCTCCTACCCAATCAGCATTTCTGAAAGGGAGAAATATCACTGATGCTTTTGCAACAGTTAGTGAGTTAATAAGGTAGGGAAGTAAGAAGTCTGTGGAGGGAGTTGGGGTAAAGGTGGACTTTGAAAAAGGCATATGATAGAATCAATTGGGCAATTTTAGACAGTTTAATGGAATGGTGGGGTTTCGATAGCAAATAGCGAGGGTGGATCCATTTATGTGTGTGTAATGCTAAGGTAGCTGTATTGGTTAATGGGGAGGCAACCAACTGGATCAAGACAAAGAGAGGAGTGAGACAGGGTGACCCTCTTTCGCCCTACCTCTTCTTGCTAGTGGCAGAGTGTCTAGCTCGGATGACGGACGAGGCAACTAAAAATAATCTCCTCAAAGGCCTCGGGCCTCACTTGAGAGTAGGGTTACCTTAATCCAGTTTGCTGGTGATACATTTTTCTTCTGTGAGGCCAAAAAGAAGTACATGAGAAGCCTCAAGTTCCTTTGGAAACTTTTTGAATGAGCATCTGGTTTGAAGGTTAATAGAGAGAAGTCGAAACTTTATTACACGGGCCAAACTAACGGAAGAGCAATGAGGCTTGCGAATATACTGGAGTGCAGAGTTGGCAACCTCCCAACTAGTTATCTTGGTTTACCTCTATCTAACAAATCTTTGAAAAAGGAAGTCTGGAGAGGGATAATCGAGAAAATACAAAAGAAGATTGATGGGTGGCAGGCCAAACTTCTCTCAAGAGGCGGAAGACTTGTACTTGTGAATGATGTTCTAACCAATCTACCCATGTATATTCTTTCTATGTTCAAGGCGCCAAAATGGGTCATAAAGCGCATTAAATCGCTACGACGGAACTTCTTCTGGAATGGAGGTACAGATTCTACTGGTAGAGGATGTCTTCTCGCTTGGAAGAATGTATGTAGGAGTAAGAAAGAAGGTGGTCTAGGTATACTTGATTTAGCCACGATGAACCAAGCCCTCCTTACCAAATGGTGGTGGAAGTTCCACGCAGCACCGGAGCTACAATGGAACAAAATCATTCATGCTTTATACTATCAAAGGAGAAGGCCACTCTACGAGGGAAGGTCTTTTAGACCTCTTTCTCAATGGTGGTAAGGGGTAACCAGCCACAACAATATCTTTAAATGTGGAGTGTCATATATGTTGGGGGATGGAAAATCTATCGACCTGTGGACAGATAGATGGTGTGGCGGTGTTACTCTACAGACATTATTTCCCATTGTTTACGAAGGAGTAGTGCGAAAATTTATAAGAATCAGCGAGTGCTTGTCGAGTAGAGGATGGAGGTGGAGGAAGATCCTGAGAGGACTTACAACAAATAGGAGGGAAAGAAACCCAAGTGTTTTAGCCTTAAAGGATCATATCTCTGATTTTAGGCTAGATCAAAGATCAGATAGAGTATTGTGGCGGTGGAAAGGTGATGGAAAATTCACTGTGAAATCATTATATGCGGTGCTCAGCGACGGAGGAACGAGAGATGCCCGCGCTAGTAAGGTATGGGGTCTTCGGGTACCTCTGAAAGTTCAAGTTTTCACTTGGCTCGTCCTCAAGAAGAGACCACTTACAGCGGATAATCTTATTAAGAGAGGATGGACAGGGAACACAACCTGTGTGCTCTGCGGAATTGAAGTGGAAATGGTGGACCACCTATTTTCACGATGTGTATTCAGTAAATTCTTGATTGCCATGGCTGTGGAAGGGGTTCAGGTAGGGGACCTGGGTGATGATGTGAGGTACGTATGGGATAAGTGGATGGCAAGAGATAGTGCTCAGTCTGTTGGAAAAAGACTGACTAGACTGGCAGCCAGTTGGTGGGTCATCTGGACTGTAAGAAATGCCGTTATTTTTAGGTTGGCTAGTGCTGACCCTTTGCTAGCTGTCAACTCGATCAGACGTTTGATACTTCAGTGGGAAGAAAATAGCTTGTTTAAACGAGCGTACCCTAGCCGCTGAATTTAAATGTTGTTTTTTTTTCTTTTTTCTTTTTTTTTCTTTTTCTTTTTTTTTCGGTCCAGTTCGGAGGTCCCTTACCTCAATCTCGTAGCTTAATTCATCTCTTTAATGAATGAAGCAGGTAGCGTGCTACCTTTCTCTCAAAAATAAATAAATAAATAAACTTAGCTAAAATTGTGAAGCAATTAGGCTTCGAACTTAGGACTTGGGTACCAACCACCAAACCCTTTGCCACTTACATTACAATAAAAGCCCTTTGATTTATAGCTTGTAATATTTCAATAATTTTTTATATTTTTTATTAAAAATATTCAAGTTATTATTGTTCAACTCAAGTTTGGTAGTTATAAAAGGTGTTAGTGAAATAGTAAAATCATTGTAGATTTCTAATAAGTGATAGGAATACTAGATTATTATTAGTTATGAGACATTCTCAATTTCATGCTTGATAAAAATTATTAGCAGTCCATTAATAAGGATATGCTAATTCTTACAGCCTTCTAACATAAGTGGCTTGATAAATTAATAACAAATTTGTCATTACAAATATAAAATATATGATATTTTTAAAATATTATAAATTCTAAAGCAAACGGCCATAAGGTTAAAGCTACGGTGTAATAAATAGCATAACTTTTTTATATTATTCACTCTGGTTTAAATAATTGAGCATTCGGATTGTCAGCCATTACCGTTAAATATGACTAAAAGATCTAAATATTTTGTAAATAAATTTTCAATTTTTTTTAGGTAATTTACAAAGCGATTTAAAAAAAAATTCAAAATCAATATTTTAAATGGCCGAGGCATTTATTAATTAACAATATAGAATACTATGAATTTACTAAAATTTAATAAAATATCTATTACATATCTAGAATCTAGATCACAATCAAAACCTCTGTTGTTTAATTTAAAAATTAAATCCTCTGTTAATGTTTTAAATGTTATTTGATTATGACTGCTTATTTTATGGCCACTTAGCAAAGTGTATTCAAAAATTATAAAACCTATTTACCACATAGTTTATTAACTTAGAACAAATTTAAGGACATTAATTGACAATTTAAATGCTCTGATCATCCAAAATAGGACAGTCCAAAAGATTCGTGTTATTTATTGCTTAATAGCTCCACTCATTACAATAACAAATAATAATAACTTTTTACCTCTGTACCAATGCACGGCTATATTAAAGATTAAATTACACTTACTTGACCTCAAACTATAAGACGTGTACTAATTACATACTTAAATAATAATTTATTATAATTTCTTATTACAATCAAATCAAACAATACAATTTAATTAATTAAATACTAACATACCACTAATATGAAATTAATATAATATTTTAATTTTTATTACGTCATCAGTCACAATACTATTAGATTACTTCATATTAACAGCACATCAACAATTAGTCACTAAAATTCGGTTGTAAAATTTAATTACAACAATTCAAAAATTCAAATTAAAATTATAACAAAGTAAAATTTAAAGGCTGAAATATTGCATACCTTATAATTTACTCTTAAATTAAGATAAATACTACTGATACATGTAGGAAAAGTAGCACAAATTTTGTATCCTCTCATCCAAAATATTTAAAATTCTTTGCATTTTTAATATTTTAAAAAAATAATTTTGATAAAGATCTAGGCTCTTGGATAAGAGGTCATAAAATCAACACTCAATTTTTTTAGTGTACCAATAGCATATCTTAATTAAAACATGCAGTGGACTTTTTTTTCTTTTTGGTCTTAAACAAGTAAAAGCACCAACAAGAGTTTTTTTTTTTTGACTTTACCCTTAAGACAAGAGCACAGAACAATTACCTGATAATGACACCCCACTAAAGCCAATCTAATAAGCCTCAGAAAAGTCTCATCCAAAACCAGTTTCCATTTCCATGCAAAGGATATTAACCTTCTTAAAAAGCAAAGCAAAGCAAAGCAAAGCAAAGTAAAACCCTCCTATTTTTACTACACAGCTAGCACCTTCTCAAATAAAGTTTCCATTACCACTGTATAATACAAAGCCACAAAAACTACCGAGTACAACAACGTAATAAAAGAGTACTAATTAAACACAAGTCACACACTTTTACACTCCCCCCTCTTCTCCTTGGTCACTGACTCAACACTGTTCTTCCTACGAAACATCACATCGCCCTCCCCATTTGATCACAAGAAGGAATTAAAAAGAGCCAAAATAAAGAAAAAGACAAGGACTAAAATGTGAAGAAACAGGGAGTGAAGAAGCCCCTATTTTGTGCTACATTCTCCTTTTCTTCCTTTTTCTTTTTTTTCCCCTCCTGTAGCACCCTCCACATGCATTTTCATGCAACGCAGTTGAGTCCAAGGCACCCACTCCACAGGTTCCTCAGCACCTTCTTCTGCAGATTTTAGTATTAAAATAAGTCTCAGTGACTCAGTGGCAAATAATTAGTAATAAATAGAAAACTTCAAAAAAATACCTTCACATTTGATATAATGTAAGCACAATTTATCATCTATAACATTTCATCTCTTACAACTGTCTCATATAAAATATTAAAACAACAATAATTATTTTATATTATTTAATATGGTATCAGAATAGAATGTTCTGAGTTTGTAAGTTTGAATCCACCCAAATTCCTTACTTTAATTTAATTTGCTTCAAATCTTAGAAGATAACACTTGTAAAATATATAACTTTTGGTTACAATTTTTTTTTTTGCTATGGCTTTTAAAAGCATATTCTTAATTTTTTTAAATAAAAAAAAATAATCTTACTATAGAGTAATAAAAGTGTAATACTTAAAAAAAGAAAGATATATATAAGATAGTAAACTATAAATGCACTATATAGATGCGTACATAGCATCGTTTAAAATATATTTTTTTTTATAAAATAAGAAAATTACCCTTCTGGGTTTCTCATAGAGGAACTCAGGAGGAATCTTGTAGAGGTCCTCATCCACAGCCTTGGGTGCCCTAGGCTTTCTTGGGCTTGGGCCAGCAGCAACAACAATGTTCTGAGCCACCACCACCCTCCCCTGCAGCTGCTTCCTCTGCTGCTCCTTCCCACTCTGAACATACTCCCTCTCCACCACCCCACTCCTCCTCACCTGCAAAAATATTTCAAACTCAACTAATTTTATATATATATATATATATATATATATATATATATATATATATATATATATATATATATATATATATCTCACTCTTTAACTTTGATCATCACCACCCATTTAAGTAAAGAAATATTTTCTATAGAGAATTACTAAATTAAGCGCCTCAGTTACTTTCTGCAGAGCGTCTGGTAAACAAACATGCACAAAAAATAAAATAAAAACTGAAATTTTTACCAATGAGTATAAATACAAATATAACACCCAAAAAAAGAAAAATGAAAGCACAACAAAAAAAATCTTTAAAAATAATAGTGTAATGCACTAGTTAATTAGCCAGACAATATTATTTCAAACTGCACTGCAACCTACCACAAAACCAAACAACTTCAAAATCTCTCCTAAGGCGCTTTTTTTTCTTTCTTTTTACCAAAAAAAAAAACACCAAATTAAAGCTTCTACGTTTTAGCATTACTTTCAGATCATTCTGATTGCTCTCGATGCCCTATTTTAAATAGCTGCAGCCAAAATTAGAAGCAAAGCAGAAATATAGTAATAAATATTTAATGTAGTTTTTTTTTTAAGTACATTTTAAAAGATTCAAAAAATTTCAAAATTATTCTTAATATATTTTTTTTTTCTCTTTATACTATAAAATTACAATTTTATAGCACTGGAAGACTAGGAAAGATTGAAAACATTATAAAATTTTAAACCTCCTCCCAAAGCATTTAAAAAAAGAAAAAGGAGAGGAAAAAGAAAAAAGCATTAACAATTAATTAGCAGGGTTTAGGGCCTTGTGAATTGGTACCTTTCTGGGTTGGTCGTCATTCGGGCGGCAGCGGCGGCGTTGGTGGCGGTGGTGGTAAGTGGGGCGGACGGACTCGGCCGAGATCTTGAAGGCGTCGGCGGCAGCGGCAGATGCGGGGGGTTCTTGGAAGGAGCGGCCGCGCAGCAGGCCGGCCTGCGCCGCCGACTCGAAGTACTGCGTGATGGGCAGCTCGTCGCAGTAGTCCCAGTCCCCGAACGCCGGAATGTTGTTGCTGTTGCTGCTGCCCACCTGCCGCTTCCTCATCATCATCGTCTCCTAATTAAACCCAATTTTTTTTACTTATTTAACACTTAAAATACCTGATTTACTTACTTAGCGATTGATTAAGCCATACATATACATATATATAAATAAATATATATATATATATATAAATACCTCCATGAGTATATGGTATATATGTCTCACAAGAAGCGAAGTGTGATGGTGCTCTCCCGCAGCGTCACTCCTATGTATTTAAAAATATATGTATATATTTATGTAGAAGATGAAGAGAAAAGCTGGGAAGGAGGGAATGAGGGCAGGGAGAGGTCTTTATCGCAGAAGAAGTAGGGAGAGGGGAAAAGAGAAAGGGGAAAGGGGAAAGGGGAAAGGGGAGGGGGTCTGGTGGGCAACCGGAGAGGAGGAGTGCTTTGGGGAATTTATTAGGCATGGGACTGCTGCCTTCCTTCAGGGGAGGAGGCCTGGCCTACTCATCATACATTCTTGGCACCCAAGTCACTCACACCTTTTTCTTCTCTGCCCTTTTTGTTTCTAATTTCTTTACACTGGATATTCCACCTTCTTTTTCTTTTCTTCTTCTTCTTTTTTTAAAAAAAATTTAAAATATCACTCCTGTAATTTCGTACTTTTTCATTTTAGTGTCCTGTGATTTAAAACGTATCACTTTAGTACCCTGTGGTTTGGTTATTATCTTTTTTGTTATTTTTTCGTTAATTTTTTTATTAAATTATACAGAAAAAACTTCAAATATCCTACCTATGATTTATCGAATATTAACTTTACTATCCTATAGTTTTAACTTTCTTATTAATTTAACGAAAAAATTAACGAAAAGATAACAAAAAGAGAATAACCAAACCACAGGGTACTAAAATAATACGTTTTAAACCACATGGTACTAAAGTAAGAAAGCACAAAACCACAGGAATGATATTTAAAATTATTCCTCTTTTTTATTAAAAAATAAATAAATAATCTTATATGTCAAAGTTACAGTACACAAAATTTATCAAACAATCAAATTTCTTTCTATTATGTAAAAGCACAAAATAAAAAATTATAATAATATTTAATATGTAATTAGTGTATTGGTTCAACTTTTCTATATTCGTTTGGCACAATATACTTACTTATTTTGAAATATGTCCCGTAATCAAAACTTATCATATAGTACTTTTTTTTTCTATCAACAAGCTTACTTAACAGTTATCAAACCCTAGCACAAGTGGCAAAAAGTTTGATGATTGGTATCCGAAATTTCAAGTTCGAAATTTAGTTGCTTCACATTTCAAGCTAAATTTATTTTTAAGCAAAATAGACGAAGCAGGTAGTATACTATCTTTCTCTAAAAAAAACGCACAAAATGTACATTCAAAATTAACTCCTTCATGCCATACAAAATAGTATAAAAAAAAAAACACAGGATGTAAATTCAAAATTAACTCCATCATGCCATACAAAATAGTACATGATTTAGTAAAAAATAACATGAAAAATTTATGTCAAAATTATATTTAAGTGAAAAAAAATTGATAAAGACTTTCCATAGATGTTGTCTTTCTTAGTAAAAGAAAAATTATTACAAAGAATACTTTCTCATACTATATACTATTTTTTTCTAGCGCAAGTGGCAAAGGGCTTGGTGGTTGGTACCCGAGGTCCCGAGTTCGAATCCTAGTTGATTCACATTTCCAGCTAAGTTTATTTCTAAATTAAATAAACGAAGCGGGTAGCATGCTACCTTTCTCTCTCAAAAAAAAAATATATAAATATATATTGTTGATTTTTTTTTCAATGCCATTTGAATTTTATTATTTTTATTCAAACCATTTTAATTAACTAAACTAATATTTTAGTAAATTAATTAGTAAAACTGTTCCCATTGTAATTACTTTTTAGCTGAAAATGTTATAAATTTCTTATCAAGTAGAATTTACGATAATGTAATTAATATTTTTCTAGAGCTAGAAAGAATGCAATGAACAAATTACAAAGTCCAGGGACCCATGAGAAACCAGAATATTATAGAGGGGTCTCTACAGTACTTTTGATCACAATGCACCTTTAGCTTTTGATTCCCTTCTTTATACCTGCTGATCCCAACTTTTACATGATTTTTCAATTTATCCCCTATCTTTTTAATTTTTGCACTCAGTTTATAATAAATATTTTTCCCATTAAGCTTTTTTCTTAAAAAAAATATATATATATTCATTCATGTCTCTATTTGGTACTGTTGCTATTTTTTATTTTTAAAAGTTTTTTATATAAAGGGTATAGAAGAGAATACTAGATTGCTTATACTGCAGCCAAGGCATTCCTTTGACAACAATATACAAAAATTGGATAGTAATATTTTTTGTTTCTTTAATTTTTTGGAAGAGCTGTTATTAAATGCTACCTTTACACCAATAATATGGGTTTAAATCTTACATTCTAAGTTCTCCATGGCTTAGATTTACTAACTTATCTTATTTATTTTTTTCTAATACTAAATATTTCAAATAATTAAACAATTTTAAATTCTAAATTATCAGGTGTAAAATATATACTCTATAATAGAGTATACATATAACAATTTTCAAAGAATGAAAACTCAAGGAATATAATAGAATAAAATATATAGCTACTGACGGTATATAGCGCAGTTGAGTAAAGGTTTGATGGTTAGTACTTACGATTCCAAGCTCACAGTCTAGCTGCTTTATATTTCCAACTAAAATTTATTTTTAAAAAATAAATGAAGTGTATAGGTATCATTTGGTATCGTTGTCATTTTTACTTTTGTAAAAACTTATTCTATATAATTTGATGTGTTGTAGTTGGTTAGCTTATAATATATCCGGCTAAATGATATTAAAAAATTTAGATTAAAAAGTTACAAGCAATATACTGTCTTATTCTATATTTTTTAATATACAAAATTTTATTTAAAAAATTAAAAAAATAAGCAGGATCACAAAAGAGGTCATAGCTTATCTGTTTTCACTAAGGGCTTGTTTGGTTCATGATTGGAATTGAAAAGAGAAATGGAATTGGATTGCTTTGGAATGTAAAATGGAATGACGAATCATCCAAAAATATTTGGTTCATTATTGGAATGGAAATCGTAATGAGCCTCTACGATTTTGAGGGGGAGTTTTGATTAAGAGAGATGAAGGGAGTGAAGGGAGGTGTTTATATATAAGAGAGGATTTTGGATAATTTACTCTGGAATGGATCAATCCGGAGTTCAAAGCCGGATTGGGCCATGAATGGATTTGGCCATTTCTATTCCGGAGTGAAATGGAAATCGAAATTCGATTTCTGCGAAACAAATAACAACTATCGGAATCGACGAATCATATTTCGATTTCATAGTATAAAGTAGGTGAACCAAATATGCCCTAAAAAAAATATTTAAAATATAAAACTCAGTTTACGTTATACGGATCCGAAGAGTTAAGAGTCTTGGCAGGGAGTGGGAGGCTTTTTGTTAAATGCATGAGATTTACTTTTTTAAAAAGAAAATTAAAAGCCTAGCTACCGCAGTAATAAAGCTAAGTTCATCTTCCAATAAGACGAATAAGACGAAGCAGGTAGTATGTTATTTTGTTTTCAAAAAAAATAAAATAATAATAAACATAAAGCTCGATCGGTTGTGATTAATGGCCTTATTAATTCTTTATTATTATTATTATTATTATTTTCTTCCTCGCAAATTATTTTTTCACTAGTAGGTAGGCTCGTATCCCGTGGACGTACGATATATGTGTATATATTTATAGATATATATATATACAGGTGAGGGTTGGGAGGTGGGGAAGGGGGGTTTTGTCGTCTCCAAAAGGCATGCGTGGGGAGGTGAGCCCTCGTCTCCAAAGACTAAATAAATAAAATGAATAAATAAATAAAGTAGAGCTAAATAAAATAAAGAAATGAATAAATAAAAGGGCAAAAAAGGTCTCGTCGTGGGTGGGAGGAGCAGGAGGCTGCAGGGACGTGTCCGGGCCTGGCGAGTCTTATTAATCGATCGGACTTCGTCCGCTGCATCGGCTGTCGTTCCCCCCCCCCCGGGGCGTGGCTTCCGGCTCTCGTCACGTGAATGGCTGCGGGGCCGCCTTGCCTTCCTCGGTCTCCTCATCCAGCCTCCCGTCAGTCAGTCAGTCAGTCAGTCCTCCACACTCTCTCTCTCTCTCTCTCCTTCTCTTCTGATCTGCGCTTCTTCGATCTCCTTCTAATACATACAATAAAGAAAATAAAGATAAAGAATTCTCTGCCTTTCATTTCTCTTGAAGTAGACGTCACGGTTCGTGTGAAAACATGAAAGGGTTTGGAAACTCGGAGCTAGCAGCGGGTGCTAGCAGGAGTAGAAGTAGGCATGCAGAGGTCAAGTCCCCTTTGGTCTCTTTTGACTTTTGCCTGCAACGGTACGGACTGTCATTAAATCTGAATAAATAAGCTTAAAAAGGCCGACTTGCATTAAAAAAATTCATCCATTTTTGGAGTTTTTGAAGCAAAGTTAAGCTGTCTTTTTTAGATATTACGGATTTGGTCCCAATTTTTAAGAAATTAATCAAATTAGCTTGTTCCTCTTTCTCTCCTTTTTTTTCACGCTCATTTTTTTTCGTACGGTCGGTCTTTTTTCTCCTTACTGTTTCTTTCTCTCTTTCTGCTCCCACTTTCTCTTCTTTCTTCTCCTTCTCTACCACCCCGACGTCAATGCCGCACTCCTTTCTCTTACTTCGCTCGCATTTCCACCGACGCCGACTCGGATATGGCACAAATCGCGAAGGTAAAGTTGCGACGGAGCGCATGGCCTCGGACGGCGACGGCGACGGCGACGGCGACGAGGGTATCACATAATTTGAGAACATCAGGGACGAAAAGCGCGTCGAGCGAGGGCCGGGGCTGCGATAGAGGGCGAGAGATTGGGCGTGATAATAAAAGAAGATACAGAGGGTGGAAGAAAAGAATGAAAAAAGAATGAAAATAAAAAATAGTTTTTTTTTCTTCTAGAAAAACTATTATGTCTTGACTGCTACAGAAAAGGTGAAGAAGCATAAAAGAAAGAGAAAAAGACGAAATTACACTGTTTTAGATAAAAATTGTACTATTTTAGACGAAAGTTACACTTTTTTTGAGCCGAAAATTATATCGTTTAAAATTATTTAAGACTAAGTTGTAGCGCATAAAACAAAAAATATATTTTTTGTTGCACCATTTAAATAAGAAACTTTGTTTCAAATAGTTTGAGACGAAAGTTGTACTATTTAAAATTATTTAAAATTAAATTATACCATATAAAATATAAATTGTACACTTTGAGGCGAATGTTGAATCATTGGAGAAGAAGGTTTTATATATAAAAGAGGAAAGATTTTTGTTGCCACAAACTGCAATATCAAAGCTCTGATTTGCTATTTCCATCTCTCTGAAAGAAAATTATTAAAATACATTTTAATAAAAAATATCAATATTCTGTTATTGTATTATATATCTACACAATTCTATAAAGAACGGCAAATAAAACCGACAGCTTAAGTATCATCTAAATATTATTTTTATTTATGAGTATTATAATAACATTTTTTTTGAAATAGAATTAAATTGTAAAAAAAAGAAGCAGTAAATGGAGGTTTTTATTTTTTAATTTTAAAATTTCGCTCCACAAAAGAGCTGAATAATTCAAAAGAGGCGATAGATTTTTGCTGCTGTATGAATTTGGGACCTGAATTCAACAAGCTATAAGATATTCTTATTAGTATAATTTGAGTTGACCATAAGTCAACCGTTGCAATTATATATAATCTGAAAACTATATCAAAGTTTTAAGGCTAAATTACAAAAAGTTTCTTTGCACTTTTGCCCTTGTCTCAATTGCTTCTCTGTATAGAAAATCACATTAATTATTTTTCTACACTTTGTCATTATCTCAAATAGGTCCAGCTATTTAAAATATTTGTTTAATTAAGCTATAACGTTTTGTAAAAATAAATTTACAGATAAAATTATCTATAAATAATGCAATAGAATTATATAAAATAAATAAATTGCTTAATAAACTATCAATTTTGATAGTATTATCAAAATAAGAGATCTTATTTATCTAAATATTTTATATATTTTTTTATTTTAAAATTAGATATGTGTTGAGATTTAGAATAATGTGATATGTCAACTCTTTTTAGTAAAATTTTACAACCTAATTTGTCAATTTTTTAAATTTTTTAGATCTTAAGATGATGATAAAATGAAAGGTGACAATTGGCGCAATTTTTAATGCAGGGAGATAATTGATACTAGAGCTAAAGTGCTAGGAGACTTTTTATAATTTTTTCGAGTTTAAAGAAAAAAAAAATGTACACACACTCTCTAAACTTTTGAGTTTTGGCAAATAGATCCCTAATTCAAATTTCAGCAACTAAACTTTATAAATTTTATTAAATAGTGCAACGGACACTTCTTCTCAAGAAAAGTTACTAATTAAATACTCGTTTATCAAATAGTGCAACGGACACTTCTTCTCAAGAAAAGTTACTAATTAAATACTCGTTGTCAATAAATTTATTGCATGCACTCTTGTAAAGCCTCAAAATATATCATAATTTGTCATTTTTTTCTAATATAATCGATAAAAATCGAAAATGAATTCATGTTCTTTTTCAATACTTATGTTTCACTTTTATTCGAGAAAAAAAAGAGTAGGTTTTTTTTTTATGTTTTTAATCCATACATGATTATTTGTAAAACATGCCGACAACACGGCTATTTAATTAGTAACTTCGCTAGAGTGAAAAACCAATTGAACTATTTTGATAAAGTGTAGGAGTCATAGCTGCAAAAATTAAAAGTTTATGAGATAATTTGACAAGATCTAAAGTTTAGAATCTGTTTGTGGATTTATCCAGAAATTAAATTAGTAATATGAAGAGTTCTAAAACTACAACCCTTTTTGGATTATGATCCGACAACTTCTCTTATCCAACCTCTTCTTTTTCCTACTGGTCTTGTTATTTTTCTAAAAAAATATTTTTACTATTAAAAACTTCAAATGGGTTTGTAAATCCTACAACCCTTGGATTAAGAGCTGTAGAGATTACAACTCCTTTGAATTGTAGATTTAGCATTTCTCTAGTAAAATAGAAAATATATATATGAGCTAGGCTGGAATACTATCAATAGCACCAAGCTATTGGTGCTATTAGTTTTTTAGCCCTTTGATTGAAAAATGTGCGATTAGGATGATGTGGGCCCCCTAGGGTTGAGTGGGTGGTTGGTTGAATAGTATGATCTAACGGATAAAAAAAATCAAAGGATTAAATCTAACGGTGGAAAACTCGATAGCACCAAGCCCTTGGTACTAGCACCAAGCCCTTGGTGCTATCGATAGTATCCCAGCCGGACTATATATATATATATATATATATATATATATATATATATATATATATATATATATCCCCTAAGCTTAAGAACTTTTACAAATGAATGTTTGAACTGTAAATTTTAGTTATTAGACATTTTAAACTTTATCAAATAGTTTAGTAGACCCTCTCCTTAGCCGAAATTAATAATAATTCAGCCATTTCAGTCTCTTCCATTGCACATAATCTTATAACTATTTAAAACACACAAAGAAATATATTTATTTTGTTCTAACACATGAAAAAAAGTAATTAAAATTACAAATAGATTTAGTCTATTCTTTAATCATGATATGCAATTATCATATGTATAAGAAAAACCTAGATTTTTTTTTTTTAATGTTTTGAAGTTATATAAAATTATGTGCAACGCATATGATTCAAATAACTTCGCTCCAGTAGAGAGGCATGTTAAACTTTTTGTTAAAGTTCAAGAGGCGTAATTGTCAAAACTCAAGTTAATGTATATGTCTGAAAAATTATTGTTATTATTATTATTATTATTTTTTAAGAGAAAAGTAGCACGCTACCCGCTTCGTTTATTTTTTTTAGAAATAAACTTAGCTGGAAATGTGAATCAACTAAGATTCGAACTCGGGACCTCGGGTACCAACCATCAAACCCTTTGCCAATTGCGCTAGAGACGGTCGGTCTTTGTACATTTGTTTTTTTTCTAAAACAAAAAATAATATAAAAAAAAAATCAAATCTTATTTCCAGCATACTAAAGGTGTACCGGATGTGAAACCTAGATCCAAACTTAAGATATATAGTAGCTTGTTATTTTTCAACTTTTGGGATTCATGAATCCGGTAATCACGTTATTATTAATGGTGAGTCAACTAACGACGTACCTATCTAACTATGTTAATATATATATATATATATATATATATATATATATATATATATATATATTAAAGTGGTTAGTTATAGTTCGTACTTAAGCCCAGGAGACATGCCTATATGTAAGGCTTTTACAACCCTGGGTTTAAATCGATACTATATTTTATTTTAGTTTATTATATGTTGGATTTCGAGTCGCGTTGACACTACCGAGGACCAATCTTGCCAAATCGCTCTCGACACGTTCTACTAGGGAGGTAGGGCCTAGGCCTTCGGGAAAAAAATCCCAAAAAATGCAAAAAATGTAGAGAAGCCCCTGCACTTTAGCTCTTTTTAAAAAAGACGCCTGAACTTTAATTTCACCAATTGAACTCTCAAAACGTTACCAAATAGTTTAACAGGTTCTCTCTCTTCAATTGAATTTAGTAATTACACACCGAATTTTGTCGTATATATGTCTTGTATGTAATTTTATAATATTTTAAAAATACAAAAAAATTTATATTTTCTATTCTAATATATAAAACGGTAGCAGAAATAGTCGGGCGTGCTCTTCAATCTTCAAATTTATTATTAAAGTTACAAAAGAAAAAATTTTCTTTATATTTTAAAGTCTTAGAAGAGTATGTATACAACATGCAATCAAAACAGCCGTGTAATTACTAAATGTGATTGAGGAGAGGGACTTGTGTAAATACTAGCTTTGATAGAGAAGAGAGACCTATTGAACTGTTAGATAAAATTTAGAGTCTAATTGCAAAAACTAAAATTTAGATGGGTGTTTGTAAAAGAGCTAAAGTTTACCGGGTCTTTACACATATTTTTCCAAAAAATAAATGGTAAAAACAGAATGATAACTCTTGTTGGATTAGTTATAGTATGATACAACTAAATAGTAAATAATTAATCTAGCTTATTACATGCAGTTAAGAATTATATTTAAGAATTTTATCATTTTAAATATGGGATAATGAGATTAATATCCGAATGTACAAGAAAAGGTATTATATCTTTTGTTTAAAAGTAATTTGATAGATAATTTACGTTGTTCGACTACTGGCCTAATTCATGGATGAAGATGGAGCAAAGACTTTCATTATAACTAAAATAGTATACAATATATGCCTCTCTCCAAAACCCTAATCCCAAAATGTACTCATACTTGCTCTCATTTTGTGAGACCCCAGATTAGTCCTATATATGAGATATAATAGGGCTAAACTCTCAACCCGGCTTAAGCATTTTCGGCGGTGGCTAGGCCGAAGAGGTTGAGAGAGTTAAGCGTGCTAGGACGGGAGTAGTCCTAGGATGGGTGACCCCCTGGGAAGTTGGGGCGTCACAGTTGGTATCAGAGCCAATTACCAGCCGGAAGTGTGAGATGGGTCTCGGCTGAGCCGGGTCTGAATGACAGGCTAGCGAGACGTCTCACATCGCCTGGTACTTGTGAGTCTGAGCCTGACGAGGACGTCAGGGCTTAAAGGGGGGGAGATTGTGAGACCCCAGATTAGTCCTATATATGAGATATAATAGGGCTAAACTCTCAACCCGGCTTAAGCATTTTCGGCGGTGGCTAGGCCGAAGAGGTTGAGAGAGTTAAGCGTGCTAGGACGGGAGTAGTCCTAGGATGGGTGACCCCCTGGGAAGTTGGGGCGTCACACATTTGCCGCATCAAATATATATTATAAAGGGTATATTCATAACCCTGGTTAAATCATGATATAGCTAGAAATACCAATCCACTAAGATTAAGAATAATCTTAACAAAATTAGACATAATTTAAATTTAATTTGATGGATAACTACAACATAATAGGTTTAGACATAATAGGGACCATTAAATCATAACACAACTAGATATACAAAACCACTAATATTAGAAATAATCTTAATAAAATTAGGTATAATTAATTTAAACTTAACTTAATGTGATAACTAAAATATAATAGAGTTAGAAAGCCCTGCGATTGCAGAATTTTGAGATATATTTAACAAAAAGAAAGAAGATAGAGATTAGGAAAGAAGAAAAATGTCTCTAGAGAAGAGGGAATTCTCTAAAATTCGGTCAATTGATCAACGCAGCTACATTTCAATTCCATTAAAGAAAACGAAATTGTCGACGTTGGCACCCAAGTGAAATAAATTATGAAGATTAGAAACTCAATTGATAAACAAAAAAGCTCAGGGACCTAGTTGAAAAAAAAATGAGAAAAAGGTTGGTAACAAATGGTGTAATTTATTAGATGCTATAGACTACAATAAGCTATGTAGGATTTTCGTGCATGTACGAACTGCATCTTGGATAAAACTTTTAGTACGTATCACTACCTAGCTAGGGAGGGAAAAAAAAAATTTCTATATTAAATATAAATATTACAAATAATAATTTTTAATAATTTAAGTTTTTGAAGAATGATGATTGTTTTACATTATTTCACACTTTAGAATCTCAAGTCATATACGATTTAGCAAAATAAACTATCGTTTACAAAGCAAAAGTACTCTATTTCGTAGAGTATAATTAAATTAGCATATTTGTCTTTACTTTCAAAGAGTAACGGGGAGATAGGTTTTCTTTATAAAAGAATATTCTTTAGTTGAATTTCTAACTTGCTATTTTATAGGCCCATATCATATTAGCTTATTCAAGTAGTTTATATATGAACTAGATTTGTAGCCATAGAATGCATTGGCTTGTTTGTAGTAGTTTAGTTATACATATGACATACCGTTGAAAAACTAAAAGTTAATTATTCTTTATTAATTGATAATAAGTTAGTTGTACAAAAAATAAAGAAAATAAATACTTTACATATTAAAGAGCTAGAAATTGATTGCATAAGAATATAATGCCAATTTGCATAAAAAATTCTCTGATTTTGCGTTTTTGCAAAAATAGGCCACATTTTTATATATTATAGATTATGTCTGGATTTTATGTATGACAAAAATATCCTTATTCCTCTTTCACTCTCTTGTTCATTTTTCTCTGCCTTTTTCGTCTCCCTCCTTCTTGCAGTTCCTTCATCTCTTTCTCCTCCCGCTTTCTCTTCTTTCTTCTCCTCCTCCCCCGCCCCAACATTGATGTCGCGCTCTTCTCTTCTATTTCGCCCATACCTCCGCCGACGACAGTGGCGGCAACGACGCCGAATGCAGGTTAGGATATGGCATAGATAGTGGAGATGAGGCTGTGACGGAAGGTGTGGCTTTGGATGACGACGACGATAAGGGTGTCGCAGGATTTGAGGACGACGGGAAGGGGGAGCATGTCTGGGCAGGATCGACTGTTGTGGTGGAGGGCAAAGTAGGGGCTCAGTAGCGAAAAAAGATGCAGAGGATAGAAAAGAAAAAAATAAAATTTTTTTTTTTTTTTTGGGAAGGCTACTACGCAACGCGGCAGCTTAAAAGAAGGCCAATAAGCAAAGAAGAAAGAAGAAGAGAAAGAATAAGAAGTTACACTTTTGGGACGAAATTATTTGACACTAAGTTGTACTATTTGAGATTTAAATTGCACTACTTAAAACTATCTATAAACAATATATTATTTTTCAATAATTTTGCTGATGAGGCGCAACGTTCTTACTTTAGGAGTTTTTTCATTTAAAACTATCTATAAACAATATATTATTTTTCAATAAATTTTTTTTTCTTATTTAGATGGCTTGCTTATCCTCTCTCTGTGTAACTACCATGTGTCACGCCCCGTCGGGCCTTTAACACCAACTAGGTGGAAAGGATAACCGCACGGGCGCATGCCCAGACCCGCCGAACGGATAGAGCCTCTTCTACCCGCCCAAGGCGTCACAACACAAGCTTATCCACAATGTTTCAACTAGGAACGGAGTACAAGAGTTGCACAAGGAAAGCATCGACATAAAGAAGTCATACTTCTATTACATCACATTGCACATTTATACATGCCCAAATTTTTTTTTTCTTTCTTTTCATTCCATACACCATGTTTCAAAACTATGGAATACATAAGTTTCATACATATAATGGAAATACTCTATACTATCAAAGTCCAAGACTAGGGTTACAACTCTATGTATCACCAAAATGGAAGGGCCGCTATCTAGAGAGCCAAACCCTTGCCTCGCTCCGTCGCCTCACTCGCGGAAGGACCTGAAAAACGTGAGGTGAGAACTATAAACATAGTTTCCAGTGGGTAAGGCCACCCAAGAGAGAAGCTCGACCCACCAGGTCCAAAGAAACACCATATGCATAAGTTAGATCACAAATAACTATGCAACACTTATTTACATGCTTGTAAATAAACATAAAGGATGCAACCAAATGAAATGTAACTTATCATTCTCTCCTAGATTCATCCTATATTTCACATTGACTAAATTAAATTACTTGTCATTTACTTATGGTTTCGGAATCGCCGTCTCACCATAAGGGTTCCAACATTCAAGGAGTGAACTCGTCACCTCCTAGTTCGAGTAGTGAACTCGTCGCATACTCGGGATAGCAAAATCGTCGCATACCCCATCTCAACACCGCCATCACATGGCATGGGTAGCGAACTCGTCGCATACCCGGGATAGCAATCTCGTCGCACATCCCGTTTCAACACCGCCATCACATGGCATGGGTAGCGAACTCGTCGCATACCCGGGATAGCAACCTCGTCGCACATCCCGTTTCAACACCGCCAACTCATGGCATGGTAGCAAAATCGTCGCATACCCGGGATAGCAAAATCGTCGCACATCCCGTTTCAACACCGCCAACTTATGGCATAGTAGCGAAATCGTCGCATACCCGGGATAGCAAAATCGTCGCACATCCCGTTGTTCACATTTTACACTTGCCAACCTAAGTCTCATGACCTTAGGTTCAAGTCACTAAGTCTCACCTATGTTCAATAACACTAGGTTTACTTTCTCATTGTCCACCTAGGTTCCATGACTCTAGGTTCCAATCTCATGTCCAACCTATGTTCAATGACACTAGGTTCCATTCTCACATGTTCCAACCTATGTTCAATAACACTAGGTTCTATTCTCACATGTCTCAACCTATGTTCAATGACACTAGATTCTATTCTCACATGTCTCAACCTATGTTCAATAACACTAGGTTCCAATCATACATGCAACCATGCAACAAGTATAGATAATTGAATTATACTTGAATTCTATATCATGCAATAGGAGCTCATTGCTCTACCTATCATGATTTTACCTTTGCCAACATGCAAGTTCTAGGGTTCACAACACATACCATTTTATCTTTAAATGGATATTTACCCTAGACATGGAAGTGACCTAATCACTTCGGTAAACACAAACCCACCTCAAGAGCTTCCGAATTCTTGTATTCTTCAAGCCCCTAAGTGTCCAAGCCTTGAGTTCTTGCTTCAACCCAAGCTTCTACAAGAAAACGGTTCGTTACTCGTTACGAACCCTTAATTCAACTCAATACCTGAAATAAAGTGTTCTAACATGATTTCCTATGCCTCAATTGCAATTCCCGAAGGTTCAAATATTTTTAGAACCTCCCAAGGCAAAAACCCTCATTTCACCTAGGTTTCACATGCATGCATGTAGAACCTCAAAATTTCTTGGCCAATCTCCACATTTTGTGGTTTAGATTGCCTAGGGTTCCCAAAATCCTCATTTCAAAGAATTAAATCCAATGTTTGAACCCAAAACGTGAGAAACTAACCTTAACCACGAGTTCCCCAAGCTTCTTCTTGCACAAAGAAGCTTATTTTCTCCTTTGGAAACATTTTCCAAGCTCAATCCATCCTTTTCTCCAAGTTTTAGAGAGATCTCTAGAGAGAGAAAGTGAGGGAGTGGGAGAGGAGAAGTGGAGGAAGATGATCTCTGAGAAAAGAGGGTGTCCCTGCCTTTCAAACACTTTCTCGAATGTGAAAAGACCGTTTTGCCCCTCTCCACAAACAACCCAAACAGCCAACCAAACCTGGCATTTCGTAACACTGTATACCGGTATGTGCATTTGCATACCGGTATATGGGTGTTAGTTCCGGTATACCCCGGAGAATTCCGCAGAACCCGAGAGCTAGGTTTTCGGTTTCGACCATGGCATTCCGGTATACCTCATCACATACCGGTACTAATCACTTCAGTACCGGTATGGAGGTCCACATACCGAAATCCACTGCAGACTTCACAAGTTCAGCAGTTTTAACTTTTCGAAGTCCGTTTTCGCGCCTCGTTTGCGCCGAAAACACTTCATACAAGTCCCAAACTTGGCCGAAGCCTCACATATAGCCTCTCATGCTATTTTTCCACCGGAACTCCACAATTTGTAGAAGTTCGGTACGATACACTGAAATTCAGTGTACTACATTCCTCCCCCTTTAAAGAGAGTTTCGGCCGCGAAACTAAATCATACCTCAGCTGGACTCAGCGAAGAGGTAAGGAAACCGCTCCTTCATTGAGCTTTCCAATTCCCACGTTGCTTCGCGCTCACCGTGATTCGTCCATTGTACTTATACATAAGGAATTTCACAGTTCCTCAAACTTTTCACCTCGCGATCCATGATACACAAGGGAAACTCCTCATAAGTCATATCCTCATGAAGCTCCATAGGTACATACTCGAGGATGTGCGCCGGGTCATACATATACTTGCGGAGCGTCGATACATGGAACACATTGTGTATCCCCGCAAGTTTTGGCGGCAAAGCTAGCCGATATGCCACGGATCCCACACGCTCCAAAACCTCATAAGGTCCAATGTAACGGGGACTCAACTTACCCCGAACACCAAATCGCTTCACCCCTCTCATGGGTGATACTTTCAAGAAGACGCGATCTCCTACCGCGAATTCCAAATCTCGTCGACGTCGATCCGCATAACTCTTTTGTCTAGATTGCGCCGTCGATAAGCGTTCGCGTGCCAAGCAGACCTTTTCCTCCGCTTCACGCAACACATCCGGTCCTAAGACCCTTCTCTCGCCGACTTCGCTCCAATGAATAGGAGAGCGACATATTCTTCCATACAAGGCCTCAAACGGTTCCATACCGATACTAGATTGGTAGCTATTATTGTAAGCAAATTCAGCCATCGGCAAATGAGTAGGCCATGCATCCTTGAAGTCCAACACACACGCTCGCAGCATATCCTCCAAAATCTGAATTGTCCTTTCCGATTGACCGTCAGTTTGAGGATGAAATGCTGAACTGAAATCGAGCCGTGTACCCAAAGCTTCTTGCAAGCTTTTCCAAAAATCCGATGTAAAACGGAGATCTCGATCTGAAACTATCGAGGTCGGGACCCCGTGCAACCGCATAATCTCGTCCAGGTAGACTTGTGCTAACTTGTCTCCCGACCAAGTGGTGTGGATTGGCAAAAAGTGTGCCGACTTTGACAAACGATCCACCACCACCCAAATCGCGTCGTGGCCACCTTGCGATCGAGGTAGGCCCACAACGAAGTCCATTGCTATGTTCTCCCACTTCCAAACTGGAATGGGCAACCCTTGCAATTTTCCCGCCGAAAAGCGACGCTCGGCCTTCACCTGTTGGCATACTAAGCATTGTGCCACAAAGCGTCCAACATCAAGTTTCATCCCCGACCACCAATAATGTAATTTAAGATCCTTGTACATTTTGGTACCGCCCGGGTGAATCGCATAGGGAGAAGTATGAGCTTCTTTCACGATCTCCCCACGAATGTTCTCAACTTTTGGCACGCACAATCGATTTCGGAATCGAATTGCGCCCTTCGAGTCTACATGAAACTCACCGGCGCGCCCACTCTCGATAGCAACCCGCACCTTTTGGAGTTCCGGATCACCAGATTGCTTTTCTTTTATTTGCTCCAACAAGGTCGGCCACACTTCGAGATTCATAAGTCTAGCGGGGACGCCCGGGGCCACGACTTCCAAGTCAAATCGGCACATTTCCTTGATCAACGACATTTGTCCCGTCATCTCAATTGCGAAGTTCTCCACGGATTTTCTACTGAGCGCATCGGCCACCACATTGGCTCTACCGGGGTGGTACAAGATGGTTAAGTCGTAATCCTTTATCAACTCCAACCACCTCCGTTGCCTCAAGTTCAACTCCTTTTGAGTGAATAAGTACTTTAAGCTTTTATGATCCGTGTAAACCTCACAATGTTCTCTGTATAAATAGTGTCTCCACAACTTAAGTGCGAAGACCACCGCCGCAAGCTCTAAGTCGTGGGTGGGGTAATTTTGCTCATAGCTCTTCAGCTGTCGAGAGGCATATGCTATTACTTGTCCTCCTTGCATAAGCACACACCCAAGACCACGCCGTGATGCATCACTATACACCACAAAACCCTCCCCCGCAATCGGCAAGGCGAGAACCGGAGCCGAAGTCAACCTTTTCTTTAGCTCCTTAAAGCTTTGGTCGCATTCCTCGCTCCACACATATTTGGCTCCCTTGCGGGTAAGACGCGTTAGTGGACCGGAGATTTTTGAAAATCCCTCCACGAACCGCCGATAGTACCCCGCAAGATCCAAAAAGCTTCGTACTTCCGTGACATTGGTCGGACGAGGCCAATCCTTGATTGCCTCAACTTTCATAGAGTCCACCGATACTCCTTCCGCGGAGATCACATGACCCAAGAAAGCGACCTCACGAATCCAAAATTCGCACTTTTTCAACTTGGCGAACAACTTGTTCTCTCGAAGAACTTGAAGCACAATCCTTAAGTGCTCATTATGTTTCTCTTCACTTCGAGAGTAGACAAGAATATCATCTATGAACACCACCACGAATCGATCCAACAGTGGTTTGAACACACGGTTCATTAAATCCATGAACGCCGCCGGGGCATTGGTAAGCCCGAAAGACATAACCGTGAATTCATAGTGTCCATACCGTGTCCTAAATGCGGTCTTATGCACATCCTCCGGTTTGATCTTCAATTGGTGATAACCGGATTACAAATCAATCTTTGAATACACCCGAGACCCTTGCAACTGATCGAACAAGTCATCAATTCGGGGTAACGGGTACTTATTATTGACGGTCACTTTGTTCAACTCACGGTAATCCACACATAACCGTAGTGAACCGTCCTTTTTCCGCACAAATAGAACAGGGGCTCCCCAAGGTGACACACTAGGCTTTACGAAACCCTTGTCCATCAAATCTTGCAATTGTGCTTTCAATTCCTTCAATTACGCGAGTGCCATCCTGTACGGGGCCTTAGAGATCGGCGCCGTACCCGGGAGCAAATCAATCACCAATTCTATTTCTCGATCCGGTGGCATTCCGGGCAACTCCGCCGGAAATACATCAGGGAACTCTTGGACTATAGGAATGTGCTCGAGCCCCAACATTTCCTTTCGGTCATCCACTACCGTCGCCAAGTAGGCAATGCAACCACTAGCAATAAGCTTCCTTGCTTGCGACGTGGACACCATTGACGCAAAGAGCGAACTCTTGTAACCACGGTACACAAACTCTTTGTGCCCGGGTTCTTTAAACCTCACTATCCGGCTCTCACAATCAATAGTAGCGTGATATTTCGAGAGCCAATCCATTCCTAGGATTAAGTCATACTCATTCATTCGACTTAACACCAGCAAATCAGCTGGCATGATCCAGTTTTCAACCCTCACTGGGCAATCTACACACGCGTGATGTACACAAAAGGTGTGTTCAGGTACTTGTACAGTTCTTGCATGCGTGGCTTCTATAATTTCTATTCCATGTGCAATAGCAAATGATCGAGCAATGAATGAATTCGATGCACCAGTATCAAACAAAGCTCTACATCGAATGCCTTTAATTAACACAATACCTGCCACGACATTCTCCTGGGCAGAAGGCTCCTCCACCTGCGAGGCGAACACTCGTCCACTGGGCGCTGGTCGCTGGCCCTCGGCTGGCCTCGGCGGCTGTGTACGGCCAGCCGACATTGCCGCGGGTGGGATACCCGCAAGCTGTCTCGGCGATGCAAATGCCGATGCCGACGACGGTGCTCGGCTATCATCCATCGGGCAATTGTACCGCATATGTCCCGGCTGTCCGCACTTGTAGCACCGGCCCTCACGATAATCACATTACTGAGGGTTGTGGGGGCTGCTACAAATCAGGCACTGGGTTGAGGGTCGGTTCCGCCGGGACCCTCGCGATTGGTTTGCGACTGCGAGTGCTTCGGGGGCCGCTTAGAGCTAGACTGCCCACCCGAGCCACCCGCCAGTCGCTTCTTTTCCTTTTCTTTTTCTTTTTCTCTCTCCCACGACTCGCGCTCCTCACGCGCACATGCATTCCCGTGCTCCACCCAAAGAGCACGGTCCAAGACCTCCGCAAAGGTCTGTAGTTTAAGGGCGTGCACCGCCCGAAAGATCTCCGGTCGAAGCCCGCGCACGAAGCAGTCGACTTTGTCCAATTCTCCGCGGACAACGTGCGGTACGTAATTAATAATGTACGAGAACTCCCTCTCGTACTCGCGCAAGGTGCGGTTCCCTTGCTTCAACTTCCGAAACCTTTCTTGAAGTTTCTTTTTCTCGCTATCGGGAAAGTAGGCGGCGAATACCATACCCCGAAACTCCCCCCAAGTCGGTGGCGGAAGGCTAGAGAGTCGATCACGTCGGACTCCCTTCCACCACACCTTCGCCGATCGCTCTAAACAATGAGCGGTGAGATGCACCTTGTCCCTCTCCAAGGTATACAAATCCTCGAAGAGCGTCTCCATTGCGTCGATCCACGTTTCCACGTCCCATGGATCTACGTTCTCCCCGCTAAAGATAGGCGGGTTGAACTTCTTGAACCTCATGAGAGCCGCAAGTGCGCGCTCTCGCTCCGCATCCTCCATCTCGGAGTCGGGCATAGGAGTACCCGACCCACCGGCTACAATTGGTGATGCCGGTGGCGCCACAGCCGGCGCCGGTGTCACCTCCTCGGCCGGTGCCGAAGTAGAGGCCGGAGGTACTCCCAACATTTCCTCCCTAATCGCAGCCGCTTGCTGCGCCATCTCGTCTTGGAGCTTTTTAATTTGCTCTTCCTGTCGCTGCATGGCTTCGGCCTGTCGTCGAACCACGCCTATCAACTCGGTCAACTCGTCACGAAGACCCGACTTCTCACCCTCCCCGAGTTGTTCGGGAGCCGCGCTCGATTCTCCGAGCCCAGTCCTCGTAGGAGGCCGTCCACGTACCATTATCTCCTGAAAATACAACGACTTTGGTCATTTCATGACATTCAAAGTCATTCGCAACACTATATTTTACAAAAATAAACGTGAACCCAATCTAGGCGAAAGTCACACAAGGGTCCTTATTCCCGTCGGGCCTTTAACACCAACTAGGTGGAAAGGATAACCGCACGGGCGCATGCCCCAGACCCGCCGAACGGATAGAGCCTCTTCTACCCGCCCAAGGCGTCACAACACAAGCTTATCCACAATGTTCCAACTACGAACGGAGTACAAGAGTTGCACAAGAAAAGCATCGACATAAAGAAGTCCTACTTCTATTACATCACATTGCACATTTATACATGCCCAAATTTTTCTTTTCGTTCTTTTCATTCCATACACCATGTTCCAAAACTATGGAATACATAAGTTTCATACATGTAATGGAAATACTCTATACTATCAAAGTCCAAGACTAGGGGTACAACTCTATGTATCACCAAAATAGAAGGGCCGCTATCTAGAGAGCCAAACCCATGCCTCGCTCCGCCGCCTCACTCGCGGAAGGACCTGAAAAACGTAGGGTGAGAACTATAAACATAGTTCCCAGTGGGTAAGGCCACCCAAGAGAGAAGCTCGACCCACCAGGTCTAAAGAAACACCATATGCATAAGTTAGATCACAAATAACTATGCAACACTTATTTACATGCTTGTAAATAAACATAAAGGATGCAACCAAATGAAATGTAACTTATCATTCTCTCCTAGGTTCATCCTATATTTCACATTGACTAAGTTCAATTACTTGTAATTTACTTATGGTTTCGGAATTGCCGTCTCACCATAAGGGTTCCAACATTCAAGGAGTGAACTCGTCACCTCCTAGTTCGAGTAGTGAACTCGTCGCATACTCGGGATAGCAAAATCGTCGCATACCCCATCTCAACACCGCCATCACATGGCATGGGTAGCGAACTCGTCGCATACCCGGGATAGCAACCTCGTCGCACATCCCGTTTCAACACTGCCATCACATGGCATGGGTAGCGAACTCGTCGCATACCCGGGATAGCAACCTCGTCGCACATCCCGTTTCAACACCGCCAACTCATGGCATGGTAGCGAAATCGTCGCATATCCGGGATAGCAAAATCGTCACACATCCCGTTTCAACACCGCCAACTCATGGCATAGTAGCGAAATCGTCGCATACCTGGGATAGCAAAATCGTCGCACATCCCGTTATTCACATTTTACACTTGCCAACCTAAGTCTCATGACCTTAGGTTCAAGTCACTAAGTCTCACCTATGTTCAATAACACTAGGTTTACTTTCTCATTGTCCACCTAGGTTCCATGACTCTAGGTTCCTATCTCATGTCCAACCTATGTTCAATGACACTAGGTTCCATTCTCACATGTTCCAACCTATGTTCAATAACACTAGGTTCTATTCTCACATGTCTCAACCTATGTTCAATGACACTAGGTTCTATTCTCACATGTCTCAACCTATGTTCAATAACACTAGGTTCCAATCATACATGCAACCATACAACAAGTATAGATAATTGAATTATACTTGAATTCTATATCATGCAATAGGAGCTCATTGCTCTACCTATCATAATTTTACCTTTGCCAACATGCAAGTTCTAGGGTTCACAACACATACCATTTTATCTTTAAATGGATATTTACCCTAGACATGGAAGTGACCTAATCACTTCGGTAAACACAAACCCACCTCAAGAGCTTCCGAATTCTTGTATTCTTCAAGCCCCTAAGTGTCCAAGCCTTGAGTTCTTGCTTCAACCCAAGCTTCTACAAGAAAACGGTTCGTTACTCGTTACGAACCCTTAATTCAACTCAATACCTGAAATCAAGTGTTCTAACATGATTTCCTATGCCTCAATTGCAATTTCCGAATGTTCAAATATTTTTAGAACCTCCCAAAACAAAAACCCTCATTTCACCTAGGTTTCACATGCATGCATGTAGAACCTCAAAATTTCTTGGCTAATATCCACATTTTGTGGTTTAGATTGCCTAGGGTTCCCAAAATTCTCATTTTAAAGGATTAAATCCAAGGTTTGAACCCAAAACGTGAGGAACTAACCTTAACCACGAGTTCCCCAAGCTTCTTCTTGCACCAAGAAGCTTATTTTCTCCTTTGGAAACTTTTTCCAAGCTCAATCCACAATTTTCTCCAAGTTTTGGAGAGATCTCTAGAGAGAGAAAGTGAGGGAGTGGGAGAGGAGAAGTGGAGGAAGATGACCTCTGAGAAAGTAGGCCGTCCCTGCCTTTCAAACACTTCCTCGAATGTGAAAAGACCGTTTTGCCCCTCTCCACAAACAACCCAAACAACCAGCCAAACCTGGCATTTCGTAATACTGTATACCGGTATGTGCATTTGCATACCGGTATACGGGTGTTAGTTCCGGTATACCTCGGAGAATTCCGCAGAACCCGAGAGCTGGGTTTTCGGTTTCGACCATGGCATTCCGGTATACCTCATCACATATCGGTACTAATCACTTCAGTACCGGTATGGAGGTCCACATACCGAAATCCACTGCAGACTTCACAAGTTCAGCAGTTTTAACTTTTCGAAGTCCGTTTTCACGCCTCGTTTGCGCTGAAAACACTTCACACAAGTCCCAAACTTGGCCGAAGCCTCACATATAGCCTCTCATGCTATTTTTCCACCGGAACTCCATAATTTGTAGAAGTTCGGTACGATGCACTGAAATTCAATGTACTACACCATGTCCCCCTTTCCTTCCCCTTCCCACGTCCCTCTGTCTTCCCCTCTTTCTATAACTCCCAATTCTTCTCCACAGCCGCCATACCCTCTCTCTCTTTGTAACTCCCGTGTCCCCACGTCTTCCCTTCTCCTCCCCATGTCCCTCCGTTTTTCTTATTTTCTGTAACTTTTCATTCTTCTCCAACTGCTATAAGTATTTGCACAAGAGACAACACACCCTTTTTAATCCAAACTCTTACAATCTTCAATTGAACGATTGGCGTAAATTGATCATTTCCTCATCAACGTATCCAATGGTCGAGATCATACGAGATTTGTTGGCACTTTTTCCACGTGCCCTTTATAAACCCTCCTTTTTTTATATCTCTCACACTCCCTCTTCTAGGGTTTCTGCCTCTCCTATACCCCCTGAAACCCTAACTATACTCAAAGTGGTGTCATGGAATGATCCCCTTCGGGATTGGCAGAATTCTGTAGCCGAAAAGGGACCTCACCTGCTTCGTGAAGTGGCCGAAGATTGGTGCGGATCTAGTGGTAGAGGAGGATCCTCAAGCAGAGGTTGAATATGCTCCCCGCTTTGAGCCAGTTCACCAAGACCCTTTGTAAGAACCTTGCTAAACTATTTATATATATATATTTTTTTAGAGATTTTGTTAATATAATTGCCTCATCTCTATTGAATTATTAGTAGTATTTATCTACCACTAATCTCTCTCTCTAGGAATTGCTCAATAATTTTTGGCAAATCTCACCCATGGTTCAAAATCACCTCAAATTGGTAGGGTTTCGCATTATGTTTTGTTGATTTCATCTTTAATCGATCTAATTTTCGACTCTATGGATCAGATTCTTGAAGTGGGGAATAAGGCGGCAGATGTCGTTGGGGAGGTTCTTCGCAAGTATTTTCTCCAGAGATTCGACATCATTGATAAGAAGGATCTAAGTCTTATTTGTTACTCTTATTGCTCCTCTCTACAAGAGAGAACCCATAAATTTTGGACATATCTTGTGATTTATTTATATGTATGATTGTTCACGTTATTCACATTTTCTATTTACTGCTTAATTCTAAAGATTTTATATCTTGCAGATGTGCATTTATCTTTTCTTATAGTCTTATCATTTTCTTGACTTTGAGTTTAGTCATACAGATTGTTGAGTGAATAAGGATGAAAAAAATCATCTTAGTAGTTTTTGCCAATTCTTTCGAACTATTTAAATTAATGTTCTTCATTTCATATTTAGAGTACCACTTTTTATGTATTTGATGAACTGCATATTTCAGGTTTATTTCTCCAGATTATCATTGATGATCAACAATGATAAAAAAATAATTGTTTTGATAATGTCTACCCGCCGCTCGCGCTGGTAACTACACTAATTTCACATTAAGTTGCAACTTTTCAAATAATACATCGCAACTTCTCAAATAATACAACTTAAATATCAAATAATGAAATTTCTGTCTTTTGTAGTATAATTTAGTCTTAAATAATTTTAAATGGTGTAACTTAATCTTAAACATTATAATTTAGTCTCAAATAATGCAACTTCTATTAGCCTATTAGTACTAATCTACTATTGAATTTTGATAATGAAAAATAATAGTGATTGTGGAGCTAACATTTTTTCTTTAGTTTGTATTTAGAGAACTCCCAAATTGGAAAGAACACAAGGAGACCAAATGCAAAAGAGAAGAGCTTCAAGTTTTGAAGCTATTTATGCTTCCAAAGTCAAATGACCTTTATTTGATCCTTTAGTGCTTAAAGTTGTAAGTTGATTCATTTACGTTTAAAGTTGAGAAAGTTTGAGCTAAGTTGAAAGTCTTGGCTATCGAAAAGTGTACATGGATAATGGTATATGACCTATATATGCTGAAAGAAGATGCCAAATTCCTATTGATCAAGATCCAAAGGCATCAAAACTCTTCAAAATCAAATTTCAGCAAAAACCTATGTTTCGGATGTAGGGGCCTGAAAATGCTTTGGGAGAGTCTAGAGGTTAGTTAAGGTTTGGACTCAATGTCATGGGTGAAGTCCGAATAGTCTCCTGTGCATCCGGAAGTAGTTTCGGGCGCGAAAGATGTTCTGGGCACCTGAAAGTCTGGAATTTGAATGTGATTTCAAAAGGTTGTGTTTAGCTCTTTGTTCATAAGTGGAATCATGACTTCAGCTATCCCGGATGCCCGATATTTGTTCGAGGCATCCGAAATTTGAAAGGTTGCATTTTTTTTTTCTATGCAAAGCAACTGGGGATTAGGTCGCGAGATTCGTGCGCTCGAAAATAGTTCCGAGCGCCTTGAACTGCTTTGACTTCATTGAAAAGATTCGTTGGCGCAAAATCATTATGCAAACGTGCTCCCGAAAGTTGTTTTGGGCATCCAAAAACTGTATAAACATAGTAATATATAGATTTTGTATTTTGGCTATAAATAGGGGCTTTGGTGCTTCAATTATACATACCCGAGCTTGTAACTGTTGTAATTCAATATTCTTATTTTTCTACTCTCTCTAAACTTGAGTGAATTTTGTTGTGAGATAAAACTTATAAAAGAGAGAAAAAGGATGGCAATTGTGAGATATTCTTGTGAAGAAGAAGAACATGGTGTAAAGGGTTGGTGCTTGCCCGTAGAAGCATTTTCTAGTGGAGATCCAACATTTTCTTGTGTTGAGGAGTTGGCGGAGACGTAGGCAATTAAAGGGCTGAATCTCGAAGCAAATCGATCGTGTACTTCTTTGTATTTGCATTTCTTAAACTCTACTCATTTTTATTATTTGTGGGTTTATTGATTTGATTTTATTGTATTTTATTTTAGAAACCTAATTCCCCCCCTCTAGATTGCCATTTTAATCCTCAATTGGCATCAAAGCGAGGTCTCGCATTATTCAGATTAACATTTCAGCTAGAATGCTAACTTTTGGACAGAATGTTGAAGGACAACCCATTGCTCGGCCACCATTCTTCGATGGGACCAATTATTCCTTTTGGAAAGTTTGCTTGAGAATTTTCTTCAATTCTTGATTTTGATTTATGGGATATAGTCGAAAATGGCCATACGCCTCAAAAGAAGCCAAGGGTGGGATGGGATGATAAAAAAGAATTTCAATTTCAATTAAATGCCAAAACAATTAATTCATTTCTTTGTGCTCTTAATAGAGAAGAATTTTACTAAATTTCTTTTTGTACTACGGCAAAAATTATTTCGGAGAAATTGAAAGTAATTCATGAGAGAACTTCATAGGTGAAGAAGTCTAAAATAAGCATGCTAATATCTAGCTATGAACTATTTAACATGGAGGAAAGTGAATACATTGCAAATATGTCGGTAGGTTTACTAACATCGTAAATAGATTGGAAGCTTTGGGGATAGACTTTTCTACTCCGGATTTGGTGCAGAAGTTTCTTCAAATTCTTCTAAGAAGTTGGTTATCGAAGGGCACGGTGATCTAAGAAGCCCATGACCTTCTAAGATGAAAATTGAGAAACTCATTGGGTTCTTCATGGCTCATAAGCAACGCCTCAAAGAATACAGTGATGAGAATGCTCCCGAGAAAAAGAAGAGCCTAGCACTTAAAGGCGTTGTGGGCTATGATGGTGAAGACTCTGGTGATGGCTAAGTGAAGAGGTTGCTATGATCTCGAAGAGGCTTGACCGATCAATCAAACGAAGATTCTAGGGGAGACCAATAAAAGATGGGTTCAAAGCTGAAGAATTCAAGAAGGGGATTATTTGTTACAATTATAACAAGCAGAGGCATTTGAAAACTGAATGCCCACTTACAAGCAAAGCTCCAAAGAAGGACAAGAAGAAGAGTATAATATACTGATTATGACCAAATTGACAAGCTACAGATTGGTTGCTTGGTAACAAATTTTTAGTGTGTTGAGATAAGGTAGAGCCATTTTGGCGCATTTCGGGCCCCAAAACCGGGCACCCGAATCTACTGTAGCAGCCCAAAAGTTTGGCAGTTGGTTAAGTCAATGAACTGGTAATCCAGGCCCTGGGAATTAGATGCTCGAATTTACTATAGCAGCCTAGAAATCTGGCGCTTAGTTAAGTTGGTTGAGTGATGACTCAGTATGCTGACTCATTACGCTGAGTCATCGAGTTCCGGACGCAGAATCGAGCGCCCGGAAGTGGATCTGGATGCACTTTTTGAAGGTTTTGGACGACCGGATGTATACGAGGGTGTCTAGAATGGCATAGACAGTGAGTTTCGGATGCTAGCGTCGAGGACTCAAGCGCCGAAAACATATACCTAGACAAAAATGTGATTTCTTTAATTTTTTTCAGACTTTGGCGTAAACCAAACCTCTATAAATAAGACCCAGAGGCTGGCATTCTAGGCAGCAAGAAAGAGAGAGAAGAGAGAGAAAATAGTAAAAAGTGAGAGAGAAGATTAAGAGAGAAAGAGAGAGAAAAGAGAAGGAAAGAGAGAGATCAAGAGAAGTCCGAGACGTGATTATAGGAGAAGTAGAGGTCTTAAAAGTGCGACCCACGAGGTAATTGTAGAGTTCAATTATAATCCTTAAGGTTATAATTCTAAATAGATAATAACAAAGAGCTATGTTTAGAGAATTGTTTTGCTGAGACTTCATAATAGTATTGGTGCTTTGCATTCCCCAGATTTTCTGAAGGGCGACAATTCAGGTGGGTTCTTCATTGCCGAGAACGGTGAACTACTTATTATGTCTATTCCTTTGCTTGTTATTGTTTGATATATTGCTTGTATTAAGACTCTATTTATTCTTTTTTCATTAATGCATGTGCTTACATTGATACAGTAAAATAGTGAAAAACTAAGTATATACGCATGACTCAAACTTTAGTGTTCCTGGTCAAATTTATATATATAGATTGTGGGAACTGTAAAATGATTACAGATATTGGTGAGACCCATGACATCGAATTATATCCCAGGATTCTTGATTATGGTCTGTTTGATCATTACATTGACCACAGCTTGTAAGGCCACTATGTGCTTGATAGATGATGATGACAGTGATGTGTGATACTTGGTGGGGGCGCTCCCCACAAGTGTCGCTCTGGAGGCTGGCTAATTAGATGTGATAGGTAGCTTACATGTTGACGCAAGCGCACCTGCGGGAGTGCAGTTCAGACAGTAGGCAGGCACATGCTTGATCAAACATATGAGATGATCACGATGATACTGTCTTGCATTATTACCATCTTTCTTTGAATATTTGATGCTGGATATGGTTACTATTACATGAATTTATTTCCACTTGTTGTCGACTTTGCTTTCCCTTGAGGCATGATAGTTATTTTAATACCATTGCACTTGTTCTTATTGTTTATGTGCTATCCTTGCCTCTATAGACCTAGTGGTATAGGTCGTCGTTATCGTCGACTTTACCCACTGTGAACTATTCACTACAGTTCTCACACCCTTTGTTGTTGTGACTTTTCTAGAGCATTTGGCACTAGTGGCTGATCGTGGTAAGGAAGCAGCAAGCTAGATAGCATCATCGACCTTGACGACAATCGCTAGTGGAGGAGCCAGCAGATAGACACATAAATAGTAACATGATTTTGCTATATTGGCAGAGGTTGAGTGAGTAGTACTTGTGATGATTTTATACACACATTAATATGATGTTCCATAATTAAACATGCTGCTATTGTTGTCATATATTTTCATACTCTTATACCTTCTGAATTATGGGTATAGTGTTTAATGAAAGTTGTGTTGCAAGCTATAGGTATTCGGGTGTACCTCGCATATCCGGCGGGTCTATCTACGCAATTGGAGACTTCCACTACTACTCTGGCACATGACAGGTTAAGTTGGTATCAGAGCATAGGAATAGGTTGAAAAGACCTAAGAAACCCTAGGACTTTGGCCGCCTTAGGGTATAGGACGTGAGTGGCGTAACTTATAAGAGAGAGTCGATAATTGGGTCAAGTAGAAAAAATTGTGGAAGAAAAAGGGATAGTGAGTGGTGTGTCTTCCTCTTGCTAGACAATTATATTGGCTACAAAAAATATAATGTCATAAAAGGAAGAGATGCCCTTTAAACTTTCGCTTGATTGGGTTGGGTGATTAGTTCATTTGTATGTCACTAATAAATTGGTAATTCAAATGGTTCGCATGGCATGTGCACGATCACCGACAAGAGCCAGCCCATCACAACCTGGGGAGTCGGGCACGGGCTGGGCCTAGTGGCATACCGGGCAGATCGAGTCTAGCGATGTTCAGGGACTACCGGAGAAAATGGTCCAGATGAGTCAGGCACTGGTGAGACAAGCTAAGGCCTCTCATCGATAAGAAGAGTACGAAGAAGATGTGCGAGATGTGGGCGCAGCAGATGAGCGCCTTACAGTGTGCTCCTGAACAACGTGCTCTATCACTATCTGTATCCACGAGCACCGCGATGGTGGCGACTCCCCTGATCGATGCTACCGTTGTTACGCCAACGATATTGGGGAATACATTGCTTGTCGCTCAAGGTGTGACGGAGATAGAACATGAGTGGATCCGAGCAAGATTAATTGACTTTAGGGGATTTGACCCGCTCTGATTTAGAGGTGATAGCACAGAGCCTTGGGCGCTAGAAGCATTGGGTAGGAGAAATCGAGAAGCTTTTTTAAAACCTTTTTATTCTTAAGTAGGATCGGGTACATCTAGTAGTTCATTACTTAGAAGGAGATGCCCAAATATGTCGGAAAAGATCACGGGCCAGTAAAACAATAAATGCATCCCCTATAACGTGGGAAGGGTTTCTGGGAATACTTTACGAAATGTATTTTTTGAACAATATAGAGGAGAAATTGGAGGATGACCTAAAGAAGCTACATCAAGGAAATCTTTATGTGCAAGAGTATCTCATGAAATTCATTCGCCTTTTGAATTATGTGATGTTCATTGCCCAGAACGAGCGTCCCCGAGCTAACTTTTTCGAAAGATGATTGAGGCCTAAGATCTATCAACTAATACAAGTACAACACCTTCAAACATTAGATGAGGTTGTAAAGATGGCTCTACGAGTAGTGCGAGATGCCGTAGTGGTGAAAGAAGAAATAGAGGCATTAGAAAAGAGGAAAGAGAAGAAGCACCCAGCAGAGAGCATTACTAGACATATAGTTCGCGGAAACCCCCAAGGTATCCACGACCTCGCTTCCAGGGACATGGGACCTTTTTGGGGACAAGTTGCAGGGGACGGAGGCAGCAGCAACAGAAAGGGGCGGAAAGATGCATTATCTATGGAGGGCCTCATCCACTGTAGGCTTGCGCACAATAGGAAGGTCGCCGCTTTAACAGTGGACAGGATGAGCACCGATGATCAACTTGTCCTCGAAATGTATTTTCTGCAGGGTCGACTGTGTCCACTCCTTCGACTCCCTCGCAGATGATTGGAGCCCCATCTGTTGGTGCTGTATTTGATTGAGTATTGGCACCACGCCAGATGGAGAGACTGTAGCAGTCACCTAGTGGAAGAGTTTATGCAACACAAGTGGCGGATGCCTCGACAGCTGATATAGTAGTAGCAGGTATCATTCATATTTCCAGCATTCAAGCGCGAGCAATATTTGATACTGGTGTATCTCATTCTTTCTTGAGTCGGGTATTTGTATTATTGCATGGATTAGAGATAGGGCCGCTGCCATTTATCCAGGAAGTTCAGGTTCCTGATTACACATTGTATGTGGAGGAATATTGCAGAACATGTCCAGTGTAGTTGGTACCCTGGATTATGCCTGTAGACCTATTAATTTTTAGGCAGTTGCGAGACTTTGATATAGTCTTGGGTATGGACTGGCGCACTCCCTTCTATGCAACTATAAGCTGTAATGAGAGGATTATAGTCTTCATGAGCCATGCAAGGAGGATTACGTTTATAAGGGCAGTAAAAGTACTCTTTTCGCTACTATGATTTCTATATCAAAGGCGAGGCGGTCGATGAATAAAGGGTGCATGGCCTTTCTCCCATCAGTAGTTGAGGTACCTATGGCGGTGCAAAACTCAAAAATATTCCAATCTTTCAAGAGTTTTCGGATGTTTTTTCTCTCGGAGTTACCTAGTATGCTGCCAGGTCTAGAAATCGAGTTTGTGATTGATATGGTTCCGAGGACCGCACCGATTTCCAAGGCACCATATAGAATGGCACCAGCTGAGTTGAGAGAATTAAAGATTCAGCTGCAAGATTTAATAGAAAAGGAGTTTATTCAGCCAAGTATGTCATTCTGAGTCGCGCTAGTGCTATTCGTGAGGAAAAAGGATGAGTCACTTCGATTATGTGTTGACTATAGGGAGTTGAATAAACTGACCATTAAGGATAAGTACCCTTGCCGTGAATTGACGATCTATTTGATCAGTTGTAAGGGTCCTATGTCTTTTCTAAAATAGATCTACAATCGGGATATCACCAATTGTAGATTAAATCAGAAGACATACCCAAAACAGCTTTTAGAACTCGGTATATATTACGAGTTTACAGTAATGCCATTGAATTTACAAATGCTCTTGCCGTGTTTATGGATTTAACAAATAGGGTATTCAAACCATATCTAGATCAATTTGTAGTTGTATTTATTGATGACATTCTTATATACTCCTGGAGCAATACTCAGTATGAAGATAATTTGAGAATGGTATTGTAGACCCTAGAAGAGAAGAAATTATATGCTAAACTAAAAAAGTGCAAATTTTGGCTTCGGGAGGTGGCTTTCCTAGGTCATGTGATCTCGGCGGCCGGCGTCGCTGTGGATATGAAGAAGATTGAAGCTATTCGAGATTGGCCTAGACCAACGAATATTACTGAGGAACACAGTTTTCTTGGTTTAGCTAGCGATTATCGTCGGTTTATGAAAAGTTTTGCAAAGCTTTTCACACCCCTCACTCAACTAACCTATAAAGAAACAAAGTTCATATGGAGTGAGGAATGCCAAAAGAGCTTTGAAGAATTGAAGAATTGATTAATGACTGTTCCTATCCTTACCCTTTCAGTAGTAGAGGAATGATTTGTGATAAAAGCGATGCATCTCTCAATGGTTTGGGTTGTGTACTAATGCAGTATAGTAGGGTAATTACTTACACATCACGACAATTAAAAGAATATAAAAGGAATTACCCTACTTATGTCTTGGAACTGGTCGCTGTAACTTTTGCCCTTAAACAGTGGCGTCATTATTTATACGGAGAACACTGTGAAATCTACAATGATCATAAAAGTCTCAAGTATCTGTTTACTCATAAAGAAATAAAGGCAGCGCCGGTGGTTAGAGCTAATGAAGGATTATAATGTAACGATCTCATACCACCCTGACAAAGCCAACGTTGTAGTAGATGCTTTGAGCCGTAAATCAATGGAGAACTTCAATATGTTAATTACTAAGCAGACACCACTATTAGAAGAAATGAAGTGTTTTGGAGTAGATATGGTCTCCCCTGGAGTTTCGGTAAGACTAATGTGTATGGTCTACCTCTTTACTCGAGAAGGTCAAGTAGAAATAGAGTGAGGAACCGAGCTTGATAAAGATTCGAGCTGAATTGGAGAACGGTCGTGCAGGGGAATTCAGCATTGACGCTCTTGGTGTGCTCAAATTTTGAGGTCGACTGTGCTTGCCATGATTACTAAAATTTGAGAAATTTTTTTGGAGGAAGCACATAACTCTCCTTATACAGTTCACCCCGGCGGAACTAAAATGTACAAGGACCTAAAGACGCACTATTGGTGGAACAGTATGAAAAGGGATATTTGAAGGTTTGTGTCATAGTGCTTAACGTGCCAATAGGTAAAAGCGGAGCATCAAGTACCTGGTGATAAACTTCAAAATCTTCTAATTCCTGTTTAGATATAGGATATGATTATCATGGACTTCTTGATTGGATTACAAGGATTGCAAGGCAGGCATGATGCAATTTGGGTAATAGTGGATAAACTAATCAAATCCGCCCACTTTTTACTAGTGCGTACTACATGGTCTAAAGGCAAGCTTGCTCAGGTATATATTGATGAAATTGTAAGATTATATGTGGTTCCGTCCTCTATAATTTATGACAGAGAACTGAGGTTCATTTTCCACTTTTGGAAGAGTCGTCGGATAGCCTTAGGGACTTGACAACATTTCAGTACCACAATTCACCCACAGACGGATGGACAATCCGAGAGAACCATCCAAATTCTCGAAGATATCTTAAGAGCATGTGTCTACGATTATGGAGGTGGTAGGTATCGACATGTACCTTTCGCATACAACAATAATTATCAGGCTAGTATTAAGATGGCACTTTTCAAAGTCCTATATGGAAGAAAGTATTGATCACCTCTATATTGGAGTGATGTGGGTGAAAGGAGGACTGTGGGCTAGATATCATAAAGAAAACAGAAAAAGGAATTAGAATTGCAAGACAACATTTTGTTACTACGAGGAGTCGCCAAAAGAGTATGCAGATAATCACCGGCAATATCTTGTATTTCAAGTGGGAGATCATGTATTCTTGAAGGTTTCGCCGTTCAAGGGATAAAAAGGTTCGAAATGCACGGGGAAGCTTAGCCCCAGGTATATTGGACCTTTTGAGATGCTTGAGCGAGTTGGACTGGTGGCTTATCGACTTGCCTTACCGTCAAACTCAGCTGGGGTCCATGATATATTCCATATACCCTCTCTAAGAAAATATGTTTATGACCCCTCGCATGTGATCGACTTTGTTCCATTGGAAGTAGGGAGGAACTGAGTTATGAGAAACAGTCGATTTGGATTTTGGCACGAGAAGTACGTAACTGAGTCATCCGATATGTAAAATTTTTGTGGAACAATCATGAAAAGTGAGAGGTGACCTGAAAACTCAAGGATAAGATGAGAGAAACCTACCTTGACTTATTTTCAGACTAAGGTACGTACTGTAATTTCGAGGACAAAACTTTTTGTAGGAGGGAAAGATACAATATACTAATTATGACCAAATTGACAAGCTGCATATTGGGTTGCTTGGTAACAAAGTTTTGGTGTTGAGATAAGTTAGAGGGCACCAAAACGAAACTCAAAAATGAAATCCAATCATTTCTAAGGTTTCTACTACAATTTGGATGCCCAAAAATATGATTAGGGTGCTTGAAAGTGTTTTGTTGGGAAGTCGGGTTCAGACCTTACTATCAGGCGCCTATGTTGATATGGAACCAGTTTCGGGCCCGAAAATCGGGCGCTCGAATCTATTGTAGCAGCCAAAAAGTTTGACGGCTGACTAAGTTGGTGAACTAGAAATTTGGGCCCGGGGAATCGAACACTTGAATTTATTATAGTAGCCCGAAAGTTTGGCGGTTAGTTAAGTCGGTTGAGTGATGACCCAGTATGCTGACTCACTATACTGAGTCATCGACATTCGGACGTAGAACCGGACGCCCGGAAGTGGATTTGCACGCACTTTTTGGAGGTTCTGGACATTCAGATGCATACAAGGGCGTCCAGAATTGTGTGGAATAGGGGTTTCGGATGCCCGAATCCAGGAATCGGGTGCCCGAAACATATACCTAGACTTAAATGCGATTTCTGTGATTTTTCGGACTTTGCCATAAACCAAACCTCAATAAATAAAACCTAAGGGCTGGCATTCTAGGCACCAAGAGGGAGAGAGAAGAGAAAGGAGAGAGAAGATCAAAGGAGGAAGAGAGAGAAAAGAGAAGATTAAGGGAGGAAGAGAGAGAAAATTAAAGGAGAGAGAGAAGATTAAGGAAGGAAGAGAAGGAAAGAGAGATAGATCGGGAGAAGTCCTAGAAGCGATTATAGGAGAAGTAGAGGTCTCAAAAGTGCGATCCACGAGGTAAGTGAAGTTCAATTACAATTCTTATGTTTATGGCTCTAAGGCCATGTTTGGTTGAAAGGATAAGTAGAGAATAAGAGATTTATTCCTCTTATTCTTCCAACGCCATTTAAATTTACTGTTCTTCTCTTAACGGGTTATTTCAGAGTAACTTGTTAAGAGGGGAGAATAGTAGTTCCACCTCTTAGGTGGAATAAGCCATTCTCTATCTTATCCCTCTACTAATTAAATTATAAATAATATAAAATTATTAATTAATATAATTAATTTTTACTAATTAACTAGTTAATTATTTGACTTATTAAATTAATAAGTATTTAAATAGTAATTAATTTATTATTTATAATTAATTAGCTAATTAAATAATTAATATTGATTTGCTTATTCAATCACTAACTAATATTTATATTATTTGCGTAATTAATATTTTAATTTATCAAATTAATATATTAACTAAAAATATAATTGATTAAATAATTTATTAATATTAACATATTGACTTATTTTTTATAGTTATTCACTAATTAATGTAATTCCTCATCATCTCATATAGTATTTCAAATTAATTAATTTACTAATTTGTTAAAATATTATTTTATGAATATTTAGATGCTTATTATTAAGACAATTTTTTTTTCTTTTCAATCATAATTATATACTTTTTTTCCTACTATTCCAACCCAATCATCCAAACATAGTTTTGTTTTTATCCCTCACAATATCTCGATTCTCGTCCAAATATAGAATTAGTCTAACTTTTGCTTATCACAGAAATTATACATATTTCAGATAGCTTGTTCTCGAGCCAACCGGTACCTAAATAGATATTAACAAAGAGCTATACCTAGGGAATTGTTTTGCCTATACTTCAGAATAATACTAGTGCTTTGCATTCCCCAGATTTTCTGAAGAGTGACAATACCGACTGTTATGCCCCATTAGGAAAATGAAAGTTTTTTTTATTTAATAAAGGCTCTTTTAGGATTTATAGTTTATGTTTTTCAAGTAGAATGACACTGAAATTAATTAGAATAAAAATATAATAGAAATGATAAATAATATTAAGTATAATTAAAAAGACATTTATTCAATGTTAGAATAGTTATTTTATGAAATAGATGTCAGCTTAAACCAGTCAACTAGTGGAGAGGAATATATTTATAAATTGTGTAACTTTGGACAGATATATTTGATAATCAAAACTTTAAAGGCATACATATGTAATTAATCCTAATATATATACATCACTGTAATTAATAACTTTGATTGAGAAAGTTTAGGAGGTTTAATACTTGTCAAAATCAAAAGTTTAGACATCTGTTTGTATAAAAGGGTAAAAATTTTGGTGTTCTCAGTACTTCCTTTTCAAAAAAAAAAAAAAAAAAAATGAAAACGGAAAATTGAAGTAGTAGTGAAAGGGAAAACGTGATGCTGCTACATCCCAGAGGGCGAAGGTGTAATGGGCGAGTGCGGAGACCTAGATTCTCTTCCCCGTTGAAGCATTAATGCATCTACTTTTTGCAGCCATTAATCCTTCTGTAGTTATTAATCCTCCAGTGTGAATATTGGAGATATATATTCATGAAGGTCTAGTCATTTCTCTCTCTCCTTGATTACCCTATTATGAAATAGTACGCTTGCGAGGGGTCATCGTCTATATATCCTGACACTAGCCATTAATGAGCCCATTGGTTAAATGTTCAAACAGTATAATGCTGTTGGATTAAGCTAAATATGTACGGGAACGCCTCAACAACAACTCATTGTTAAATGCCGCCTTAACTTTGGTTTTTTCCTTTTTTTTTTTTTTAAATTATGTAATTTTAAGGCTTGATACAATGACTCGACCCTGGCCGTGTAGCTTCACCAACTCTCCACAAGTAGATTGATGAGTCCAAATCTCTACAAAAAAAGAACACCATTATTTAATCTCTCCAATATAGAGGAATAAAGAGATAGAAGAAATATGACCAATTTGCATAAAAAATTCATCGGTTTTGAGATTTTACAAAAATAGGCCGCCTTTTTAGATTTTGCAAATGGGCCAGGTTTTTAATAAACTGACCTAAGTACCTTTATTCCTCTTTCCCCTTTTTTTTTCTTTTCATGCTCGTCTTTTTCCGTACGGGCTCGTCTTCTTCCTCCTCGCCGTTTCTTTCTCTCTTTCTCCCCCCACTTTCTCTCCTTTCTCCTCCTCCTCCACCACCCCGACGTCAATGCCGCGCTCCTCTCTTTTACTTCGCCCACATCTCCGCCGATGCCTACTTGGATATGGCACAGATCGCGATGCGGCGGAATACATGGCCGCGGATGGTGACGGCAACGGCTACGAGGGTGCCGCAGGTTTTGAGGATAACGAAGAGGGAGAGCACGTCGAGGCGGAGGCTGCGATGGCTGCGGCAAAGAGCGAGGGAGGAGGTGCAGTAACAGAAAAGGATGCAGAGGGTAACAATATAAGGCAAAATTATAAGGCAAAAATATATTTTAGTCATTCAATTATTACATTACTCCCTCCTTAAAGAAGATTCGTCCCCAAAACATAAATACACATATTTTGCAATCACTAATCCTAGCAATCGATAGTTGCTCTTGTCGTGCAGGTGGCAAATCATCCAGTAAGAGTCTTGGGTTACTAGACCAATTAAAAACTGATGACTGATATCCAACCTTTCGGTCCTAAACAGCTATTGCCTCGGGGGGTGTGCTCACAGCATCCATCACCCATTGGGTCATGCTATTTGCATCCATCACCCACGGGGTCATTCTTCTAGCATCCATCACCCCTTTGGCAAGCAATGTCACTCAACCTGCTGATAAGACCCAGTTATATAACCTTCGAAACAATTCCGTGTCTTATGCACTCTAGGCAGACAACTATAAATCCTCATTGGACAAGTGACGGTCCATTTTCACTTAGTCCTAAGCAACAATATCCTTTAACTTGATCCAACGATTAGAACCAAAGAGACAACTAAGAACATGGATACATTCTTCATGTTTTAGGTAACTGGACCAACTTACATAGGGTATCACAATTAAGTATGTTTCTTATTAATCTAACATACGTTGGTAATCATGCAAGTGGCGCAGCATCGACTGAGGGTCGACTGCCCCTCCGAGTCCCTGGATAGGTGGTGGGGTCTGGTCGGTCCTAGCAGCAGCCTGCTACTAAGCCATCTACTAGAATGAGCCAGCCAAAACTGTCAGCTATTCCTTGAGCCCCTGAATGTGATCCAAGCCCTTTTGTTCATCGGCTCCACCGTGCCCACGGCCACCACCCCTGCCAGAGCATGTATGTGCCATATTCCGAAATACAAGGATTAGGTTAGGACACATCCCGATCAACTTGGTTCCCCAAAATTGATCTAATCCCCTCTCTTGTGCAACTGTTTTTTCCTCACCTCCGATCTCTTAGTCGTGAAAGTGATTCTCCCATAAGAAAAATTGCATAAAACCCCTCCCACATGCAAAAATTGTGAGGGAAACCTGTAACTAATCCATTTATGTTTGCAGTCCATAGATCTACGTGTAAGTGCCTAATTAAGGCACCCGTAACTTTGTGCTCGGAACTCTGTTTTCAATGAAACTTGGTTCAATGTTCGTCTCTGGGTGTAGATTTCACAGAATCCATGAATTCTGAATTTCATGAAATATTTTGCTAGAAGTTGCATTCTAAAGGCGAAGTGGTTAGTTTCTGCTTGCAGTCCAGAAATTTGCACACTCTGACTTAAGATGACAGTAACTTTGCGCTGGGAACTACAATTTCAACGATAATTGGCTTCAGACGTTTGTCGCTAAGTTCATTTCTGTGTTGGACTTTTCATTTACAAAAATTATGAAAAAAATCACATCAAATGATGACTTGATCGCTAGGTGGTTGAATTTTCTCCGTTCCACCTTAAAATTTCGAATCCTCTAAATGCACCAGGGTGACAATATTATCTAGCTAACATGCGCCAATGAGCATTAGAGACCCTCAAAAGCAATGAAAATTAAATTTGCTAAAATCGGCTTACTTTTATTAAAATAAAAGGCAAAATTGTATTTTAATCACTCGGTTATTACATGAATTTTGACTGTTTAAAGAAAATAGCGTCACTGCTCACATAGCAATTCAGATGTTGACACTAGCTTTGCTAGCTAACACATTACAGCCTTGTGCTGATTCTAAATTTCATGAAAACTTATGAGAAAAAGCCCATTCTCATTGGAAGCTGCACCACTTTCATGCTCACACAGATGAAATCCGTCAAGAGTGCTCCTGTATACTGATAAGAGCCACAGATTCCATTAAGATTGTAATAACCCAACTTTTTATCATGTGTTCTTTACGACCACTATATGATTCGTTTATTCCCATTGAACCTGATTTTCAGAATCTCTAATTGTTAGGGTAGGTATCTCCATATGTGGTTCATATTATAGGCTTTAACCCTGTCCCCCTCATTGTGCTGTAGATCCTTTCTCTTTCCAATGTCTTGATTAATGGATTTGTAAGATTATTAACATATTTAGAATAATCTACATTAAGAATATGATTACTTATATATGATCTCACTTTACTATACTTTTTTCTTATAGATCTGGTTCTCACATTACAAGAATATCATTATTTATATATGATCTCACATTACTATAACAACGATTTCTTATTCTATCAATAGCAATAGTATTGTCATAATATGTTAATATAGGCGGATCTGATTTTTTCAAGAAATGGAATCTCAGACAATAAATCCCTCAACCAACTAGCTTCCTCGCTAGCTAAAGCTAAAAAAATATAAGTAGCGGTAGAGAAAGAATCACTTGATAAGGTATTTCAGTCAGCATTTTAACTACAACAAGATACTTCGATAAAATAAACCATAAGTTTTGGTACTAACCAGATATCTTATCACATGTGTCATGGCATGGCAATGATCTTACCTAGCTTGATTGTAAATCTACTAAGTATCTTTGCTGCATATGCAATATTAGGTTTAGTATAATTAATCGCAAAAATGCAAGCTTCCAATTATACTAGTATATTCTTTCTAATTCGAAATTTTATTTTCATTTTTAATAGAAAATAAGTGAACGTACATTAGAATTAAAAGGAGCTGTCACATGCTTGCAATTAAAATAGTTATACTTTCTCAAAATTTTCTCAATATAATGTGACTGATCAAGAAAAATATCATATAGTATTTTTCATACTTAGCCTCACTAAGATCTTTCATTTTAAAATAATAGTTTAACATAATTTTTATCTCATTGATAATATTTAAGTTAGAGCCAAAAATTAGCAAGCCATCCACATAAAGGCTAACAATAATATGTTGAATGTTCAAAAGATTTGTAATAATGCACTTATCACACTTGTTTGATTTAAAGCCATTTTCAGTCATGCAAAATCAAAATTTTTCCCCCTCTATTTGGATGCATGCTTTAAACCATAACACCCTGTTTGGATTGGGTACAAGAGGGGGGATAAGACCTTATCCCCCCCTCTTGTATCCAAACAGGAAAAAGGGTGGGTGGGAACCCAGGGGTGGGAACAAGCTTGTTCCCACCCTCCCGGGTAGAGAGAGAGAGAGAGAGAGAGAGAGAGAGAGAGAGAGAGAGAGAGATTTGTTTTAAATTAGAATTTAAATTTTGTAATCTTAAAATTAAAATTTATAATTTTTTATTCTAAATATTAAATATTAAATTTAAAATTGATATTTTAAATATTTAATTTTAAAATTTAAATTTCATATTTCATATCTTTTAAATTTAAATTAGGTCTTAAATTTAAAATTATGATTTTTAAAATTAATAATTTGAAAATTTAAATTTTAAATTTAAATTTTAACTTTTAAATTTTATAAATGCAAAATTTAAAAAATTAATATTCAAATATAATGAGAGGGATAATATTATTATTTTTAAGTTATAACTACCTATTATTCTTCTTATTCCATCTTATCTAGCCAAACATTATTTTTTTATTCCCGGGAACAACCTAATTTTCATCCAAACGCAAAATTAGTCTAGTTCTCGCTTATACCTGAACTTGTACCTATCTCTGGAATAAGCAGTTCTTATTTATACCCGAACCAAACGAAGTCTAAAGGAATTTACTTAAGTTGCATACTTTAGTTTCTTGCATAGGCTCAATGAACCCCTCAGGTTGGTCCATATAAATTTCTTAATGTTTCTAGGTCCCCATTTAGAAAGACAACTTTTATATCCATCCGATGAATCTATAAATTATGAATTGCAGCAATAGCAATAAGAAATCTCATGGATGCAACTTTAGTAACCGAAGAAAAGATATCAAAGAACTCTACATATTCTTTTGTTTATAACATTTTGCGACAAATTTTGTTTTTTACCTGTCTACACACACATCCGGTTTTAATTTTCTTTCTAAAGATCCATTACAACTAATTGTTATAAAACCTTGACGTAAGTGCACTAATTTTTAAGTTTTATTAAAAATTGGGTATTCCATATCATCAGTTATACCCTCTTTCAAGAAATGGGATCATTTGAAGATAAAAGCTTCTTGTAGAGAAATTGGATTTTCTTCAATATTAAAATTAATATAATCAGGATCAAAATCATTTTCAATTCTATTTCGTTTACTCCTTCTAGTTCAAAAATATATTGTTCTTGATTTTGCAAAAAGGAGTTTGAAGAATTCGGTTTTTTTGAAACACCTTTAAATTCTTGGCCTCCACTATTTTTGGATTTTAAAAAAAAATCTTCATAAAAGATTGCATCTCTTGATTCAAAAATCACGTTAGTTTTAATATTAAAATATCTATAGGCTGTACTGTTCAAAATATATCCAAGAAATACATAAGTGGCAACTCTAATACCCAGTTTGAATATTTTACAGTCTAGTAGTCTCAAATAAGCTAGACAAACCTATATATTAATATATATATCTCAAGTTCGACTTATACCCTTTTCACAATTCAAAATATGTCATTTTAGACTTCTTATATGGCACATGATTCACAACATAATATACAGTTAAAATGACTTCACCCCAAATATTTAAGGGTGTACCAGCTAGTGTCAACTATCATAATATTTGTTAGCTCAATAAACGTTCTATTCTTTCTCTTAGCCACTCCATTAGAGGCAGGCGAATATGGAGTTGTAGTCTCATGCATAATTCTGAAAGGTTGAACAAAATAATTGAATCTCATAGACTCATACTCACGATCTCGATCACTTCCAATTCTCTTAATCATTTTAAAGGAGACGCAATAATCTCCGAATTGGTTTTCTACTTTCTGGAGAAAATTTTTAAATTTATCAAAAGTATCACTTTTATTTTATAGTAAATAAACATGTGTATTTAGAAAAATCATCGATAAAACTAATAAAGAATCTATTTTCTCCGCGAGTTAAAGTACCATCAAATTCACAAATATCACTGTGAATTAGTTTAAGTAATTCAGTACTTCTTTTAGTGCTCTTCAAAGGTCGACCGTTTAGTGCTTTTAGACTTAATACATATTTTACTGTCAATCACTCTTCACTTTAGGAATTAATCCAAAACTACTCATTAAGTTAAAATATTTGCTATTAATACGGCACAAACAAGCATGCAAAAAATTCACAAAAGAAAACATATAAGCAGAAGTAGAAAATGCTTTATTCGCAATGTTCAACTTAAACATTTCATCGCATAAATAACACATCTTTAATGATGAGCAACCTTTCATAAGTAATTTTTAACTCGGCCTCACCACTTTCTAAAACTTTAGAAGTATGTGAATCACTGAGTATGATACTTCTTGACTGTTCATAGGGTATATATATCTTAAACCAAGTTTTATCATGACACACATGTCTAATATTGGTACCAGAATCTACCCACCATCCTTTAGCATTCTCTACCAAGTATATGTTTATAATCATTGCCACAAACGAATCCTCCATAACATTACCTTGACATAAAGCTTTTCGTTTTCGAAATTTGCAAATTCCAGCAATAAACCCATTTTTCTACAAACATAGTAAACTATAGAATGTTTCTCTTGACTAGTAGGTACTTGGTTGTTATTTAATTTTTTCTTAAATTGAGGTCTACCTTTATTTTTTCTAATTTACTTCTTAGGCTTCAAGTATGTATTTTTATAATGATTGTTATTAGGTAAAAAAAATTAGACGATACTAAGTTTACCTTAATGACACTAGTATCATTCTTTTGCTTAAAGCGTATCTGGGTCTCTTGCGTCCTTCTCCACACAAATGCAAACAATTAGCGTCCCAATAGATATCTCCTTTTGCTTGTGACGAAGTGTCTTTTGAAATTCCCTTCACAATGGTGGTAACTTATTGATGATTTCTAGTACGATAAAAATTGTCCCCAAACTTGACGCCTTGGGATTGAACTTCACGAGTGATCATCTGAAAATTTTGAACTTGCTTCACCGTGATTTTTCCTTCAACCATTTGGTGGTGAAAAAAATAGCTAATGGCATAACTTTAGTTGCAATACTTTTCAAATCTTCTTTGCAGAGGAGTAAGTATTTTTATGTTAATCATAAAATTAATTTGAAAGTTAATTGAGAAGATAATAACGGCGATTGTACTCATCCTTCTCATATTTCTTGAACTTATTATAGTGTTCGAGATGTTCATCTTCAGTCATATAGTCGATATTGGTTTTCTTTGGGCTCTTGTGAGAATTCGAATTTTTTAATTCCTTGTGAAAGTTGAATTCTGTGTTCCTCTCCCCTGTTGCTGTGTATTTGAGCTGTATGTGTATATATATACATGTATAAATATATATGTATGTATATATATAGTATGTATATAGTATTTATATGTATTTTTAGTGTTTTAAGTTTTTGTTGCGGAGAGTGAACGGCTTAACGGCGCAATTCAGAGTCCATTTCTGACGATCCAAAATGGTAGATTCGATGTCTCGGCAGTGCTGAACGCGATGGCGCAATCCATTTCGACATGCGACGGACGGATTGAGAGATATCGCATGTTCTTCGCTGAGGGGTCGTAGTGTACATTTTATGGTTTCACAATCTGGACCCTGTTTCACGCACCGTTTTGCGTGAGATTGTTTGTGGAGGGGTGTCTGGGCATATTGTTCTTGCTGTGAGGGACTGGGGTCTTATTTCTGGTGTTTGAGGGGCTTTTGTGCAATATACACTTGTGTATATGTGTTGTGTGTGTGTGTGTGTGAGAGAGAGAGTTTTCCTTTGCTTCTCTTCTCCCTCAGCCACCCCAGCAGTGAGCCACCCAGGTCCCCTAGCTCCCCTGCCATCTCCCCGTGCACCGCCAGCCACCGCCGACCACCCCTGGCCGGCGCAATCCCCGGCCAACCCTACTCTCTCCATTTTCTTCTTCTTCTTCTTCTTCTTCTTCTTCTTCTTCTTCTTCTTTTTATTCTTCTTCTTCGTCTTCTTCTTCTTCTCCTTCCCTGCGGCGTGCACCCAGGGGGAACCCACGCCTGAGCTCCCCTGAGGTGGCACGACCGCCGACGACCAACCCCGCCGCCGAGCGCCGCCGAGCCGCTGCCAGCTGCTGCTAGGGCAGCTGCAGGCCGAGGCTGCTGGACCCGAGCCGCCGCCGCCTCCCGTCGCCTTGGAGGGTGCGCGCCGCCACCCTCTGGTCCTCCGACGCCGTCGCCTTCCTCCCCGGCCGCCCCCGTGCCGCCAGAGAGCCGCCGCAGCCGCCACTGTCGCCACCTGGGCAGCTAGGGCAGCCGCGGCCGAGCACCCTCCGCCGCCGCCGCCGCCGGGTTTTTGTTGTCGCGGTCACTGTCACACCTCGCCGGGCCTTTAACACTAACTAGGTGGAAAGGATAACCGCACGGGCGCATGCCCCAGACCCGCCGAACGGATAGAGCCTCTTCTACCCGTCCAAGGCGTCACAACACAAGCTTATCCACGAGGTTCCAACTAGGAACGGAGTACAAGAGTTGCACAAGGAAAGCATCAACATAAAGAAGTTCTACTTCTATTACATCACATTGCACATTTATATATGCCCAAATTTTTCTTTTCATTCCATACACCATGTTTCAAAACTATGGATATACAAGTTGCATACAATCAATGCAAACCCCTATACTATCAAAGTCCAAGACTAGGGGTACAACTCTATGTATAACAAAAATAGAAGGGCCGCTATCTAGAGAGCCAAACCCTTGCCTCGCTCCGCCGCCTCACTCGCGGAAGGACCTGAAAAACGTGGGGTGAGAACTATAAACATAGTTCTCAGTGGGTAAGGCCACCCAAGAGAGAAGCTCGACCCACCAGGTTCAAAGAAACACCATATGCATAAGTTAGATCACAAATAACTATGCAACAATTATTTACATGCTTGTAAATAAACATAAAGGATGCAACCAAATAAAATGTAACTTATCATTCTCTCCTAGGTTCATCCTATATTTCACATTGACTAAGTTCAATTACTTGTCATTTACTTATGGTTTCAGAATCGCCGTCTCACCATAAGGGTTCTAATATTCAAGGAGTGAACTCGTCACCTCCTAGTTCGAGTAGCGAACTCGTCGCATACTCGGGATAGCAAAATCGTCGCATACCCCATCTCAACAGCGCCATCACATGACATGGGTAGCGAACTCGTCGTATACCCGGGATAGCAACCTCGTCGCACATCCTATCTCGACACCGCCAACTCATGGCGTGGTAGCGAAATCGTCGCATACCCGGGATAGCAAAATCGTCGCACATCCCGTGTCAACACCGCCAACTCATGGCATGGTAGCGAAATCGTCGCCTACCCGGGATAGCAAAATCGTCGCACATCCCGTTTCAACACCGCCAACTCATGGCATGGTAGCGAAATCGTCGCCTATCCGGGATAGCAAAATCGTCGCACATCCCCTTGTTCACATTTTTCACTTGCCAACCTAAGTCTCATGACCTTAGGTTCAAGTCACTAAGTCTCACCTATGTTCAATGACACTAGGTTTACTTTCTCATTCTCAACCTAGGTTCCATGACTCTAGGTTCCAATCTCATGTCCAACCTATGTTCAATGACACTAGGTTCCATTCTCACATGTTCCAACCTATGTTCAATAACACTAGGTTCAATCATACATGCAATCATACAACAAGTATAGATAATTGAATTATACTTGAATTCTATATCATGCAATAGGAGCTCATTGCTCTACCTATCATGATTTTACCTTTGTCAACATGCAAGTTCTAGGGTTCACAACAAATACCATTTTATCTTTAAATGGATATTTACCCTAGACATGGAAGTGACCTAATCACTTCGGTAAACACAAACCCACCTCATGAGCTTTCGAATTCTTATATTCTTCAAGCTCCTAAGTGTCCAAGCCTTGAGTTCTTGCTTCAACCCATGCTTCTACAAGAAAATGGTTCGTTACTCGTTACGAACCCATAATTCAATTCAATACTCGAAATCAAGCATTCTAACATGATTTCCTATGCCTCAATTGTAATTCCCGAAGGTCCAAATATTTTTAGAACCTCCCAAGGCAAAAATTCTCATTTAACCTAGGTTTCACATGCATGCATGTAGAACCTCAAAATTTCTTGGCCAATCTCCATATTTTGTATTTTAGATTGCCTAGGGTTCCCAAAAATCTCATTTCAAAGGATTAAATTCAAGGTTTGAACCCAAAACGTGAGGAACTAATCTTAATCACGAGTTCCCCAAGCTTCTTCTTGCACCAAGAAGCTTCTTTTCTCCTTTGGAAGCCTTTTCCAAGATCAATCCACCCTTTTCTCCAAGTTTTGGAGAGATCTCTAGAGAGAGAAAGTGAAGGAGATGGAGATGAGAAGTAGAGAAGAAGACAATGAGAAGGGGAGAAGGTCTCAGCCCTTCATACACCCCCAACACATGTGAAAAGACTGTTTTGCCCCTCTCCACAAACAACACAAACAACCAGCAAAAACTGGAATTTCGTAACACTACCGGTATGTGCATTGCATACCGGTATACGGGTGCTATTCCGGTATACCCCGAAGGATTCCGCAGAACCCGAGAGCTGGGTTCTCGGTTTCAACCATGGCATTCCGGCATACCCATCATCACATACCGGTACTAATCACTTCAGTACCGGTATGGAGGTCCACATACCGGAATCCAGTGCAGACTTCACAAGTTTAGCAGTTTTAACTTTTCGAAGTCCGTTTTCGCGCCTCATTTGCACCGAAAACACTTCTCACCAGTCACAAACTTGGCCGAAGCCTCACATATAGCCTCTCATGCTATTTTTTCACCGGAACTCCACATTTTGTAGAAGTTCAGTACGATGCACTGAAATTCAGTGTACTACATTCCTCCCCCCTTAAAGAGAGTTTCGGCCGCGAAACTGAATCATACCTCAGCTGGACTCAGCGAAGAGGTAAGGAAACCGCTCCCTCATTGAGCTTTCCAATTCCCACGTAGCTTCGCGCTCACCGTGATTCGTCCATTGTACTTTTACATAAGGAATTTCACGGTTCCTCAAATTTTTCACCTCGCGATTCATAATACACAAGGAAAATTCTTCATAAGTCATATCCTCATGAAGCTCTATAGGCACATACTCGAGGACGTGCGCCGGATCATACATATACTTGCGGAGCGTCGATACATGGAACACATTGTGTATCCCCGCAAGTTTTGGCGGCAAAGCTAGCCGATATGCCACGGATCCCACACGCTCCAAAACCTCATAAGGTCCAATGTAACGGGGACTCAACTTATCCCGAACACCAAATCGTTTCACCCCTCTCATGGGTGACACTTTCAAGAAGACGCGGTCTCCTACCGCGAATTCCAAATCTCGTCGACGTCGATCCGCATAACTCTTTTGTCTAGATTGAGCCGTCGATAAGCGTTCGCGTGCCAAGCGGACCTTTTCCTCCGCTTCACGCAACACATCCGGTCCTAAGACCCTTCTCTCGCCGACTTCGCTCCAATGAATAGGAGAGAGGCATTTCCTTCCATACAAGGGTTCAAACGGTGCCATACCGATGCTAGATTGATAGCTATTATTGTAAGCAAATTCATCCATCGGCAAATGAGTAGGCCATGCACCCTCGAAGTCCAACACGCACGCTCGCAGCATATCCTCCAAAATCTGAATTGTCCTTTCCGGTTGACCGTCAGTTTGAGGATGAAATGCTGAACTAAAATCGAGCCGTGTAACCAAAGCTTCTTGCAAGCTTTTCTAAAAATGCGATGTGAAACGGAGATCTCGATCTGAGACTATCGAGGTCGGGACCCCGTGCAACCGCATAATCTTGTCCAGGTAGACTTGTGCTAGCTTGTCTCCCGACCAAGTTGTGTGGATTGGCTAAAAGTGTGCCGACTTTGACAAACGATCCACCACCACCCAAATCGCGTCGTGGCCACCTTGTGATCGAGGTAAACCCACAACGAAGTCCATTGCTATGTTCTCCCACTTCCAAACTGGAATGGGCAACCTTTGCAATTTTCCCGCCGGAAAGCGACGCTCGGCCTTCACCTGTTGGCATACTAAGCATTGTGCCACAAAGCGTCCAACATCAAGTTTCATCCCCGGCCACCAATAATGTAATTTAAGATCCTTGTACATTTTGGTGCCGCCCGGGTGAATCGCATAGGGAGAAGTGTGAGCTTCTTTCAAGATCTCCCCACGAATATCCTCGACTTTTGGCATGCACAATCGATTTCGAAATCGAATTGCGCCCTTCGAGTCTGCATGAAAATCACCGGCGCGCCCGCTCTCGATAGTACTCCGCACCTTTTGAAGTTCCTGATCACTGGATTGCTTTTCTTTTGTTTGCTCCAACAAGGTCGGCCAAATCTCGAGATTCATAAGTCTAGCGGGGACGCCCGGGGCCACGACTTCCAAGTCAAACTGGCCCATTTTCTTGATTAACGGCATTTGTCCCGTCATCTCAATTGCGAAGTTCTCCACGGATTTTCTACTGAGCGCATCGGCCACCACATTGGCTCTATCGGGGTGGTACAAAATGGTTAAGTCGTAATCCTTTATCAACTCCAACCATCTCCGCTGCCTCAAATTCAACTCCTTTTGAGTGAATAAGTACTTTAAGCTTTTATGATCCGTGTACACCTCACAATGTTCCCCGTACAAGTAGTGTCTCCACAACTTAAGTGCGAAGACCACTGCTGCAAGCTCTAGGTCGTGGGTGGGGTAATTCTGCTCATAGCTCTTCAGCTATCGTGAGGCATATGCTATTACTTGTCCTCTTTGCATAAGCACACACCCAAGACCACGCCGTGATGCATCGCTATACACCACAAAGCCCTCCCCCGCAATCGGCAAGGCGAGAACCGGAGCCGAAGTCAACCTTTTCTTTAGCTCCTTAAAGCTTTGGTCGCATTCCTCGCTCCAAACATATTTGGCTCCCTTGCGGATAAGACGCGTTAGTGGACCGGAGATTTTTGAAAATCCCTCCACGAACCGCCGATAGTACCCCGCAAGACCCAAAAAGCTTCGTACTTCCGTGACATTGGTCGGACGAGGCCAATCCTTGATTGCCTCAACTTTCATAGAGTCCACCGATACTCCTTCCGCGGAGATCACATGACCCAAGATAGCGACCTCACGAATCCAAAATTCGCACTTTTTTATCTTGGCGAACAACTTGTTCTCTCGAAGAACTTGAAACACAATCCTTAGGTGCTCTTTATGTTCCTCTTCACTCCGAGAGTAGACAAGAATATCATCTATGAACACAACCACAAATAGATCCAATAGTGGTTTGAACACACGGTTCATTAAATCTATGAACGCCGCCGGAGCATTGGTAAGCCCGAAAGGCATAACCGTGAATTCATAGTGTCCATACCGTGTCCTAAATGCGGTCTTATGCACATCCTCCGGTTTGATCTTCAATTGGTGATAACCGGATTGCAAATCAATCTTTGAATACACCCGAGACCCTTGCAACTGATCGAACAAGTCATCAATTCGGGATAACGGGTACTTATTCTTGACGGTCACTTTGTTCAACTCACGGTAATCCACACATAACCGTAGTGAACCGTCCTTTTTCCGCACAAATAGAACAGGGGCTCCCCAAGGTGACACACTTGGATTTACGAAACCCTTGTCCATCAAATCTTGCAATTGTGCTTTCAATTTCTTCAGTTCCGCGGGTGCTATCCTGTACGGGACCTTAGAAATCGGCGCCGTACCCGGGAGCAAATCGATCACGAATTCTATTTCCCGGTCCGGTGGCATTCCGGGCAACTCCGTCGGAAAAACATCCGGGAACTCTTGGACTATAGGAATGTCCTCGAGCCCCAACACTTCCTTTCGGTCATCCACTACCGTCGCTAAGTAGGCAATGCATCCACTAGCAATAAGCTTCCTTGCTTGCGACGTGGACACCATTGACGCAAAGAGCGAACTCTTGCAACCACGGTACACAAACTCTTTGTGCCCGGGTTCTTTAAACCTCACTATCCAGCTCTCACAATCAATAGTGGCGTGATACCTCGAGAGCCAATCCATTCCTAGGATCAAATCATACTCGTTCATTCGATTTAACACCAGCAAGTCAGCTGGCATGATCCAGTTTTCAACCCTCACTGGACAACCTACACACGCGTGATGTACACAAAAGGTGTGTTCAGGTACTTGCACAGTTCTTGCATGTGTGGCATCTACAATTTCTATTTCATGTGCAATAGCAAATTATCGAGCAATGAATGAATGCGATGCACCAGTATCAAACAAAGCTCTACATCGAATGCCTTTAATTAACACAATACCTGCCACGACATTCTCCTGGGCAGAAGGCTCCTCCACCTGCGAGGCGAACACCCGTCCACTGGGCGCTGGTCGCTGGCCCTCGGCTGGCCTCGGTGGCTGTGTACGGCCAGCCGACATTGCCGCGGGTGGGATGCCCGCATGCTGTCTCGGCGATGCAAATGCCGATGCCGACGACGGTGCTCGGCTATCATCCATCGGGCAATTGTACCGCATATGTCCCGGCTGTCCGCACTTGTAGCACCGGCCCTCACGATAATCACATTGTTGAGGGCCGTGGGGGCCGCTCCAAATCGGGCACTGAGTTGAGGGTCGGTTCCGCCGGGACCCTCGCGATTGGTTCTGCGACTGCGAGTGCTTCGGGGGCCGCTTAGAGCTAGACCGCCCACCCGAGCCACCCGCCGTTCGCTTCTTTTCCTTTTCTTTTTCTTTTTCCCACGACTCGCGCTCCTCGCGCGCACATGCATTCCCATGCTCCACCCAAAGAGCACGGTCCAAGACCTCCGCAAAGGTCTGTAGGTTAAGGGCGTGCACCGCCCGAAAGATCTCCGGTCGAAGCCCGCGCACGAAGCAGTCGACCTTGTCCAACTCTCCGCGGACAACGTGCGGTACGCAATTAAAAATGTACGAGAACTCCCTCTCGTACTCGCGCACGGTGCGGTTCCCTTGCTTCAACTTACGGACTGAAGTTTCCTTTTCTCGCTATCGGGGAAGTAGGCGGCAAATACCATACCCCGAAATTCCTCCCACGTCGGTGGCGGAAGGCTAGAGAGTCGATCGCGTCGGACTCCCTTCCACCACACCTTCGCCGATCGCTCTAAACAATGAGCGACGAGGTGCACCTTATCTCTCTCCAAGGTATATAGATCCTCGAAGAGCATCTCCATGGCATCGATCCATGTTTCCACGTCCCATGGATCCACGTTCTCCCCGCTAAAGATAGGCGGGTTGAACTTCTTGAACCTCATGAGAGCCGCAAGTGCGCACTCTCGCTCCGCATCCTCCATCTCGGAGTCGGGCATAGGAGCACCCAACCCACCGGCTACAATCGGTGATGCCGGTGGCGCCACAGCCGGAGCCGGTGTCACCTCCTCGGCCGGTGCCGAAGCAGAGGCCGGAGGTACTCCCAACCTCTCCTCCCTAATCGCAGCCGCTTGCTGCGCCATCTCGTCTTGGAGCTTTTTAATTTGCTCCTCCTGTCGCTGCATGGCTTCGGCCTGTCGCCGAACCACGCCCATCAACTCGGTCAACTCATTACGAAGACCCGAGTTCTCACCCTCCCCGAGTTGTTCGGGAGCCGCGCTCGATTCTCCGAGCCCAGCCCTCGTAGGAGGCCGTCCACGTACCATTATCTCCTGAAAACACAACGACTTTGGTCATTTCATGACATTAAGTCATTCGCAACACTATATTTCACGAAAATAAACGTGAACCCAATCTAGGCGAAAGTCACACAAGGGTCCTTATTCCCCTCACTTGGTTTCATGTTGTCGGCCGCCAACATGAACACTCTTGGTGAAGAATAAGACACACCTCGAATCTACCTCTATTTCCAACTAGAGGCATAAGGACATAACCCAATCACTTATCTTTCGCCACATCAAAGATCTCGTCACTCACGAGCCTACACTCCTAGGATCTTTTCCATCCTAGGATTTTCTTAGGTCCACCTAGACCGTTTCTATGCTCTGATACCACCTCAGTCTGTCACGCCCCGCCGGGCCTTTAAAACCAACTAGGTGGAAAGGATAACCGCACGGGCGCATGCCCCAGACCCGCCGAACGGATAGAGCCTCTTCTACCCGCCCAAGGCATCACAACACAAGCTTATCCACGAGATTCCAACTAGGAACGGAGTACAAGAGTTGCACAAGAAAAGCATCAACATAAAGAAGTTCTACTTCTATTACATCACATTGCACATTTATATATGCCCAAAATTTTCTTTTCATTCCATACACCATGTTCCAAAACTATGGAATATACAAGTTGCATACAATCAATGCAAACCCCTATACTATCAAAGTCCAAGACTAGGGATACATCTCTATGTATCACCAAAATGGAAGGGCCGCTATCTAGAGAGCCAAACCCTTGCCTCGCTCCGCCGCCTCACTCGCGGAAGGACCTGAAAAACGTGGGGTGAGAACTATAAACATAGTTCCCAGTGGGTAAGGCCACCCAAGAGAGAAGCTCGACCCACCAGGTCCAAAGAAACACCATATGCATAAGTTAGATCATAAATAACTATGCAACAATTATTTACATGCTTGTAAATAAACATAAAGGATGCAACCAAATAAAATGTAACTTATCATTCTCTCCTAGGTTCATCCTATATTTCACATTGACTAAGTTCAATTACTTGTCATTTACTTATGGTTTCGGAATCGCCGTCTCACCATAAGGGTTCTAACATTCAAGGAGTGAACTCGTCACCTCCTAGTTCGAGTAGCGAACTCGTCGCATACTCGGGATAGCAAAATCGTCGCATACCCCATATCAACACCACCATCACATGGCATGGGTAGCGAACTCGTCGCATACCCGGGATAGCAACCTCGTCGCACATCCCATCTCGACACCGCCAACTCATGGCGTGGTAGCGAAATCGTCGCATACCCGGGATAGCAAAATCGTCGCACATCCCGTGTCAACACCGCCAACTCATGGCATGGTAGCGAAATCGTCGCCTACCCGGGATAGCAAAATCGTCGCACATCCCGTTTCAACACCGCCAACTCATGGCATGGTAGCGAAATCGTCGCCTACCCGGGATAGCAAAATCGTCGCACATCCCGTTGTTCACATTTTTCACTTGCCAACCTAAGTCTCATGACCTTAGGTTCAAGTCACTAAGTCTCACCTTTGTTCAATGACACTAGGTTTACTTTCTCATTCTCAACCTAGGTTCCAATCTCATGTCCAACCTATGTCCAATGACACTAGGTTCCATTCTCACATGTTCCAACCTATGTTCAATAACACTAGGTTCTATTCTCACATGTTCCAACCTATGTTCAATAACACTAGGTTCCATTCTCACATGTTCCAACCTATGTTCAATAACACTAGGTTCTATCATACATGCAACCATACAACAAGTATAGATAATTGAATTATACTTGAATTATATATCATGCAATAGGAGCTCATTGCTCTACCTATCATGATTTTACCTTTGCCAACATGCAAGTTCTAGGGTTCACAACAAATACCATTTTATCTTTAAATAGATATTTACCCTAGACATGGAAGTGACCTAATCACTTCGGTAAACACAAACCCACCTCAAGAGCTTTCGAATTCTTATATTCTTCAAGCTCCTAAGTGTCCAAGCCTTGAGTTCTTGCTTCAACCCAAGCTTCTACAAGAAAACGGTTCGTTACTCGTTACGAACCCATAATTCAACTCAATACTCGAAATCAAGCATTCTAACATGATTTCCTATGCCTCAATTGTAATTTTCGAAGGTCCAAATATTTTTAGAACCTCCCAAGGCAAAAATTCTCATTTAACCTAGGTTTCACATGCATGAATGTAGAACCTCAAAATTTCTTCGCCAATCTCCACATTTTGTGTTTTAGATTGCCTATGGTTTCCAAAAACCTCATTTCAAAGGATTAAATCCAAGGTTTGAACCCAAAACGTGAGGAACTAACCTTGATCACGAGTTCCCCAAGCTTCTTCTTGCACCAAGAAGCTTCTTTTCTCCTTTGAAAGTCTTTTCCAAGATCAATCCACCATTTTCTCCAAGTTTTGGAGAGATCTCTAGAGAGAGAAAGTGAAGGAGATGGAGAGGAGAAGTAGAGAGGAAGACAATGAGAAGGGGAGAAGGTCTCAGCCTTCATACACCCCCAATACATGTGAAAAGACTGTTTTGCCCCTCTCCACAAACAACACAAACAACCAGCCAAAACTGGAATTTCATAACACTGTATACCGGTATGTGCATTGCATACCGGTATACGGGTGCTATTCCGGTATACCCCGGAGGATTCCGCAGAACCCGAGAGCTGGGTTCTCGGTTTCAACCATGGCATTCCGGTATACCCATCATAACATACCGGTACTAATCACTTCAGTACCGGTATGGAGGTCCACAGACCAGAATCCAGTGCAGACTTCACAAGTTTAGCAGTTTTAACTTTTCGAAGTCCGTTTTCGTGCCTCATTTGCGCCGATAACACTTCTCACCAGTCCCAAACTTGGCCGAAGCCTCACATAGAGCCTCTCATGCTATTTTCCACCGGAACTCTATATTTTGTAGAAGTTCGGTACGATGCACTAAAATTCAGTGTACTACAGTCACCGGCATCTCGACGTCCGGCGACCCCCTCATGCCGGTGCTCGCGTCGCCGCCGGCCGCTGTCGCCGCGCCGCCGTGTCCTAGCCAACCCGAGAGTGGGCACTCTCCCCGCGCCGCCGCCGTCGCTTCCTGCCGCCGGCTGAGGTGAGCACCCTCTTCCTCACCACCCCCCGCATCCGACCCTGGCCGCCGCGCGCCGTGCATGTCGGCCGGCAGCCGGCCGGAGCTTGCTGCTCCGGCCAGGGTCTTCTTTTGCTTCATTTTGGCCGCATGGTTGTGTTTGAGCTTACTGTTGCCTCCCAAAGCCCGGGAAGGTGAGCACGATGATCATGGCGACTCGCTGATCATCATGCTCACCTTAGTTTTCTGTTTGGATGAGCCATTTCGCTGTTCGGTCTTTGTCGAGCAATATTATCGCTTGCTTTCACTATTTTTATGGATTTTCTGTGCTTGCGACTGGTCCTGTCGCAGTGGGGCTGTGAGCACGGCCTTCGTTACATCGTTACCTATCCGCTGGTGCTTGCGGAAGGTCGTGCGAACGTAAGGAATGCACGAACGGCCTAAATTAATGCTTGTTTGTATGTAATTGTTGCTTGTTTTGGGACTTTGATGATTGTGGCAGCGTTGCGACGCTGCGGGCAGCAAGGGTATGACCCTTGAGACCGTGTGGACTGGTTGTCCAACCCCTTCGCCCTTCGCGGAGATTCGAATTTATTTCCGGTGCGTTTTTCGATGAGATAGTCGGCGAAATGCGTGTTTCTAGTCGTGCGACTCACTTCCTATTTCTGAGAGTGTCTTGGCTTCATCATTTAGCCTCGTTGGCTGTTCCTCATCGCTGTCCCAAAGTTTCAAGGATAGCGGATGAGTGACGAAGGGTTTCGGTGCCAAATCGGCATTTTTCGAGAACCCGGGAAGCCGTTTCGGGTGCGTTTGTGTTTGTGGCACCCCGAGCTTGTGCTCGCTGTCCCGCCACTCTATTTTGGTGTGTTTGGGGACAGCGGAGGACTTGGTTTGGCCGTTGATACCCCTGTGGGGCTTAGCGTGGTTTCGGGATCATCCCGGCGGGTTCCCGGGCGATCCGTCGGTTTCGGGATGTGAGAGCTATGTGTTTAGTGTCGACTTGGTGGACCTTGACCCTGTGAGTATTTCGTAGGTCCTGTCGCGGTTCCCGAGAGCCGTCGGTGTTAGGCTCTAGCTTTCCTACAGGTGGGTACTTCGATCCGGAGTCGGTTCAGTGGACTACGGTGATACCTTTCTATCCCTTCTCTTGCATTTCAGTTATTAGTTCACTTGACTCCCATTGACTCTACTTATGTGTGCTTGGATAGTAGAGTAGTTGTGGTTTGCATGATTCTTGAGACGACCTGTTGGTCGGTGTTGATCGCCTGTTGTTCCGAGCGATCCTCGTATATTGGCTTTTCAGTTGCTTCACGGCTTGTTGCCATTCTGTGGATTGAGCATTCGCATCGATCGTCACAGCTCTTCTAGCACTTCACGTACACCAGCGGTCTAATCCACTGCCTGGGGGTGTTCTTTTTCGAAAAAGGGTCAGGTAAGGGACCGACCCGTGAGCCTTGATGCAGTGCGTCCAGAAGGTTTATGTGCCGAGAGTTGAGCAGGTTGTGACAGTGCCAGGGATACGTCCCGGTGGCTATGGATTGGGTTTACCTTGTGGTTATCTCCATTGATGCATATACTAGTTGTTTACAGTAGCATAGTTGTTCAGTTGTATGTCAGTCTCATACTTACTTGTGCTACTGTTTACCTTTCTATCTTTTGTTGACCCTCGTGCCGGTGTGTACACCTCGGCTTCGTCGGTTTGCGGTACCCACTGGGAGGGGAGACATGTTTACATGTTCTCACCCTCCGCCCTCATTGTTGTTTTCAGGTGAGCTGGGTCGTAAGAGTCGGGACGCGGCGAGGCACGCCTAGTTAGTGGTACTAGAGGTCCCGACCTGTGAGGCTTCTCTCTCCAGATTTGGTTATCACCCTTATCCTTTATCAGCTAGTTATTGATGTGGTTCAGTTACACTGTGGTTGTTTTGTCTAGCATGTTGTGGTTTTATTACAGTTACATTTTGGATGATTGTCTTGCATGCTTAGATCTCGTTGTTTTGGTTTAGCTTCTATGAGGATTGCATGCTTAGGCTTTTTGGATGTCGATGTTGTTAGATCTTTCATTACGACTTATTATTTGCATACCTTGGTTTTCTACCCCTCGTGGTAGCGTTTTCAAATAAAGGTTCTCGTGTGGAGAACGGTTTTCAAAGGATTTTTAAATAATTAAGATTAGGGTTTCAAATAAAGCTTCTGGGTAAGGAGCAGTTTTCTAGAATGATCTGTTGTTTGTGCATCGCATCATCCTTCGCCTAAGGACTTGCTTAGATTCATACAGGTTTAAGGACTGTTAGCTGTATGAATCTTATTATGTTGTTGTGGTTTGTGTGATGAATAAATGGTGGTTGTGATCCTGTTTGTATGTTGTGTACGCCATGCAAATATAGGGGAGGCTCTGTCCGTGTGTACAGTGGACCCTGTATTTGTGGTGGGTCTGTACATGGCGCGGGCTAGGCTTTAAAAAAAAAATTGGCATGTATTTCCGCTTCTAAAACTAGCCCGGGGCGTGACAGATTGAGATGGTATCAGAGCGTAAAGGGTACAAACACTCATTCAGTCATAAACTTGTTACTGAACCATTGGTTAGGTTGACCCATAGGAAGATCTAAGATGTATAGGTGCGCGAGTTCGAGGGGGTTTGTTTTCGGCTTGTGTTTTGTGGGAGTTGCCGACCCCTTTCTCTTGCGCATGTTTCTGTGTTTTTGCATATGGCTTGTGGTCGTGGTAGACCTCCCCGTCCTGGTCGTGGTGGTGGGCTTGCACCTGTGGAGCCGTCTGTAGGTGCTCAGACTCGGGCTACTGCGGCTGGTTCGAGCGAGGAGTCGGCAGGAGGCGAGCAGCCTGCTGTTGACCGTACCCTGTGTGCTTGAGGCCGAGGTGAGGGGTCAGCTGACGACCCTCTCCGGCATGTTCCGGCATGTTCCGGCATGTTTCGATAGTTTTTGCAGCAGCAGGCTACGGCGACTGCCGCTCCAGCCCCTCCTCCTCCTTCGCCGAGTGCCCTGATGACTGCAGACCCTCCTGTGGCACCCACGCCGTTGTGGCCAAGACCGCGACGACGACAGCGACTACGTCGGCTGTTTCGCTTGTGGACGCCGACCCCGTGTTTGGGGGTGGTGGCCACATCCGAGCGCGATTGGCAGATTTTCTGAGGTTTGATCCGCCCTTATTCGCAGACTCGTGCTCCTTCTTGAAGTGGTGGTGGAGTACCAGACAGATACCAAGTGGCAGGGTGTTTTCCCCTTTGCGTAACCACTCTTTGGCAGGTGGTGGCCTTATCGGGCTAGGTGACGTCACTTGGTGGATCTGTGTTGTCGTTTGGGCCGTTCTTGCCCTGGTCCCACTTTTCGTGTAGAGCACGAGGGCCACTGCGAGCGTCTCTACGGAGACGGTGCTTTGAGCGGTTTCGACCGCAACTTTAGTGTTACTTTCTCTATTTTGTTGGGTAGGACGGTGAAGCCTACCCCACTGACGTTTTGCTGGTGGAATCATCAGTGTTGGTCGTTCGACCTTTAGCTAGTTCTTGCGTCAAACCGACGTGTACTAGACTGAGTGGACACTGTTTGGTGTTGGGTTTTTGTTGGTGCCTACATGGTTTGCGGCTATCCTAACGCCTAAATTGGTGTGTCTTGGGATTTCTGGTGGTATATGTAGGCTTTCGTGTTGTCGCGAGATCTTCAAAGTTGTTGTTGGAGGTCTTACCGCGTTTGACGTTGGTTAGTCGACGCTGGAATTATTTTTCCTTCGCTTTGGTTCGTGTGGTTGGCGACCCTACGTCACGTGTAGCCGTCGGTTTGTTGTTGGAAGCCGAGGACTCCTAGGGAGTTGGCTCAGGGCAGACCTTGTTTTGTGGGTCGGTTTGTTTTTTCCCGTTAATTCGGTGATTCTCCCGTGATTTTGGTCCAGCTTTTGAGTTGGTTGACCTGGTACCTTTGTGGTGTTGCCAACTTGTTGTCGGCATTTGATCTGCGGATATTTCATTTTTTTTTTGATAAGTACGTTGGCTGTAGACAACGTAGTGTCAAAAGTTAGGACGAAATATCCTATCCCTTTTGGGACTTTCAGGATTGGGTCGGTGCTTTCTCTTGCGAGACAATCTCTACGTCGTCTTGTGGGAAAGCTGTGTTGTGGTCATCCCTGATCACATAGTGAGCCTTGAGCTAATCCTGGAGTGGTTTTGCGCAGTTGATTTGCCATCACTGCGGATGGTTTGACTCCGGTTGAGTTTGGTTGCCTTTTAGCTCGGTAGCTGTACCTTCTATCGCGGATCGACGATCTCTTCGATCGGCTCCAGGGAGCCTCGGTACTCTGAAAGATTGTTCTGCAGCCAGGTTATCTTCAACTGAAGATCAAGGCCGAGGACGTTGCGATGACGGCCTTCGAACTCGTTACGGGCTTTACGAGGTCACGGTTATGCCGTTCGGTTTGGCGAACGCCCCGGCAGCTTTTATGATTTGATGTTTTTCGGCAGTTCTTGGATCAATTTGTCGTGGTCTTCTTTGACGACATACTGATCTATTCGAGAAGTTTCCTTCTTTGGTCACATCGTGACGCAGTCTGGTATTGCGGTGGACCCAAGGAAGGTGGACTCTATGGTGGATTGGCATGTTCCAACTTCTGTGACGGAGATTAGGAGCTTCCTCGGCTTGGCGAGTTTTTACCAGCGAATTGTTGAGGGTTTCTCCAAGATCGCCGCCCCTTTGAGGAAGCTGACGAGGAAGGGGGAGAAGTTTCTGTGGATTCCCGCTTGTCAGATGAGCTTCTAGGAGCTGAAGGACTGTTTGACTCGTGCCCCTATCTTAGCATTGCCGTAGCCTGGTGAGGATTTTGTGGTCTACTGCGATGCGTCTCGGATAGGATTGGGGTGCGTGCTCTTGCAGCAAGAGAAGGTCACCGCGTATACTTCGCGCCAGTTGATGGACTACGAGAAGAACTATCCGGCGCACGATCTCGAGTTAGCAGCAGTGGTGTTCGCTCTCAAGCTTTGGAGACACCACCTGTACGGAGCGCATTGCGAGATGTTCACGGATCATCATAGCCTGAAGTACCTCTTCACCCAGAAGGAGCTGAACCTCAGACAGAGACGGTGGCTTGAGCTTTTGAAGGATTATGACATCTCCATCCAGTACCATCCGGGCAAGGCGAACGTCGTGGCGGACGCCTTTAGCCGAAAGCAGCCTTCGGCAGAGCTGTCTCTCATGATCACCGACCAGGAGCGATTGGTGGAGGAGTTTCGTTGACTAGAGTTGGAGATTTTACCTTATGGAGCTACCGCACAGTTGTTAACTTTGGTGGTGCAGCCCACCTTGTCTGATCGGATTTCCGGTGGGCAGCTGATGGATCCGCACTTGCAGAGAGTGCGAGAAGAGGCCGAGCAGGGCAGAGATGGTGACTTCGCGTTTCACGCCGATGTTTCCCTTCGCTTTCGAGGACGGAGGTGTATGCCCAGTGATCTGGATTTAAGGCGAGAGATTTTGACTGAGGCACACCGATCGCCGTACACCGTTCATCCTGGAGGGACGAAGATGTACCGCGACTTGAAGCAGAGTTTCTGGTGGCCTGGCATGAAGATGGACGTGGCTCAGCATGTGGCTCAGTATTTGATTTGTCAGCAGGTGAAGGCTGAGCATCAGCGACCAGCAGGGAAGCTTCAACCGTTGCCTGTACCTGTATGGAAGTGGGAGCAGATCACTATGGATTTCGTCATCGGGTTGCCTCGTTCTCAGCGAGGTCATGTTGCGATCTGGATTTTTTGTGGACTGATTGATGAAAGCAGCCCACTTCCTACCGGTACACACGACTTGGTCCCGGGATCGACTGGCGCAGCTCTACTTGGATGAGATCGTTAGGCTGCATGGAGTGCCAGCGTCGATCGTTTCTGATCAGGATTCTCGCTTCGTTTCTCAATTCTGGAGGAGCTTGCGGCAGGCTCTAGGAACGAAGCTCTTCTTCAGCTCGGCTTACCATCCTCAGAGTGATGGGCAGTCGGAGCGAGTCTTCCAGACTCTCAAGGATATGCTCCGGGCATGCGTTTTGGATTTTGGTGAGGGTTGGTTCAAGTACCTTTCCTTGGTGGAGTTCGCCTACAATAACAGCTTCCAAGCGAGCATTGGGATGGCACCGTACGAGGCCTTGTATGAACGTCGTTGTCGATCACCGATCTGTTGGGATGACGTGGGTGAGCGTTGTGTGATCGGGCCTGACTTGTTAGAGGACGCAGAGGCCAGGATTCGCAGTGCGAGGCAGTGACTGCTGACTGCGCATAGTCGGCAGAAAAGCTACGCGGACCAGCGACGACGGGACCTAGTGTTTCAGGTTGGTGAGCATGTGCTGCTCAGGGTGTCGCCGTCTCGAGGGATCAAGCAGCTCGGATTGCGGAGCGAGCTTGTCCGCGTTTCGTGGGACTGTTCGTGATCCTTGAGCGTGTGGGTCCAGTGGCTTATCGGTTAGCTCTTCCTCCTAGTCTTGCTCGGATGCACAATGTCTTCCATGTGTCCATGCTTCGGAAGTACATCCCCGACCCTTCTCACGTGATCAGCCCGACGATGGTTCAGCTGAGGGAGGACCTCAGCTACGACGAGGTGCCTGTGAGGATTTTGGCCCGCGAGGTGAAGCAGTTGAGGAACCGGAGCATTCCGTATGAGAAGGTTCAGTGGACAAATCACGAGGAGCGCGAGGCTACTTGGGAGCTGGAGTCTGCTATGCGAGAGAGGTATCCGCAGTTGTTCGCAGATAGTGTGTGTGTGTAAGTTTCGGGGACAAAACTTTTTGTATGGTGGGAGTGATGTGAGACTTTGAATTTTTTAATTCCTTGTGAAAGTTGAATTCTGTGTTCCTCTCCCCTGTTGCTGTGTATTTGAGCTGTACATGTATAAGTATATATGTATGTATATATATAGTGTATATATATAGTATTTATATGTATTTTTAGTGTTTTAAGTTTTTGTTGCGGAGAGTGAACGGCTTAACGACGCAATTCGGAGTCCGTTTTTGACGATCCAAAATGGTAGATTCGATGTCTCGGCAGTGCTGAACGTGATGGCGTGATCCGTTTTGACATGCGATGGACGGATTGAGAGATATCGCATGTTCTTCTCTGAGGGGTCGTAGTGTACATTTTATGGTTTCGCGATCTGGACCCTGTTTCACTCACCGTTTTGCATGAGATTGTTTGTGGAGGGGTGTCTGGGCATATTGTTCTTGCTGTGAGGGACTGGGGGCTTATTTATGGTGTTTGAGGGGCCTTTGTGCAATATACACTTGTGTATATGTGTTGTGTGTGTGTGTGAGAGAGAGAGAGAGAGAGAGAGAGTTTTCCTTTGCTTCTCTTCTCCCTCAGCCACCCCAGCAGTGAGCCACCCAGCTCCCCCAGCTCCCCTGCCATCTCCCCGTGCGCCGCCGGCCGCCGCCGACCACCCCTGGCCGGCGCAATCCCCGGCCAACCCTACTCTCTCCATTTTCTTCTTCTTCTTCTTCCTCTTCTTCTTCTTCTCCTTCCCTGCGGCGTGCACCCAGGGGGAACCCACGCCTGAGCTCCCCTGAGGTGGCACGACCGCCGGCAACCAGCCCCGCCGTCGAGCGCCGCCGAGCTGCTGCCAGATGCTGCTAGGGCAGCTGCAGGCTGAGGCTGTTGGACCCGAGCCGCCGCCGCCTCCCGCCGCCATGGAGGGTGCGCGCCGCCACTCTCTGGTCCTCCGGCGCCATCGCCTTCCACCCCGGCCGCCCCCGTGCCGCGGGAGCGCCGCCGCAGCCGCCACTGTCGCCACCTGGGCAGCTAGGGCAGCCGCGGCCGAGCACCCTCAGCCGCCGCCGCCGCCTGGTTTTTGTCGTCGCGGTCACCGGCATCCCGACGTCCGGCGACCCCCTCTTGCCGGTGCTCGCGTCGCTGCCGGCCGCCGTCGCCGTCCGTTGCCGTGCCGCCGTGCCCTAGCCAACCCGAGAGTGGGCACTCTCCCCGCGCCGCCACCGCCGCTTCCTACCGCCGGCTGAGGTGAGCACCCTCTTCCACACCACCCCCCGCATCCGACCCTGGCCGCCGCGCGCCGTGCATGTCGGCCGGCAGCCGGCCGGAGCTTGCTGCTCCGGCCAGGGTCTTCTTTTGCTTTGTTTTGGCAACATGCTTGTGTTTGAGCTTACTGTTGCCTCCCGAAGCCCGGGAAGGTGAGCACGATGATCGCGGTGACACGCTGATCAACATGCTCACCTTAGTTTTCTATTTGGATGAGCCGTTTCGCTGTTCGGCCTTTGTCGAGCAATATTATCGCTTGCTTTCACTATTTTTATGGATTTTCTATGCTTGCGACTTGTCCTGTCGCAGTGGGGCTATGAGCACGGCCTCCGTTACGTCGTTACCTATCCGCTGGTGCTTGCGGAAGGTCGTGCGGACGTACGGAATGCTCGAACGGCCTAAATTAATGCTTGTTTGTATGTAATTATTGCTTGTTTTGGGACTTTGATGATTGTGGCAGCGTTGCGACGCTGCAGGCAGCAAGGGCATGACCCTTGAGACCCTGTGGACTGGTTGTCCAACCCCTTCGCCCTTCGCGGAGAACCGGATTTATTTTCGGTGCGTTTTTCGATGAAATAGTCGGCGAAACGCGTGTTTCTAGTCGTGCGACTCACTTCCTGTTTCCGCGAGTGACTTGGCTTCGTCATTTAACCTCGTTGGCTGTTCCTTATCGCTGTCCCGAAGTTTCGAGGACAGCGGATGAGTGACGAAGGGTTCCTGTGCCAAATCGGCATTTTTCGGGAACCCGGGAAGTCGTTTCGGGTGCGTTTGTGTTCGTGGCACCCCGAGCTTGTGCTCGCTGTCCCGCCACTCTGTTTTGGTGTGTTTGCGGACAGCGGAGGACTTGGTTTGGCCGTTGGTACCCCTGTGGGGCTTAGCGTGGTTTCGGGATCGTCCTGGCGGGTTCCCGGGCGATCCGTCGGTTTCGGGATGTGAGAGCTACGTGTTTAGTGTCAACTTGGTAGACCTTGACCCTGTGAGTCTTTCGTAGGTCCTGTCATGGTTCCCAAGAGCCGTCGGTGTTAGGCTCTAGCTTTCCTACAGGTGGGTACTTCGATCCGGAGTCGGTTCAGTGGACTACGGTGATACCTTTCTATCCCTTCTCTTGCATTTCAGTTATTAGTTCACTTGACTCCCGTTGACTCTACTTATGTGTGCTTGGATAGTAGAGTAGTTGTGCTTCGCATGATTCTTGAGACGACCTGTTGGTCGGTGTTGATCGCCTGTTGTTCCGAGCGATCCTCGTATATTGGCTTTTCTGTTGCTTCACGGCTCGTTGTCGTTCTGTGGATTGAGCATTCGCATCGATCGTCACAGCTCTTCTAGCACTTCACGTACACCAGCGGTCTGATCCACCGCCTGGGGGTGTTCTTTTTCGGAAAAGGGTCGGGTATGGGACCGACCCGTGAGCCTTGATGCAGTGCGTCTAGAAGGTTTATGTGCCGAGAGTTGAGCAGGTTGTGACAGTGCCAGGGATACGTCCCGGTGGCTATGGATTGGGTTTACCTTGTGGTTATCTCCATTGATGCATATACTTGTTCAGTTGTATGTCAGCCTCATACTTACTTGTGCTACTGTTTACCTTTCTATCTTTTGTTGACCCTCGTGCCGGTGTGTACACCTCGGCTTCGTCGTCTTGCGGTACCCACTGGGAGGGGAGACATGTTTACATGTTCTCACCCTCCGCCCTCGTTGTTGTTTTCAGGTGAGCAGGGTGGTGAGAGTCGGGACGCGGCGAGGCACGCCTAGTTAGTGGTACTAGAGGTCCTGACCTGTGAGGCTTCTCTCCAGATTTGGTTATCACCTTTATCCTTTATCAGCTAGTTATGGATGTGGTTCAGTTACACTGTGGTTGTTTTGTCTAACATGTTGTGATTTTGTTACAGTTACATTTTGGATGATTGTCTTGCATGCTTAGATCTCGTGATTTTGGTTTAGCTTCTATGAGGATTGCATGCTTAAATTTTTTGGATGTCGATGTTGTTAGATATTTCATTACGGCTTTTTATTTGCATACCTTGGTTTTCTACCCATCGTGGTAGCGTTTTCAAATAAAGGTTCTCGTGTGGAGAACGGTTTTCAAAGAATTTTTAAATGATTAAGATCATGGTTTCAAATAAAGCTTCTGGGTAAGGAGCAGTTTTCTAGAATGATCTGTTGTTTGTGCATCGCATCATCCTTCGCATAAGGACTTGCTTAGATTCATACAGGTTTAAGGACTGTTAGCTGTATGAATCTTATTGTATTGTTGTAGTTTGTGTGATGAATGAATGGTGGTTGTGATCCTGTTTGTATGTTGTGTACGCCGTACAAATACAGGGGAGGCTCTGTCCGTGTGTACAGTGGACCCTATATTTGTGGCGGGTCTGTACGTGGCGCGGGCTAGGCTTTCAAAAAAAAAAAAATTTGGCACGTATTTTCGCTTCTAAATCTAGCCCGCGGCGTGACAGTTCTTTTCATTAAGGACGTTTGCAATTTTGAATAGATTGAGGTAGAATAATACTTTTTCTTTGCACCTCTTGAAGTAGGTTCCTTTGAAGCAAAAGGGCTTGTTGAGATCTTCGGCATTATCGTTGAACTTTCTTGATGTAATCTCTATATTTAAATCTCTTTAAAATTATTAGTGAAAGTATATGAAAATAAAGTTTAGGCTACAAAAGAATGAAAAGTGTCGACGAGTCGATCAAGCCGTGATACGAAACTCTCACTCTTTTTAAGGAGATACAAGCCTCCTCGAACCAATACAGTAGAACACTAGCTTATCCTCTTTAGGATACAATGTCTTGACTCTCGTCATTTGTCTTCACTAACTCTGCACAAATATATCAGCCCAAAACTTCACAAAAAGAATACACTTTTTGGTCTCTCTCTCAAATATAGAGAAATAAAGAGATAGAAGAAATAGACATGTGAATTGTATTGGTGTGTTGTAGAATGAAGGTGCTCACTATATATAGGCTTCACAAGTTTATAGATTACAAAAATTAAGTAGCAAATTGAAAGTTTGGAAGTTATACAAAGTAAATGTACATAGGTTACAAGGTTAGAAATTGCAAGTGTATAGGTTATGTAAAGAGTTGTCACTTCACTTGCAATTCCATAAGGCTGTGTTTGGTTGGGGGGTTAAGGCTGGAATAAAGGGTTTATTCCACCCTTATCCCCCAAACACAAAAAAGAGTTGGTGGGAACACTAGTTCCCACCTTAACGGGCTATACTAGAATAGCCCGTTAAGGGGTGGGAACAGTGGAACAAGCTGGGATAACCCAGCTTGTTCCACCCGTGAAGAGAGAGAGAGAGAGAGAGGGGGGGAGAGAGAGAGAGAGAGAGAATTTTTTATTTATTATAAAATTTAAATTTCGGAAGTTTAAAATTTAAAATTTATAATTTTTAAAATTATAAAATTTAAAATTTGATATATTAAAATTTGATATTTTTAGAATTTGATATTTTTATTTTTAAATTAAAATTTCATCTTAAATTTAAAGTTTAAAATTTAAAAAATTTTACTTTTTTTTTAAAATTGTACATTTGAGATTTTAAATTTTAAAATTTAAATTTTAATTTTTAAAATTTAAAGTTTATATTTAAATTTTAAAATATACATATAAAATATAAAAATTCAAATTTTAATATAAAGAAAGGGATAATATTATTATTTTTTATTTATAACTACCCACTTTAATTCTTATTTCATCTTACCTAACCAAACGCTATTTTTCTTATTCCCAGGAATAATCCAATTTTCATCCAAACGCAAAATTGATCTAATCCCCGTTTATACCCCAATTTATACCTATCCCTGGAATAATCAATTTTTGTTTATCCCCGAACCAAACGATACCTAAATGTTAGTTGTAACTCCACTTATTGGGGTATAAAGCAAATTATATTTTTAATAAAATATTAAAATAGGTTCTTTTTAAATTAAGAAAAAAATAGAAATAGTGCAAAAAATAGTTGAAAGCAACTTAAATTAATTAAAAATTTCAGTAAATGTATCTTGAAGGCTTTTTTTTTTTTATAATCTAACCGGTGTTTCTTAATAAAGTTGTTTACTTCTGTTTAAAATAGTACATTTTGTTGACAGTAGTATAAAAATTGGAGAGAAACAATACTTTGGAGATGTCTTTAAAAAAACAAAATAGCATAATATAACAAATTAATAAAATAAATCTATGATAATGCATATATAGAGACTATAAGGAAATGATATATAGTCAAATAATGATTTTTGGAAAAACTAATAACACCGCGAATCAAATGAGAAATAACACTAAAGCAAAGCGTAGTAAGGTATAATTAATCTTAATTTTAATTATTATTTTATAAACAAAAGGAGAGTGATGAACCTCAAATAGCTAATTAACAGAGCCATTATGCCTTATAAAAATGTTATATCATCTAATTATAGTAATTCAAATTAAAAACAACTTAAAAAGTTATCAATCAGAAAAGAGAAATTAATGTTATGCATAATAGCATTTCAAATGTTATTAATTTCTTACGAACTCATCAATTTCAACGGCTAGATTTATTTTTTAATTTTACACTGCATTTGGTTGGGGGTTAAGGGGGGGAATAAGGGGTTATCCCCCACCTTATCCCAAAACAAAAAAAAAAAGGGGTGGGATAGCTATCCCACCCCTTAACGGGTTATCTAGCTATCCCACCCCTTAACGGGTTATCTCAGGATAACCCGTTGAAGGGTGGGGTTAGTAATTTCCACCTCCGAATAGGGGTGGGAATAGCTAATCCCATCCCTATTTAATTTTTTAATTTAAATTTAAAATTTAAAATTTAAATTATAAATTCTAAAAATTTATAATTTGTAATTTTAAAATTAAAATTTATAATTTTAAATTCTAAAATTTAAATTTTTAAATTTAAATTTTAAATTTTAAATTTAAATTTTAAATTTTAAATTTAAATTTTAAATTTTTTAAATTTATAATTTTATATTTTTAAATTTAGATTTCATCTTAAATTTAAAATTTGAAATTGAAAATACAGAACTTTGAATTTTCGAATTTGAGATTTTTAAATTTAAATTTAAATTTTGTATTTTTGAAATTTAAGAGTTATATATTTAAATATAAAATATAAAATTTTTAATTCAAATATAATAAAAAGGGCAATATCAATATTTTCTATTTATAATTACCCACTATTCTTCTTATTCTTCTTTATCTATTCAAACGCTATTTTTTTTATTCCCAGGAACAATCTAATTTTCATCCAAACGTAAAATTAGTCTAATCTCTATTATCTCTGAACTTGTATCTATTTTTAAAATAGACAGTTCTTATTTATACCCGAACAAAACGAAGCCTTAATGATTTGTGACCTGTCATTAATGACCCGTAGCCACTAAAATAAGTTCATGAAAAAAATTTATGGAAAATTTATTAGTGGTGACCGGTGAGCATAGCGTTACTCCTCACAAAAAGACATAAAAATTGAGGCGCGTATTTCAAATTCCGTATACTTGGGGGGTTTGCGTACAATTTTACTTGCATTTATTGCAACGACATCTTTCCCTGCTCACTTCGTTAGATGCGAATAAGAACAGTCCTGTTACTGTTGCACGTATGCGTATGCATGAATAGCAGCGGCCGCACGCTATTGGCTGCACGAATGTTGATGCCCGAGGCTTATGAATAGGGTTGCTTTAGCATTTAATAATGTAACCACTTTTTCGGGCGCCGTATATTTTGGGTCGTTACGCCATGTAATTGGGCTTTTGATTTTATATTAAGGGTTAATTTCATACAGGTCCCTGTAAACATAGTGACTGACAAATTTATTCCTACAAAATTCAACTTTCATATGTTGTTCCTGTAAAAGTCCTGATGTTTTCAAATATATTCCTGCCGTTAGAATCCGTTAGAAAAATTTAGTTAACCATAGGTTAAATACTTAACCTTGCTTAGTTTTTAACATTTTTACCCCTCTTATATTATACTGTTATCATTTTTGGAGGGACATATTTGTGAGGGCAAAATTGAAAATATAAACAGTTATCTAACGGTAACAAATCAGAGGGAAATATTTGAAAACATTAGAATTTTTGTAGGGACAACATATGAAAGTTGAACTTTGTAGAAATATATTTGTCATTCACTATGTTTATAGGAACCTGTATGAAATTAATCCTTATATCAATTATGAGTTGCTCAAGTTGGAAAAAATCTAGAAAGCACCAGTTATATTGCTGACGTGGCACTTCCAACCAATAAGGTTGTTTCCCTTGGATTCATCCGTCCCATCATAATTAATAGAAAAAAAAATTTACTATATTTTTTTATCAAAAAAAGAGATATGATTGATTTGTTACTGAAGACGTTGTGCAAGTGTGACACAGTAGACTTCCTCCTTAAGTTGAGCTCTGATTCTTGTCCTGTATGTTTCGTGTAAATTACATTGCCAGTCCCTGGTCTTTTAGTTTAATCTATTTTACTCCTCAAATTTTTAATCACACTACACAGTTGGTAACCGAAGTTTTAAGCCCCTGTTTATATGTCTAAATAACTTATCCAGGAATATCTTATTCAATATTAAATTTTCTTGTCAATTAAAAGATAGAAGTTTAATTTTTTACTCCTTAAAAGAGCTTAGTATTGAGAGTTTGGTAAAATAACATATTTTACCTATAAGATGATTTATTTTATTAAAAAAAAGACTTGAATGCCAAATATGATGTCTATTTTAGACACTTGATCATATGCCTTCTTACCAATCAAATACTACATGCTTCTTAAGTAAGATCTTCTTTGGATATCGGAATAGTTATTTGCTGATAGTAGAATAAGGCATTTCGCTAAGAGATGATCAACTTTGTGCCCAAAATAATAATTTTGAAAATTGAATATGCTATTCCATTTTAAACCGTCTGTCTACATTTCTAGCTTTCAATCATAATAAAAAACTTTTAGGTCAAATAGGATATAATTGGATAACTTATTCCGACATCTAAATAAGATCTAAATCGAAAGAATATATATATTTTTTTAAGAGAAGGCTTCGTTTATTTTTTTTAGAAATAAATTCAGCTGGAAATGTGAATCAACTAGGATTCGAACTCGGAACCTCGGTATCAATCATCAAATCCTTTGCCACTTGCGCTAGGGAAGGTCGGCCGATAGAATATATATTGATTTAAGATATTCATAGGTTCAAAAAGTGCCTACGAAAGTAAGTCAAGAGGATCTAAAAGATTAGGTTTGGTTAAAGTAGAGATATTATTACGGCCATCCAGAAAGCATGTCTTTCTTTTATTGATTCCTACCAAGACGATTTGTAAATCCATTTGTGCTGATCAAATTTATTATGCAAAAGGTAAATGATCATTTTAATGATCTCAGGGAGACATTTATTCTGGTCTCAACAACCTTGTAATTAATTGGGTCATAAATTATTTTTGGAGTTGGCATATGAATTGGAATTAGTATGTGATGAATGTGGTCCAATTTCTTTAAAGCGCAATGAGCCAAGAAAAGTATGAATAATTAAATTCGAGTGCCTATTTGGTTTACGCTATTTTTTAAGATCCGTAAAAATATAGATTAAGAATTTTTTTTTTAGAGAGAAACTAATAATTAAAATGTTACGCCCCAACTTTCTAGGGGGTCATCCATTCTAGGACTACTCCCGTCCTAATACGCTTAACTCTCTTAACCTCTTGGACCTAGCCACCGTCCAAAATACTTAAGCCGGGTTAAGAGTTTAACTCTATTATATCTTATATATATAACTATCTAGGGTCTCACAATCTCCCCCCTTTAAGCCCTAACGTTTCCGTCGGGTTCAGACTCACAAGTATCAGACGATGTGAGGCTCATCTCGCTAGCCTAAACTGACCTTATGGTGAGCCGCGCTCCACCGACAACAGTCAACAGCATGAGAGCCTCACTCTCCCCGTTATAAATTCTGACTCAGCCGAGACTCATCTCACACTTCCGGCAGGTAATTGGCTCTGATACCAACTATGACGCCCCAACTTTCCAGGGGGTCATCCATCCTAGGACTACTCTCATCCTAGCATGCTTAACTCTCTTCACCTGTTGGGTCTAGCCACCATCCAAAATGCTTAAGCTGGGTTAAGTGTTTAGCCCTATTATATCTTATATATTGAACTACCTGAGGTCTCGCATAAAAATTATAAATTAAGAAATTTTTTATTTGGTTTGATACAAAAGTCTGACGTGGCAGGATCTATAATTCTCATGGAAATTTGAAATTCCACAAAACGTGGGATTTCAAAACTCACCTTCTCTTTGGGTATTTTTTTCGTTTTCCACAGAATTTTATTTTTTTTCTTTTTTAAATGGACTAAAATATTCCTCTCTAGTTTACCATTTATCCTTCTATTCAATATAAAATAGTTGTTACAATACTGAATCAAACACAAGGATGTTAAATTTTTAGGTATTCTAAGATGCAAACTAGACAAAAATACTCCTATAATATGAGAATTCAATTATGGGATAATAATTCCTAGGAAATTAATTTTATGTAGGAATGTTAAATTCTGCCAACTAAATAGGCCAAAGAGTTTAAGCTTAGAACTCGTAAAATTAAAAATTTGGAAAATCAATGTTGTTAAGGAGAGACATGAAAAAGCAATAAAAATTGAAAATAAGTTTAACAGTACAACTCGTTACCATTAATAATTCGTTAGATCTAAACCACCGGCGGGTGTCGTCCATCGATTCAAAATACTTAAGCTCAATTACTATTATTAGATATCTCGATTCTTTTATATATATATATATATATATATAGGTAGGGCTACTATACTCTTATGAGTATAGGACCCTTCGTACTCATAAGTCGTTTTCGATGATGGAGCTTCCGAATCGACGATCCACACCGTTAAATATGATCTAGAGTATTTAAAACTTCTAGAAAATAAATTTCGTAATTTTTCGAAATCGTTATAAAGTCCATCAAGTGGGCATAAAATGAACGGTCAAAATTGAACGACGTCCTAAAAATGGATGATCGGATTCTTCAATTTAAGATCCGAGTTATTGATCTTTATCTACATAGTAAATAGAATTTTCTATCAAAAATTCAACAGATTCCGATTCTTTTACACTGTTAAACGAGCAAGTATCCCATACCGGCCGTTAAAAATTGTCTACTTTGAGATCTTTTGATCATAGGGCAAATGATGTCAAAAAATTATGAAATTTAATTTCTAGAAGTTTTAAATGCTCTAGATAATATTTAACGGTATGGATCGTCGATTCGAAAGCTCCATCATCGAGAAAAACTTATGAGTACGAATACGATCATACTCATAAGAGTATAGTAACCGGACCCTATATATATATATATATATATATATATATATATATATATATATATATATATATATATATATATATAACTAGGCTAAAATACTATCAATAACACCAAGCTATTGGTGCTATTAGTTTTTTAACTTTTGGATTGAGAAATGTGCGGTTAGGATGATGTTGGCTCCCTAGGGTTGAGTGGGTGGTTGGTTGAATAGTATAATCTAACGGGTAAAAATAATCAAAGGGTTAAATCTAACGGTGGAAAACTCGATAGCACCAAGCCCTTGGTGCTATCGATAGTATTCCAGCCGGACTCTATAGATATATATATATTTTCATTTGATACGAAACTATTGGGAGTGTTACCATAGAATAGAATTACTTTATTCTTCAATCATTTGCTTAATTATCATAACTGGAAGTAAAAAAATAGGTCTCTTCGTGTTTTACGGTTGTATAAACTTATTAACAAAAAATGCTATTGAAATGACTGTACGTGCTTTGAATAGCTTTGATTGGAATAGGAGTTTATTATACATTTTGCTAATTTTTTTTAAAAAAATATAATTATCGAAAGTAAAAATTCAGATGCCAATCTTTATAACTCTTTTTTATCCTATTTTATTTTTTGAGAGAAAGGTAGTACGCTACTCGCTTCGTTTATTTTTTTAAAAAATAAACTTAGTTGGAAATGTGAATCAACTAGGATTCGAACTCGGGACCTCGGGTACCAACCATCAAGTACTTTGCCACTTGCGCTAGGGACGGTTGGAATAATGTGCCTGTGCCCGTGCCAACAAAAAGACAGACAGATATTCGGCACCATCAATTCCCTCACATTACCTTTTTTTTTTTGCAAGAGAAAGGTAGCATGCTATCCGTTTCATTTATTTCTTTTAGAAATAAACTTAGCTGAAAATGTGAATCAATTAGAATTCGAACTCGAAACCTCGGGTACCAACCATCAAGTCCTTTGCCACTTGCGCTAGGGACGGTTATAATAATGTGACCGTGCCCATGCCCGTGCCCGTGCCAACAAAAAGACAGACATGCATTCGGCACCATCATTCCCCTCACATTACTGCACTGAGGGATTGACAGATTCATATCCTTGTAATGTAAGTTACGTACGGAAAGGGAAAAAGATAAATTAATATGCGCACGACAACTTAACTTATAATGTGTGGGGGCCATTTTGGCCTGTGAATCGTATGAATCCTCTTGATCGATATAAATTTCAACTTTTAAATACACTTCAGTTTTGTAGTTAAGAAGCTTATAAAAGTGTTAATTAACTCCTGGCAAAGTTTCAGTGATGAAGTTATGAGAGGTGTGAATGCTAGTTTTATTAATAATTAATGAATCAGATCTTTTCGGTAATACGGTAAGAGAGCTTATTGTCACGACTAATAATTTTCTCCAAGATTTCCCTTTGCAATTTGCGGAGCTCGAGGCCGACGGTGCGGAGCTCGGGGCTGATGGCGCGGGAGCCGGGGCTGATGGTGTGGGAACCGAACAGTCACTTAGAGTTTCTAGGTGCATTTATGCAGCCTCTTGGGAATCTGCTGCCTCCCCTTTTGGCTTATTGCTTTATGCCATTTGGCTTCCTTTCATTTGAGTTATGGGCGGCGAGTGGCCTTTAAATAACTGTAGCCTCCACCCCCCTCAACTCAGAATCTACATTTGTAATTCTCTTTACTCAAGTAATAGAAGAGCTTTCTACTCATTCTCTCTTGTACTTAGTCTAGGGCGAGAAGGTCCTAACTTAGCAAGTAGAGAAGCAGGCTTGCTCACTTCGTGAAGGAAGGCGAGCGCCGCACGGACTAGACACGAGCATTCGGTTTAGTCTGTGACAGTTGGTATCAGAGCGAGTTCCTCGCTGGGAGACATATCGACTTCGGATGCTGCCCTCGTCGACATTGTGGCCGAAGCCAGGACATCCAAGCGCGGCAAGAGCAAGGAGCCGCGGACTCTGGTGAGAGAGTCCGCCTCACTTGAAGACCGCATGAACCTGGTGGAGGATGCTGTCGCCAAAGCGGACGAGCACTACTCCGTCTTGACCCGCCATGTGGGGATGATGGAGGACGGACTGCATGTCATAGAAGACAGCGTTGCGGCTGCTATGGCAACTTTCCGCGAGCAGCTCGAGCAATTCCGCCACGATCTAACTCATCGTGACGACGACGGACGGGCGCTGATCGAGGAGATCGTCGCCCACAGCAACGAGGTAGATGACCTCAAGACGCGGGTGGCGATCCTCGAGAAGGCGGTAGCCCAAGGCGTCGAGACGCAGAGGGGGTACACCCCAAAGATTCGCGTCCCTGAGCCCCAATGCTTCAAGGGATCGCGAGACGAGAAGGAAATCGACAATTTCCTATGGCACTTGGAGCGCTACTTCAAGGCGATGCGGTTGGAGGACGAGGATGACAAGGTCCAAACCGCCTCCATGTACCTCGCCGACGACGCGATGCTGTGGTGGCGTCGGCGTTCTGTAGAGGCCGAGAAGGGCCAATGCGAGCTAAAGACTTGGGAGGACTTCGTACGCGAGTTAAAGGTACAATTCTACCCAGAGCACGTCGAGTACTTGGCACGAAAGCAACTTCGACGGCTCAAACACACTGGAACCCTCAAGGAGTACGTCAAGGAGTACTCCAAGCTGATGCTTGCCATCTCTAGCATGGCTGAGGAAGACAGGTTATTTCTATTTCTCGACGGTCTCCAACCATGGGCTAATAAGGAGCTCGTGGCGAGAGACGTCAAGGACGTGAGCTCCGCTATTTCCTTGGCGGAGAAGCTGCCGGAATATGAGAGGCCGGACTTCTCTCGCGGCAAACCACCTAAGGCGGGCAAGGCCAAAGGTGGGGGAGATCGCCGCGAGCACCGTGATCACAAGGGCCAAGACCGAAGGGCCCCTCCACAGAAGACGAAGATTTCGTGCTATGTCTGCGGAGCTGATCACTGGGCGCGAGATTGCCCAAAGAAGAAAACCGTCAACGCCATCCAAGCCGAAGAGGGCCAGGACGAGGCGGAACCAAAGATGGGTGCGCTGCGACTCGTCAGCGCGATCCAAGGTCAGGCACGAAGCAGCAAGCCGCTCAAGAAGGAGTTGCTGTTCGTGGATGTGGCCCTCAACGGGAGGACCACTCGGGCGCTCGTGGACACCGGGGCGACCCACAACTTCATTGCTGAAGCCGAAGCCAAGCGGCTAGGCCTCAAGCTCGAGAAGGACACGAGCAAAATCAAGGCTGTCAACTCGGTGGCACAGCCTGTCGCGGGAGTAGCCAAAGGGGTGTCGATCGCTGTAGGACCCTGGTCGGGTACAGCGAACTTCACCGCCGCGACCATCGACGACTTCAAAGTCATCCTCGGCATCGACTTCCTCGCTTCGTCGAAGGCGGTTCCGATTCCGCATCTCGGGGCTTTGAGCATCATGGAGGAGTCAGCCCCATGCATGGTCTTGGCGAGCCACGGTGAGCCAGCGACAACCCTCACCCTCTCCGCTTTGCAATTGCGGAAGGGGGTGAAGCGCGGAGAAATCACTTACCTTGCGGCCATCAGCGAGGTGAGCGGAGAGGACCACGAGGAGGAGGCCCCTCCAACGGAGATCGGCGCAATCCTAGGGGAGTTCAAGGACGTCATGCCCCAGGAGTTGCCCAAGAAGCTCCCACCCAGGCGGGAGGTGGACCATGCGATCGAGCTCGAGCCAGGAGCGAAGCCACCAGCCAAGGCACCATACCGCATGGCCCCGCCAGAGCTCGAGGAGTTGCAACGACAGTTGAAGGACCTCCTCGATGCGGGCTTCATCAAGCCGTCGAAAGCCCCCTACGGAGCACCAGTCTTGTTCCAAAGGAAGAGCGACGGAAGCCTGCGGCTCTGTATCGACTACATAGCGCTCAACAAAGCAACGGTAAAGAACAAGTACCCTATTCCGCTAGTGGCGGACTTGTTCGACCAACTCGGTGGAGCGAAGTACTTCACCAAGCTGGATCTTCGCTCGGGGTACTACCAGGTCAGGATCGCGGAAGGCGACGAGGAGAAGACGGCATGCGTGACGAGGTATGGAGCCTACGAGTTCCTCGTCATGCCATTCGGCTTGACGAATGCGCCGGCGACCTTCTGCACCCTGATGAACAAACTATTCCGCCCCTACCTCGATCGGTTCGTGGTAGTATATCTTGACGACATCGTCGTGTACAGCAACACGCTGGAAGAGCACGTCAAGCATCTGCGGACTATCTTCCAAGTATTGCGGGACAACCAACTCTACGTGAAGCGGGAGAAGTGCTCCTTCGCAAGGGAGGAGGTGCACTTCCTTGGCCATTGGATCAGCCGAGGACAACTCCACATGGACCTACAGAAAGTGCGGGCGATCTGCGAATGGCAAGCGCCCACGACGGTGTCCGAGCTACGATCCTTCCTCGGACTCGTCAACTATTATCGCCGTTTCATCGCGGGCTACTCCGCTCGAGCAGCCCCGCTGACGGACTTGCTGAAGAAGACCCAGTCATGGGACTAGACCCCTCGGTGCGCGGAGGCATTCGAGAACCTAAAGCGGGCGGTGACAAAGGATCCGGTGCTGCGTCTTCCTGACTGCAGCCGCCCATTCGAGGTACATACTGACGCCTCAGAATTTGCTATCGGTGGTGTTCTCGTGCAGGACGGACACCCCATCGCTTATGAGAGCCGCAAGCTCAACGACACTGAGCGGCGGTACACGGTGCAAGAGAAGGAGATGACCGCCGTAGTGCACTGCCTCAGGACTTGGCGGCACTATCTCCTTGGAAGTAGGTTCGTTGTGAGGACGGACAACGTCGCGACGAGCTACTTCCTCACTCAAAAGAAGCTGTCACCCAAACAGGCGCGGTGGCAGGACTTCCTGGCGGAGTTTGACATGGAGCTCATGTACAAACCTGGGAAGGAGAACCAGGTGGCTGACGCGCTCAGCCGCAAAGCGGAGTTAGCAGTGGTGTGCCAGCTCCAAGGTGCGATCAGGGAGCGACTCCGCGATGGGACTTGCAAAGACCCTGTAGCCCAAGGACTCGTGCGACTCGTCAAGGAGGGCAAGGCGCAGCGATTCTGGTTCAGCGACGGGCTGCTCCTCACAAAGGGGCGTCGCATCTATGTGCCCAGATGGGGCAATCTTCGTCGCGAGCTCATGAAGGAGTGTCATGACTCCAATTGGGCCGGACATCCTGGACAGAAGCGGACCATGGCGCTACTCGAGGCCGCTTACTATTGGCCTCGCATGCACGACGACGTAGAAGCGTACGTGCGGACCTGCCTTGTGTGCCAACAAGACAAGGTGGTGTGCCAGAAACCCGGGGGCCTCCTCGAGCCCCTGCCTACACCAACGCGTCCCTGGGAGAGTGTTTCCATGGACTTTATCTCCGCCTTGCCGAAGGTGGGGACACTTGGGTCCATCCTCGTGGTGGTGGATCGATTCTCCAAGTACGGGACCTTCCTAGCAGCACCGACGGATTGCACGGCGGAAGAAGCGGCGCGGCTCTTCGTCAGCAACGTGGTGAAGCTCTGGGGCATCCCCGAAAACATTGTGAGTGACCGCGACCCTAGGTTCACGGGCAAGTTCTGGACGGAAGTGTTCCGGATCTTGGGGACGGAGTTACTCTTTTCCACTAGCTTCCACCCACAGACGGATGGTCAAACGGAGCGGGTGAACGCCTTAGTGGAGGAATACTTGCGGCACTATGTCAATGCCAACCAGAAGGACTGGGTGCATCACTTGGACGTAGCCCAGTTCTCCTACAATCTGCGGCGGAGCGAGTCAACAAACCTTAGCCCGTTCGAGTTGGCGACGGGAAGGCAACCACTCACTCCACATTCTGCTGCTGCGGGCGAGCAAGGCCGCAGCCCCATGGCCCTCCAATTTACCTCTCATTTGCAGGAGAAGGGCGACATTGCGAGGGCCTATCTCGAGAAGGCGGCCCGCCGAATGAAAAAGTGGGCCGATGTCAAGCGGCGGCCTTTGGAGTTTGCCGAAGGAGACCGAGTCTTGATCAAACCACAATCACAACAATTCAAGGCCTTCCGCAAAGTGCATCGCGGACTGTTACGGAAGTACGAGGGGCCTTTCACTGTTGTGAAGCGGGCGGGTAAGGCAGCCTACAAGCTGCAACTCCCCGCCAACCTGAAAATTCATCCTGTTTTTCATGCTAGCTGCCTGCGGCCCTACCATGAAGACGCTGAGGACCCGAGCCGGGGCGTGTCGCAGCGCGCTCCCGCCACCATGACTTCTGCCATCGACAAGGAGGTCGAAGCCTTGCTGGACACTCGCACCATTCGTCGTCGCGGCGTCCCAAGGAGCATCGAGTACCTTGTCCAATGGAAGAACCTCCCGTATGGCGAAGCAAGCTGGGAGAAGGCCGACACTCTCTGGAAGTATCAACAACTGGTCGATGACTTCCAACACCTGCGCGCAACGAGGGCGTCTGCGCATTAGGTGGGGGAGGTTGTCACGACTAATAATTTTCTCCAAGATTTCCCTTTGCAATTTGCGGAGCTCGAGGCCGACGGTGCGGAGCTCGGGGCTGATGGCGCGGGAGCCGGGGCTGATGGTGTGGGAACCGAACAGTCACTTAGAGTTTCTAGGTGCATTTATGCAGCCTCTTGGGAACCTGCTGCCTCCCATTTTGGCTTATTGCTTTATGCCATTTGGCTTCCTTTCATTTGAGTTATGGGCGGCGAGTGGCCTTTAAATAACTGTAGCCTCCACCCCCCTCAACTCAGAATCTACATTTGTAATTCTCTTTACTCAAGTAATAGAAGAGCTTTCTACTCATTCTCTCTTGTACTTAGTCTAGGGCGAGAAGGTCCTAACTTAGCAAGTAGAGAAGCAGGCTTGCTCACTTCGTGAAGGAAGGTGAGCGCCGCACGGACTAGACACGAGCATTCGGTTTAGTCCGTGACATTATGCTAAATTTTTCTAATTAATTCCAAAATATTTTTGGATTCAGTTCTTGATCGTTCGTCATGCGCTACAAATATAAATGCACGAAAAATTTAAAAAACTACACGATAAAAAAAAAAAAGCAGAAAGAAGAGATTAAGATTTAGATGTTTCGACAATTATCTATATACACAGTAAAAATGAGAGAGATGTATTTCGCTATATGAAAAAATAAAAATATAAATATTTTAGCCTTATAGTGAAATACATCCTTCTTTTATTCCAACAAAAACTTTAAGAAATAATCAAAAATAGTTGTTCGCAAAACCTTAGTCAGAGAAGACCAATTAGAGAAAATATATAACTTGGGACGACCAAATTTTTTTTATGCTGTTAGTTTAAATGATCCGAACCGTTAAGACAACTGGTCAGAAACCTTCACTATGCTGCCGACTTTGAACTGCTGCATGCGTGCTGCCGTACACGAAGCCAGCGAATGCCATATGCTAACAGGCTACACCCGCGAGCTTCTCTCTTCTCTACAGTGCTGCCGTACACATGCACTGTTAATTGGCCACCCCGCACTGTTAATTGGCCATCCGGGCGACCATACATTAATTGAGAAATGATTCGGTACTTTATTTTATAAAAAATAAAAAAAAATAATCGTTGATCAATAAATGATAAATGTGTCATTTTAACATATAGCAAGTTAAAAAATTACTTCATGTCGAGGGTATTTTTATAATTAAACATCGCGATAAGAAAGTTTTTATTGATATTCCAAATTTAGGCATTAATTTTGCACTAATTTAAGCATTAATTTAAGAAAGTGATCGATATCCCAAATTTAGGCATTAATTTTGCACTAATTTAGGCATTAATTTTAGAAATTTTAGTATTCCTATAATTTAGGCATTAATTTAAATTTTAAAATTTTTAGAAATAGTACTATTTCTAAATATGTTGAATTTAAATATTAAATATTAAATATTTAAATTTAAAAATTTAAATTTAATTAGAGAAATTTTGTATTATTATTTTTAAAATTTAATGTTGGTACATGGTTAAAATTCAATACATTTAATATGTTTAAGAAATTTTTAAATTCCTCTAGTTTAGACATTAATTTTGTATCACTTATTTTAAAAAAAATGAATGTAGGTAAATATTTAAATTCAACATAGTTAATATGTTTAAAAATTAGAAATTTTCTAATTTAGACATTAATTTTGTATCACTATTTAAAAAAATGTAATGTTGGTAAATATTTAAATTCAGCATATTTTATATATTTAAGAAATTTTTGAATTCTTCTAGCTTAGATATTAATTTTGTATCACTAATTTAAAAAAATTGAATGTGGGTAAATATTTATTCAACATATTTAATATGTTTAGAAAAATTTTAGAATTTTTCTAATTTAGATATTAATTGTTTGTCACTATTTAAAAAAATTTGAATGTGGTAATTGATTAGAAATATAGGGTATAATTCAAATTTTTTCTTAGAATATCATTGTACGGGCTAAATTAATTCAAAATTTAATAATAAAAATTAATCTAAAAAATAATGAGATCACGTATTATAATTTAAAATATAAGCTGAAAATAAATTTGAAGTTTAGAACCTAAAAAGTGTATAGAAATCTCCTATAAATCTAAATAGTATAGTACAATCTAAACTTACTAATGAATAAATGTAGACTGTATAATTTAAATTTTTAGCTTATAATAGATTTTCATTATAAGTTTTACTAGAGTAAAAAAAATTAGGACTGTAGATAAATTAAATAAATTTACATGGAATAAATCTAGACTATTTGTATGAAACTACGAAATTTCAGTAGATAGAGAGGAAAGATAGAGAGAGAAAAAGAAAACAAAGAGAGATTTTGATAATATAGTGGAGTTAAAATTATTTAATTACTCACGTGTTAAAAGATTAAAATATTTCTCTTTGGGGTACCTGATAATCGGTACCTCTCTCAAAGTGACCTGCTATTGCAGATCACAACTTAAAAAAAATTAAATCTGAGCCATAGAATATGAATGAATGAACGGTATCGAAAAATAACAAATATGGAAGAACTCTTCTAATTAATTAGAGAGCTGAATATATGTAGGCTTTCAAGCAATCCTAATGGCTACACCTAATCGGATTAATACTGTAGTCCTACTAAGATTATGGTGCTCTCACGTAAGCACGCAACCTCCACGAATAGGAAACAACTTCAAAACTATTGATACATTTATGAACCGGAGTTACAGGTACCAAGCCAATAATAATAAAAGAAGATATTTCTTAACATTCTCCACCTTGACTTCTTTTATATTTTATCATTCTCTCTCATCTTATCGCCCCCTCTCTCTGAGACTTCTAGTCACTAATACTTATACAAATTAGTTAAGTTTAGGCAGTGCCTAAACTTATCTGCAGTTACCGTCTTCGTCATGATATTTGTTATGTTATCCTTTGTGAAAAACTTTATAAATTGAATTTTTTATCATCTTCATCAGTGAGCTCTTGTAATTTGTGACACTTGATGTCTGTGAGCTTCGTCCTCCCATGGTAAATTCGATACTTGACGAGATATATAGGATTTTAACTATCACAATTGATGAGCATCTTATCTTGTATAATCCTAAGTTTACCAACCAAGCCTCTAAGCCAGAGTGCGTCTTTAGCAGCTTCGATCGCTGCCATATACTCTGCTTCTATAGTTGACAAGGCTATAATGCGTTGCAACATAGACTTCCAACTGATAGGTCTAACGCTTCGTAGAAGACATAACCTTTATTGGACCTTCGCCTGTCCAAATAACTAGTATAGTTGGAATCTACAAACCCCTTCACTTCACCATTATCGAAATATTTCGAGTAGAGAATATCCATATCCGATGTGCCCTTTAGATACCGCAGAATCGACTTCACGGCCTCCCAGTGTTGTTTTCCTGGATTCGACATATATTGACTAACAACACTAACTGCATGTGAAAGATCAGGCTTAATGCAAATCGTAGGATACATCAAGCAACCGACCACACTAGCATACGATACCTTCGACATAGAAGTAATCTCCTCATCCATTTTAGGACATATCAACTTAGAAACTTTGAAGTGTTAGGCTAATGGAGTCTTGACTACCTTTGCCTTCGACGTATTAAATTGCTTTAGAACAGCCCGCATATTGTCTTCTGCGACAGCCACAGCTTGCCCTGTATATGGTTGCGCCTGATCTCTCTACCTAGGATTTTTTTTATGCATGCTCTAGATCCTTTATGCCAAATTCTTAGCTCAACTAGTTCTTCAACTAATGCACTTCTTTCCGATTTTTGACTGAATCAGTATATCATCTACATGTAGCATAAGCAAAATAAACGAACCATATTTAAGCATCTGATAGTAAACACAACTGTTGTATAAACTCTTGCTATACCCATGCCCGATCATAAACCCATCAAACCTATTAAGCCTCCTGATAGGAAGTAGGATCATCTGATATAACTAGCAAAGCATAAGATACCATGCCTCCAACCTATACCATAATGGTGGACATATTTGACTCCATTTTCTTCTTGTAGCAATAGAAAAAAGCTCCTCCAAAGTGCTTTCAACTAGATTGCTCTGTGTAATACGATCGTCCTGATGGTGGGGCTCATCTGCACCCTCTTTTTGCTCCACCTAGATCTACATACTGACTGTTCTTCACATTGAGTCTCTTGTTGATCTTTTCCTGGCATAGCATTTTCGTCGAAAACTATGTCCCTACTAATTATCTTCCTCTTGGCAACGGGGTTCCACAGCTTGTATCCTTTAACTCCTTTCTCATACCCAAGAAATAGCAGGGCTTTAACTTCAAGTCCAACTTTGTGCGTTGAATTTTCTAGACATAGACATAAAAAAGGACCCGTTAGGAGGAATAATCTGCAACTTTACCAATCCATGCTTTTTTCGATGTTTCATTTCGATCATTGCGGCATATAAAGGATGCAAACAAGTACCAAGGAAAGCAGTGTAGGTTTAATCATGAATAATATAGGCGGAGGAAGGGGACGGTTCAGAGAACGTGACGCGGATAAAGGAAAATCTTATTCCAAATCAAAGTCAAAAAAGGTGAAGCGATATTTCTGTAGAAAAAGGGGGCTACATAAAGAAAAACTGCAAGAAGAGGAAGGCTTGGCTGCAAAATCATAATTCCTCTGTAGATATGACGAGCATAGCCCAGCAACTATGGTCAGGACGTCTTGTCGATTTCTACAAATTCAGAATCTCTCAGTGATTGGATGTTAGATTCGGGTTGTTCTTATTGTAGTACACTGAATTTCAGTGCACCGTACCGAACTTCTACAAATTGTGGAGTTCCGGTGAGAAAATAGTATGTGAGGCTATGTGTGAGGCTTCAGCCAAGTTTGGGACTTGTGTGAAGTGTTTTCGGCGCAAACGAGGCGCGAAAAGGACTTCGACAAGTTGAAAACTGCAGAAATTGTAAGCTCTGCATTAGATTCCGGTATGTGCATAAGGAATACCGGAATGCCGTGGTTGAACCGAAAACCCAGCTCTCGAGTTTTGCGGAATTCTCCGGGAAATACCGGAATGTCACTGTATACCGGTATGTGAAATAGGATACCGGTACGCGATGGCCGAAACAGTAAATCCAGCTCTTGGGATTCTGCGGGATTTCTGAGGTATACCGGTATGCATATGCGCATACCGGTATACAATGCCCAGTTTTGGCTGGTTGAGAATGTTAAGTGTGGAGATGGGCATTTTGGTCTTTTCACACTCGTGGAGGTGTTTGAAAGGCAGGGAACACCCCCCTTTCTCAGTCATCTTCTTCTCCACTTCTCCTTTTCATCTTCTCCACTTTCTCTCTCTAGAGATTTCTCCAAAACTTGGAGAAAATGATGGATTGATCTTGGAAAAAGCTTCCAAAGGAGAAAAGAAGCTTCTTGGTGCAAGAAGGAGCTTGGGGATTTCGTGATTAAGGTTAGTACCTCACGTTTTGGGTTCAAACCTTGGATTTAATCCTTAGAAATGAGGTTTTTGGGAACCCTTGGCAATCTAAAGCACAAAATGTGGAAGATTGGCCATAAAATCTAGGGTTTGGCTTGCATGCATGCAAACCCTAGGTAGAATGAGGGTTTTTGCAATATGAGGTTCTAAAAATATTAGGACCTTCGATAATTGCAATTGAGGCATAGGAAATCATGTTGGAACACTTGATTTCACATATTGAGTTGAATTTAGGGTTCGTAACGAGTAACGAACCGTTTTCTTGTAGAAGCTTGGGTTGAAGCAAGAACTCAAAGCTTGGACACTTAGGAGCTTGAAGAATACAAGGATTTGAAAGCTCTTGAGGTGGGTTTGTGTTTACCGAAGTGATTAGGTCACTTCCATGTCGAGGGTAAATATCCATTTAAAGATAAAATGGTATATGTTGTGAACCCTAGAATTTGCATGTTGGCAAAAGTAAGAATCATGATAGGTTGAACAATGAGATCCTATTGCATGATGTACATTTCAAGTATAATTCAAAGATTAATACTTGTTGCATGGTTGCATGTATGGTTAAACCTAGTGTTATTAAACATAGGTTGGAACATGTGAGATTGAAACCTAGTGTTATTAAACATAGGTTGGAACATGTGAGATTGAAACCTAGTGTCATTGAACATAGGTTTGACATGAGATTGGAACCTAGAGTCATGGAACTTAGGTTGATAATGAGAAAGTAAGCCTAGTGTTATTGAACATAGGCGAGACTTAGTGACTTGAACCTAAGGTCATGAGACTTAGGTTGGCAAGTGAAAAACGTGAACAACGGGATGTGCGACGATTTTGATATCCCGGGTAGGCGACGATTTCGCTACCATGCCATGAGTTGGCCGTATTGAAACGGGATGTGCGACGATTTTGCTATCCCGGGTAGGCGACGATTTCGCTACCATGCCATGAGTTGGCCGTACCGACACGGGATGAACGACGAGTTTGCTATCCCGGGTAGGCGACGATTTCGCTACCTCGCCTTGAGTTGGCGGTGTCGAGAGGGGATGTGCGACGAGGTTGCTATCCCGGGTATGCGATGAGTTCGCTACCCATGCCATGTAGTGGCCGTGTTGAGACGGGGTATGCGACGATTTTGCTATCCCGAGTATGCGACGAGTTCGCTACTCGAACTAGGAGGTGACGAGTTCACTCCTCGAATGTTGGAATAATTATGGTGAGACGGCGATTCCGAAACCATAAGTAAATGACAAGTAAATGAACTTAGTCATTGTGAGACATAGGATGAACCTAGGAGAGAATGATAAATTATATTTCATTTGGTTGCATCCTTTATGTTTATTTACAAGCATGTAAATAATTGTTGCATAGTTATATATAATCTAACTTATGCATATGGTGTTTCTTTGGACCTGGTGGGTCGAGCTCCTCTCTTGGGTGGCCTTACCCACTGGGAACTATGTTTATAGTTCTCACCCCCCATTTTTCAGGTCCTTCCGCGAGTGAGGCGGCGGAGCGAGGCAAGGGTTTGGCTCTTTAGATAGCGGCCCTTCTATTTTTTGGTTGTATGTAGAGTTGTACCCCTATTTTTGGAATATGATAGTATAGGGGATTTACATTCTTGTATGAATGTTGTATATTCCATAGTTTTGGAATATAATGTATGGAATGGAAAAGAAAAAAATTTGGGACATGTATATTGTGCCATGTGATGTAATAGAAGTAGAACTTCTTTATGTTGATGCTTTCCTTGTGCAACTCTTGTACTCCGTTCCTAGTTGGAACATTGTGGATAAGCTTGTGTTGTGACGCCTTGGGCGGATAGGAAAGACTCTATCCGTTCGGCGGGTCTGGTGCATGCGCTCGTGCGGTTATCCTTTCCACCTAGTTGGTGTTTAAGGGCCGGCGGGGCGTGACAGACTGAGGTGGTATCAGAGAGTAGAAACGGTCTAGGTTGACCTAAGAAACCTAAGATGGAAATGACCCTAGGAGTGTAGGCTCGTGAGTGACGAGATCTTTGATGTGGCGAAAGATAAGAGATTGGGTTATGTCCTTATGCCTCTAGTTGGAAATATAGGTAGATTCGAGGTGTGTCTTATTCTTCACCAAGTGTGTTCATGTTGGCGGCCGACAACATGAAAACCAAGTGAGGGGAATAAGGACCCTTGTGTGACTTTCGCCTAGATTGGGTTCACGTTTATTTTCGTGAAATGCATGTTACAAATGACTTTAAATGTCACGAAATGACCAAAGTCATTGTGTTTTCAGGATAATGGTACGTGGACGGCCTCCTTTGAGGGCTGGGCTCGGGAGAGCGAGCGCGGCTCCCGAACAGTTCGGGGAGGGCGAGAACTCGGGTCTTCGTGATGAGATGACCGAGTTGATGGGCGTGGTTCGGCGACAGGCCGAAGCCATGCAACGACAAGAGGAGCAGATTAAAAAGCTCCAAGATGAGATGGCGCAGCAAGCAGCTGCGATTCGGGAGGAGAGGACGGGAGTACCTCCGGCCTCTGCTTCGGCACCGGCCGAGGAGGTGACACCGGCGCCGGCCGTGGTGCCACCTGCGCCACCGGTTGTGGCCGAGGGGTCGGGTGCCCCTATACCCGATTCCGACATGGAGGATGCGGAGCGAGAGCGCGCACTTGCGGCTCTCATGAGGTTCAAGAAGTTCAACCCGCCTATCTTTAACGGGGAGAACGTGGATCTATGGGATGTAAAGACATGGATCGATGCTGTGGAAATGCTCTTCGAGGATCTTTATACCTTGGAGAGGGACAAAGTGCATCTCGCCGTTCATTGTTTAGAGCGATCGGCGAAGGTGTGGTGGAAGGGAGTCCGACGGGATAGACTCTCTAGTCTTCCGCCACCGTCGTGGGAAGAGTTTCGGGGTATGGTGTTCGCCACCTATTTCCCCGATAGCGAGAAAAGGAAACTGCAAGAAAGGTTCCGTAAGTTGAAACAAGGGAACCGCACCGTGCGCGAGTACGAGAGGGAGTTCTCGTACATTATAAATTGTGTACCGCACGTTGTTCGCGGGGAAATGGACAAGGTCGATTGTTTCGTGCGCGGACTTCGACCGGAGATCTTTAGGGCGGTGCACGCCCTTAAGCTTAAGACCTTTGCGGAGGTCTTGGACTGTGCTCTTTGGGTGGAGCACGGGAATGCATGTGCACGTGAGGAGCGCGAGTCTTGGGAAAAAGAAAGAGAAAAAGAAAAGGGGAAGAAGCGACCGGCGGGTGGCTCGAGTGGGTAGTCTAGCTCTAAGCGGCCCCCGAAGCACTCGCAGTCGCAAAACCAATCGCGGGGGTTCCGACGGAACCGACCCGCAACCCAGTGCCCGATTTGTAGCGGCCCCCACCACCCTCAGCAATGTGACTATCGTGAGGGCCGGTGCTACAAGTGCGGACAGCAAGGGCATATGCGGTACAACTGCCCGATGGATGATGGCTGAGCACCGTCGTCGGCATCGGCATTTGCATCGCCGAGACAGCTCGCGGGCATCCCACCCGCGGCGATGTCGGCAGGCCGTGCACAGCCGCCGAGACCAGTGGAGGGCCAGCGGCCAGCGCCCAGTGGGCGGATATTCGCCTCTCAGGTGGAGGAGCCTTCTGCCCAGGATGACGTTGTGGCAGGTATTGTGATAATTAAAGGCATTCGATGTAGAGCTTTGTTTGATACTGGTGCATCGCATTCATTCATTGCTCGATCATTTGCTATTGCACACGGAATAGAAATTATAGATGCCACACATGCAAGAACGGTACAAGTACCTGAACATACTTTTTGTATACATCATGTGTGTATGGATTGCCCTGTGAGGGTTGAGAACTGGATCATGCCAGCTGATTTGCTGGTATTAAATCGAATGAATGAATATGATTTGATCCTAGGAATGGATTGGCTCTCGAGGTATCATGTTACTATCGATTGTAAGAGCCGGATAGTGAGGTTTAGAGAACCCGGGCACAAGGAATTTGTGTACCGTGGGTGTAAGAGTTCGCTCTTTGCGTCGATGGTGTCCACGTCGCAAGCAAGGAAGCTTATTGCTAGGGGATGCATTGCCTACTTGGCGACGGTAGTGGATGACCGGAAGGAAGTTCTGGGACTTGAGGACGTTCCTATAGTCCAAGAGTTTCCGGATATATTTCCGACGGAGTTGCCCGGAATGCCACCGGACCGGGAAATAGAATTTGTGATCGATTTGCTCCCGGGTACGGCGCCGATCTCTAAGGCCCCGTATAGGATGGCACCCGCGGAACTGAAAGAATTGAAAGCACAATTGCAAGATTTGATGGACAAGGGTTTCGTGAAGCCAAGTGTGTCACCTTGGGGAGCCCCTGTTCTATTTGTGCGGAAAAGGACGGTTCGCTGCGGTTATGTGTAGATTACCGCGAGTTGAATAAAGTGACCGTCAAGAATAAGTACCCGTTATCCCGAATTGATGACTTATTCGATCAATTGCAAGGGTCTCGGGTGTATTCAAAGATTGATTTGCAATCCGGTTATCACCAATTGAAGATCAAACCGGAGGATGTGCATAAGACCGCGTTTAGAACGCGGTATGAACATTACGAATTCACGGTTATGCCTTTCGGGCTTACCAATGCCCCGGCAGCGTTCATGGATTTAATGAACCGTGTGTTCAAACCACTATTGGATCAATTTGTGGTTGTGTTCATAGATGATATTCTTGTCTACTCTCGGAGTGAAGAGGAACATAAAGAGCACCTAAGGATTGTGCTTCAAGTTCTTCAAGAGAACAAGTTATTCGCCAAATTGAAAAAGTGTGAATTCTGGATCCGTGAGGTCGCTTTCTTGGGTCACGTAATTTCCGCAGGAGGAGTATCTGTGGACCTTATGAAAGTAGAGGCAGTCAAGGATTGGCCTCGCCCGACCAATGTCACGGAAATACGAAGCTTTTTGGGTCTTGCGGGGTATTATCGGCGGTTCGTGGAGGGATTTTCAAAAATCTCTGGTCCACTAACGCGTCTTACCCGCAAGGGAGCCAAATATGTTTGGAGCGAGGAATGCAACCAAAGCTTTAAGGAGCTAAAGGAAAGGTTGACTTCAGCTCCGGTACTCGCCTTGCCAATTACAGGGGAGGGCTTTGTGGTGTATAGTGATGCATCACGACGTGGTCTTGGGTGTGTGCTTATGCAAAGAGGACAAGTAATAGCATATGCCTCTCGACAGCTAAAGAGCTATGAGCAGAATTACCCCACCCACGACTTAGAGCTTGCGGCGGTGGTTTTCGAACTCAAGTTGTGGAGACACTACTTGTACGGGGAGCATTGTGAGGTTTACACGGATCACAAGAGTTTAAAGTACTTATTCACTCAAAAGGAATTGAACTTGAGGCAGCGGAGGTGGTTGGAGTTGATAAAAGATTACGACTTGACCATCTTGTACCACCCCGGTAGAGCCAATGTGGTGGCCGATGCGCTCAGTAGAAAATCCGTGGAGAACTTCGCAATTGAGATGACGGGACAAATGCCGTTGATCAAAGAAATGGGCCGATTTGACTTGGAGATCGTGGCCCCGGGCGTCCCCGCTAGACTTATGAGTCTCGAGGTGTGGCCGACCTTGTTGGAGCGAATAAAAGAAAAGCAATCCGGTGATCCGGAACTCCAAAAGGTGCGGGGTGCTATCGAGAGCGGGCGCGCCGGTGATTTTCATGTAGACTCGAAGGGCGCAATTCGATTCCGAAATCGATTGTGCGTGCCAAAAGTCGAGAATATTCGTGGGGAGATCTTGAAAGAAGCTCACACTTCTCCCTATGCGATTCACCCGGGCGACACCAAAATGTACAAGGATCTCAAACTACATTATTGGTGGCCGGGGATGAAGCTTGATGTGGGACGCTTTGTGGCACAATGCTTAGTGTGCCAACAAGTGAAGGCCGAGCGTCGCTTTCCAGCGGGAAAACTGCAAGGATTGCCCATTCCGGTTTGGAAGTGGAAAAATATCGCGATGGACTTTGTTGTGGGCTTACCTCGATCACTAGGTGGCCACGACGCGATTTGGGTGGTGGTGGATCGTTTGTCAAAGTCGGCACACTTTTTGCCAATCCACACCACTTGGTCGGGAGACAAGTTAGCGCAAGTCTACCTGGACGAGATTGTGCGGTTGCACGGGATTCCGACCTCGATAGTTTCATATCGAGATCCCCGTTTCACGTCGCATTTTTGGAAAAGCTTGCAAGAAGCTTTGGGTACACGGCTCGATTTCAGTTCAGCATTTCATCCTCAAACTGACGGTCAATCGGAAAGGACAATTCAGATTTTTGAGGATATGCTACGAGCGTGTGTGTTGGACTTCAAGGGTGCATGGCCTACACATTTGCCGATGGCTGAGTTCGCTTATAATAATAGCTATCAATCTAGCATCGGAATGGCACCTTTTGAGGCCTTGTATGGAAGGAAATGCCGCTCTCCTATTCATTGGAGCGAGGTCGGCGAGAAAAGGGTCTTAGGACCGGACGTATTGCGTGAAGAGGAGGAAAAGGTCCGCTTGGCACGCGAACGCTTATCGACGGCGCAATCTAGACAAAAGAGTTATGCGGATCGACGTCGACGAGATTTGGAATTCGCGGTAGGAGACCGCGTCTTCTTGAAAGTATCACCCATGAGAGGGGTGAAGCGATTTGGTGTTCGGGGTAAGTTGAGTCCCCGTTACATTGGACCCTATGAGGTTTTGGAGCGTGTAGGATCCGTGGCATATCGGCTAGCCTTGCCGCCAAAACTTGCGGGGATACACAATGTGTTCCATGTATCGACCCTCCGCAAGTATATGTATGATCCGGCGCACGTCCTCGAGTATGTGCCTATGGAGCTTCATGAGGATATGACTTATGAGGAGTATCCCTTGTGTATCATGGATCGCGAGGTGAAAAGCTTGAGGAACCGTGAAATTCCTTATGTAAAGGTACAATGGACGAATCACGGTGAGCGCGAAGCTACGTGGGAATTGGAAAGCTCAATGAGTGAGCGATTTCCTTACCTCTTCGTTGAGTCCAGCTGAGATATGATTTAGTTTCGCGGCCGAAACTCTCTTTAAGGGAGGAGGAATGTAGTACACTGAATTTTAGTGCACCGTACCGAACTTCTACAAATTGTGGAGTTCCGGTGGGAAAATAGCATATGAGGCTATGTGTGAGGCTCAGCCAAGTTTGGGACTTGTGCGAAGTGTTTTCGGCGCAAACGAGGCGCGAAAAGGACTTCGACAAGTTGAAAACTGCAGAAATTGTAAGCTCTGCATTGGATTCCGGTATGTGCATAAGGAATACCGGAATGCCGTGGTTGAACCGAAAACCCAGCTCTCGGGTTTTGCGGAATTCTTCGGGAAATACCGGAATGTCACTGTATACCGGTATGTGAAATAGGATACCGGTACGCGATGGCCGAAACAGTAAATCCAGCTATCGGGATTCTGCGGGATTTCTGAGGTATACCGGTATGCATATGCGTATACCGGTATACAATGCCCAGTTTTGGCTGGTTGAGAATGTTAAGTGTGGAGATGGGCATTTTGGTCTTTTCACACTCGTGGAGGTGTTTGAAAGGCAGGGAACACCCCCCTTTCTCAGTCATCTTCTTCTCCACATCTCCTCTTCATCTTCTCCACTTTCTCTCTCTAGAGATTTCTCCAAAACTTGGAGAAAAGGGTGGATTGATCTTGGAAAATGCTTCCAAAGGAGAAAAGAAGCTTCTTGGTGCAAGAATGAGCTTGGGGATTTCGTGATTAAGGTTAGTACCTCACGTTTTGGGTTCAAACCTTGGATTTAATCCTTAGAAATGAGGTTTTTGGGAACCCTTGGCAATCTAAAGCACAAAATGTGGGAGATTGGCCATGAAATCTAGGGTTTGGCTTGCATGCATGCAAACCCTAGGTAGAATGAGGGTTTTTGCAATATGAGGTTCTAAAAATATTTGGACCTTCGATAATTGCAATTGAGGCATAGGAAATCATGTTGGAACACTTGATTTCACATATTGAGTTGAATTTAGGGTTCGTAACGAGTAACGAACCGTTTTCTTGTAGAAGCTTGGGTTGAAGCAAGAACTCAAAGCTTGGACACTTAGGAGCTTGAAGAATACAAGGATTTGAAAGCTCTTGAGGTGGGTTTGTGTTTACCGAAGTGATTAGGTCACTTTCATGTCTAGGGTAAATATCCATTTAAAGATAAAATGGTATATGTTGTGAACCCTAGAATTTGCATGTTGGCAAAGGTAAGAATCATGATAGGTTGAACAATGAGATCCTATTGCATGATGTACATTTCAAGTATAATTCAAAGATTAATACTTGTTGCATGGTTGCATGTATGGTTAAACCTAGTGTTATTAAACATAGGTTGGAACATGTGAGATTGAAACCTAGTGTTATTAAACATAGGTTGGAACATGTGAGATTGAAACCTAGTGTCATTGAACATAGGTTTGACATGAGATTGGAACCTAGAGTCATGGAACTTAGGTTGATAATGAGAAAGTAAGCCTAGTGTTATTGAACATAGGCGAGACTTAGTGACTTGAACCTAAGGTCATGAGACTTAGGTTGGCAAGTGAAAAACGTGAACAACGGGATGTGCGACGATTTTGCTATCCCGGGTAGGCGACGATTTCGCTACCATGCCATGAGTTGGCCGTATTGAAACGGGATGTGCGACGATTTTGCTATCCCGGGTAGGCGACGATTTCGCTACCTCGCCTTGAGTTGGCGGTGTCGAGAGGGGATGTGCGACGAGGTTGCTATCCCGGGTATGCGACGAGTTCGCTACCCATGCCATGTAGTGGCCGTGTTGAGACGGGGTATGTGACGATTTTGCTATCCCGAGTATGCGACGAGTTCGCTACTCGAACTAGGAGGTGACGAGTTCACTCCTCGAATGTTGGAATAATTATGGTGAGACGGCGATTCCGAAACCATAAGTAAATGACAAGTAAATGAACTTAGTCATTGTGAGACATAGGATGAACCTAGGAGAGAATGATAAATTATATATTATTTGGTTGCATCCTTTATGTTTATTTACAAGCATGTAAATAATTGTTGCATAGTTATATATAATCTAACTTATGCATATGGTGTTTCTTTGGACCTGGTGGGTCGAGCTCCTCTCTTGGGTGGCCTTACCCACTGGGAACTATGTTTATAGTTCTCACCCCCCATTTTCCAGGTCCTTCCGCGAGTGAGGCGGCGGAGCGAGGCAAGGGTTTGGCTCTTTAGATAGCGGCCCTTCCATTTTTTGGTTGTATGTAGAGTTGTACCCCTATTTTTGGAATATGATAGTATAGGGGATTTACATTCTTGTATGAATGTTGTATATTCCATAGTTTTGGAACATAATGTATGGAATGGAAAAGAAAAAAATTTGGGACATGTATATTGTGCCATGTGATGTAATAGAAGTATAACTTCTTTATGTTGATGCTTTCCTTGTGCAACTCTTGTACTCCGTTCCTAGTTGGAACATTGTGGATAAGCTTGTGTTGTGACGCCTTGGGCGGATAGGAAAGACTCTATCCGTTCGGCGGGTCTGGTGCATGCGCTCGTGCGGTTATCCTTTCCACCTAGTTGGTGTTTAAGGGCCGGCGGGGCGTGACACTTATCATGTCTCCAGACAGGTCTTCATTTGGTACTTACAAGTCTTGTGAAGGTGATAGTGTTATGATGGGCAATCACACAAGTTGTAAGATGCTCAGTGTTGGAATAGTAAAAATAATGTGTTTAATGGTGTGGTGAGTACGTTGACGGATGTGAGACACATTCTAGATCTCAGGTTGAATTTGATATCACTTGATACTTTTGATCTCTATTGGCTGTTCTGTTAACATTTTAGATAGGATCATCAAGGTGAAAAAGGATGTCCTGGTTGTAATGAAGGAAGAGAAGAAAGAAAATCTATACATGCTGATTGGTGCGATGGTGATTGGAGGTGTTGCGGTAATATAAGATCATGATACTGATAATAAGGAACTATGGCATATAAGACTAGCCCATATGAGTGAAAAGGAGATGTTGGAACTGCATAAAAGGGAAGTACTCAAAGGTATTAAATCTTGTAAACTTGATTTCTGCATATATTATTTATGTAGAAAATAGAAACGATTGACATTGAGGACCTCCAGTCATAAAAGTAAAGATATACTAGAGAACATCCATGCAAATGTATAGGGATCGGCTCTGGTGACTTCGAAAGGTAGTGCGCAGTATTTTATTATGTTAATCGATGAGCTCTTCCATAAAGTTTGGATTATTTTTATGAAGAAAAATTCTAACATATTTGTAAAGTTCAGACATTGGAAGAAGGAGATGGAGAAACAAACTAGAAAGCAGGTCAAAACTTTTCGAATAGACAATGGTAGAGACTTTATTTCTTAGAAGTTCAAAAAATTCTGCAAAGATGAAGGTATTGTACGTCATTAACGACTCCAGAATCTGCACAGCAGAATGGGGTAGCAGAAAGGATAAACCGGACACTATTAGAATATGCAAAATTTATGAGGTTATGTGTTGATTTGCCAATTTAATTCTGGATTGAAGTGATAGATATGGTGTTTCATTATTAATCGGTCCCCACTACATCGATCGAACTCAAACCACCAAACAAAATAGGGGTAGGTAAACTTGTAGATTATATTTCTTTACAGGTCTTTAGTTGTCTTACTTAATGTCTATGTCCAGAAAAATCAGCGTAAGAAATTGGACTCAAAGTCAAAACCCTGCATATTTCTTAGGTACGAAAGGAATTAAAAGATACACACTGTGGTACCCTATCGCGAAGAAGAAGGTAATTAGCAGGGACGTAGCTTTCGACAAAAAAGCTATGTCGCGGAAAGATGAATAAGAGGCTCAACATGAAAAAAAATTCGAAGACTATGCAGATCCAGAAGGGGCGGTAAGAGGGTGTAGATGATCAGGTGGAGCAACCCCACTATCCGAACGATCATGTTACACAGAGTGATCCAGTTGAAAGCACTTCAAAGGATCCTTACTCTATCACTACAGAAAGGAAAAGGAGAGATCTGTCCACTATTACGATACAAGTTGGACAATGTGGTCTTTTATGCTTTGCTAGTTACATCAGATGATCCTACTTCCTATCATGAGGTGATGCAGGATAGAGATAGTGGCGGATGGATGCGGCCATGACGGAAGGGATGGAGTCTCTACAGAAGAATCAAACATGAAATGTGGTTTTATTATCAGAAGGGAAGAGATCCATCAATTACAAGTGGGTCTAAGCAGAGTGCAGATGGAGAACTTGAAAACTTTAATGCGCTGTTAGTGGCTTAAAGGGAGTTGACTTCAATGAAGTACTCTCACCGGTGGTGAAATACGTGTCGATGAGGATACTTCTAGCTGTAGTGGCTTTGTTTGATATGGAGTTTCAGCAGCTTGACGTTCGGACCACGTTTCTTCATGGGGATGTGATAGAAGAAATTTATATGGAGTACCCTCAAGGCTTATTCAGCCTAGGAAAGAAATTCTGAATCTGGTGAAACCGACAAGATGTCCTGACCAGAGTCGCTGGCTACGCTCACCGTATCTACAGAGCAATTTATTTTCGTAGCCAAGCCTTCCTTTTTTCACAATTTGTTTTTACGTGGTCCTCTTTCTTACATATATAATACTTCAGCGTTTTGACTTTGACTTGGAGCGACATCTTTCTTTATTCGCGTCACATTCTCTAGATCATCATCTTCGTCCACCTATATTATTCACGACCAAATCTGCATTACTTTTTTCTGTACTTATTTGCATCCTGATCTTTTCAGATAGAAGAGTCGTTGTAATATCTTCCATCTTAAGTGTTTGCTTTCCATCTAGTATGGTGGTTACACCGGGTGATTGTTGGACAGTGAAAGTGACATGAGAAAAATCAATGCTTTATCGTTCTCGTCAATCTGACATTAATACTGAGCAAATATGTAATTATTTTATTAAAACTGTTTATGTTTTCCATTATTACTGTACCTTCCTTTATGCATAGCTAGTATAGTTTTTGCCTCAGGTACAACACATTCGAGAGGCTTTTCATCATATATCATCTCATCTGCCAGAGACAATATAATTGTATTCACCGCCTGCAAATCAATCTCCTCCCAATCTCTATCGCTCATCAATACCCACTTTTTCGAATTTCCAAGTAACGTCTTGTGAAGACCCTTTTTAACCAAAAGGGCTTTAAATCTTCTCTTCTAGCGACTGAAGTTTTTTTTCGAATTTTCGAGCAACGCCTTGTGAAGACTCTTTTTCACCAAAAAGGCTTTAAATCTTCTCTTCCGGCGACTGAAGTTCTTTTTCCCATCAAATTTCTCCACCTCCAACTTAGAAGACGAGACTTTTCACAAAACCTTGGTTAGAGAAGAGTAGAATTTCTAACCAATTTTTTTTTTTATGCCATTGCTTCGAAAGATCCAAACCGCGTATCCAGACCGCCTAGACGACTAGTCGAAAACCTGTGCTCCGCTGCCGATCTTGAACCACCACATGCGTGCTGCCGTACACGAAGCAGCTGGGTGCCTCATGCTAATTAGGTTACACCCGCGGGCTTCTCTCTTCTCTACGCAGCTGCCGTACATGGGTTGTTAATTGGCCATCCAGCGCTGTGTATTAATTATTTAGTCACGCCCGTACATTCATCTTAATTAATTAGAGAGCTCAATATAATCCTACTGGCCACAGCTATATATAATAATCACATTAAAACTTTGCTGATCAACGATGATCACAATATCAGGCAATCCCGTCATATATTTGATCCCACCGAGATATGTTTGCAAGGTAGATAATTTTCTCTTCAACATTGCTGCATCTCTTTTGGGGAGACGGTTGAGTTTCCCCATCTTTTCTTCTGCTCTTAAGAACCCTATTAGGATTCACCCAACCTCCACCAATGGGAAACAACTTCAAACCCTCTTAATATATTCGATGAACCGGGTTTACAAACAGCAATCGAGTAATAACAAAGAAAAATGACATGTTTCTTAATACATTATTAATTCGCCATCTTAGCAGTATATATAGTTTTCTCTTCTATCATAGTACGTGACATTGTTTATTTTATCTCCATCATGTACCTGGCATGTTTAGTCTAAGCTTTCGTTCTAGTGGAAATTTTGGCCGTAGAGTTACGTTCGAAGGGGAAGTTCTTGCTTTTATTAATAATTTAAGGAACAAAATTGCTATTAATTTTTTAAACTGTTTAGGCCATTCAAAAATTCAGCCTTACTGTAAAGTATAATTTTGTTTCATGAAGTAATATTTGGATATATACTATCATTTGAAAAAAAAACACCATAATAATTTATATCTTCAGTACTAGCTTCCTTTTTTATAGTAGAGATACAAAAGCTTAAAATTTTTTTATCATTTGAAAAAATATAATTTATATCTTCAGTACTAGCTTCCTTTTTTATAGTAGAGATACAAATACCAAATTTTTAGTTTATGTTGCCAAACAAGTATCTTGGAATTGAGGATGCAAAAGAAATCAATCATCTACTTCTGCACACATGTAAACAGGCTCTAAAAATGGCAGAAATACTAAACAGGCTCTCAAAAATTATAATTTTTCCTTTTTGCTGCAGCAGAAACTAAAGCCTTTTCTATTTTTTCTGTGTTCATCATACTTGAAGTCGAAGCAAGTCAAAAGATTTTTAGGGCATGTTTGGATTGGTGTAAGTGGGAGAGTGGAACTCAAGTTCCGTCACTTTCGATGTTTGTTTTGATGTAAGTCAAAAAAATAGTGTAACTCAAGTTACGTTAGACCTCCACTTCACCTACTCTCGACTTCCCTCTCTAGAATACCGAACTCCACTTCCACCACACTCAACCTTCTCTAAAAAATTTATTAAATAGTATAACCTAAACTCTACTTCCTTTACAATGAGTTAAAATTACCTTATTTATAATAAATTAGCATTATCTTTAAAAATAATAATTTTTTTAATTATTTAATAGGTTGAATTTTATAGAATAAGTTTATCACTATATTCAGGAGATAACGGGATCCACTTACTTACATCAAACTGAAAAAATTAATTTTACGAGCATCAAGTTACCCCAAAACAAACAGAAGAAGTGATTGAATTTAACTTCTACGCTATACAAGTTACGTCAAAACAAACAACAGAAAAATATTCACACTTCAGGAAAACTGAAACACCTCTACACTCGAGTTACGTTGGATCTAGAAATACGTCAATCCAAACGGGCCCTAAGTGAATGTGTGATTCTGCAAATGCTAAACCACAAGCCTAATATGGGCCAGAACCGAAATTCATATATGAAGCATCTTAGGCCCAAATAAGCCCATGTATTCTTTTAAAAGCGGTCCATTAAAATTATTTGGGCTCAAATAGGTGAAAGTATTAGTATATTTTACTATCGATAGAAAGATACATTATCATTATCATAATCACTGTTCAGTGATTGAATTAATCGAATTTCATGAGCAAATTTATACATAATAAAATAGTTTTGTTAATAACTTAGTATAGAAATATATTTCAACATCATTTCATGGGCGAAAATGAATTTGGGGGAAAGTTTTTTCGTAATTGAATGCATAGACTTGTGATCAATTACGCCAGTTCAGCCAATTTGGTCTTTAGGGTTTAGGGTTTAGGAGATAGTCTAATTCATTGTCCATTATATGTAGTCTCCAAATTTTATAAAATTGACTCATGAACTCTGATTTTCATGGATTGACGCATACTTAACTTTCAATTATATTTGTTCAAAGCATTTTTGTCATTTGAATTAGGATTTTCTTAAAAGATAATTACTTTGATATTATTAGGTATTAGAACTAATATTATTATTAACGCAAAAACTCATAAAACCATTAAATCTAATAAAATTATTATTAAATTAAATAAATTTTCTTTTTAAGGGACAATTTGAGGACGACCTATAGTTGAAAGCTCTCCTTACATTTTAGCTTGGAGAAACACACAACATTTCATTCACTATTTAGGAGTTTTTTGATTCCATATATTTGCTAAAAATTACATGTGAAGCTTACTACGTTATTTGGATTGATGCATTAGCATCCAACAATTGTAGTTGGAACTATACGAGGTGACCCGACTATACTATATATAATTTACGTCCAAATCGACCATTACTCCAACTCTAATAATTCGAAAGAGTAATTTTATTCAAAAAGTAAGCTTGCCTACTTAATCACCTTTCAAGCAAAAGAAATATTTATAGTTTGAGAAAGTAATTTTAAATAGGAGTTAAGCTTATCTATCTAATCACTTTTTCAAATAACAAAATATCATTTCTTCTATATTGGGGTAATCTCAGCACCTTATATAGATAGTGATAAAATTGGAATTGTATAAGATAAGGAAGACATATAGTAGGTTAAGCAACTAAACAAACTATTCGTAGTTGCAGCCTTTTATATTATGCTATGCTTCGGCATGGAAGCCTAACCAGGCGCATAACCAGATCCACCACAGACATATAGGCTGCAGCTCTTATGCCTACATGGCGTTAGTGCAAAGCACTTGTAAGCATCATGAAAAGAAAGCTAAACTCAGGATAACAATTTTGCAAAATAATATTTAGTTGATTACGAAAATATCGAGATTTTCAAGATACAGCAAACATCAACTATTGTAAATTTAGTTACAATCTTCTTGCTAAAATAAATAAAAGTCACATAGTACAAGTCCAACTATCAGGGGGTCCTAATGACAAAAAGTGTAGGAGCACTAGTAGCTATCTAACGCGTATCCCAGCTCGAAATATATTCCATCACTACAAAAAAAGTTACATTTAAGGACGCTTTTTTTTTTTAGTTAACGATACTTAAAAGCGTCCCGATATAATCTAGTGTCGCATTTGAAAGCGTCGGTCAAAGCGTCAGCAAATAAAGAGTCGTCAGGTATATATATACCGACGCTTATGCTAAGCGTCGGTAAAATATATTTTGACGCTTTAAAGCGTCAGGATTTTTTAAAATCCTGACGCTTTAAAGCGTCGAAAAATTAAAAATAATAATAAAGTTTATCATTTAATAAATTAGTTTAATACAATATATGGTTCATATAACGACGCTTTTTGAAGCGTCGGTATTTTCTACATTATAGGGACGCTTGGGGACGTTTACCTCAAGCGTCGTTTAAAAAGTGTCCTTATATTGATATTTTCTTGTAGTGCATCCCGCCCAAGGTACCTAAAAATATTTCCATAAGGGATGGAAAACTATAAAGTTTTTTAGTTGGTACAACAAGCTGATGAGGATAAGTTGCACCGGTCAACGAGATAACAATTAATATTAATAGGATAAGCAGAAAGGTGTACAATGAGCATAATCAATCATAAGTGTTATACAACTAATCTCAGAATCGACTTAACTAAATGAAATGTATGCTACGAATAGTTATGCATCAATTGATATCAAGTACCAACTATATAAGACTCAATTAATAGGTGATTCCACGGACATGTGCCATAAGACCAATTGGGGCAGCTACTACTCGATACCGAATCACGACATGCCGAATTGCGATGACTCTTCCGGAAGAGCTCACCCTATCACAAAGTTGATTAGACCATTCTGGTGGTGAGAGGAGAGCATAGCAACCAGTGGCAAGTTATCATACTCTATGATGAACTGTAGCAGTAGTAAAGAGAGCTAAGTACCATATCTATAATCAACAATGACAATCGCTCCGACTAATATAAATATTACTACTATTACTATTATATAATGTTATCATGAATAAATAAGTTAAGATTTAGCTAGCATACTTCCTACGACAAATAAGACAACGATAAGTGAATAGAATAAAGCATGCTATATTACTTAGCATCTATTATAAGTGAGCTAAGCAAGTCATGAATAATAGTATATATGGGAGATGAGGAAATAAGCAAGTACATGTGTCATCTCAACTGGGATACTAATGCTAGTATACTACATGAATACTATGAACTGTCAATAAACCAAGAGAAGGGTTGAGAGAAATTAACCTATTTGTGAGAGTTTCACTATTTCCACCTCGATTGCACCCACCTCAAATTGCTAATTTAGCTACTATGGCATAATCACGACTCTCAGTCCCTGCTTGGACCAAAAGAGATGCATTAAGGTGACACACTAGACTAGAACACACTAAACGACCAAAAAACCAATAAAAACTCAAGTTTTGAGTTTCTACGATTGATGTTTCGGAACCTGGTCTTGAGGTTTCGGAATATATTGCTAGGTTCTACAGAACTAGAGCCAGCCCACACACTATTTCATTGGGCTAGTTCCAGAACCAAGTTCATGTTCTAAAACCAAACCCTAGGCTGATTTTTCAGCAGTAGTAAACTTCGCGAAGTTCGTGGAGTTGCTACGTCGATTTGACTAGAATCAACTCCAAACCACTTGAGGGAATGGTAAAGCTCCCAAGCGAGATAAAAGAAGCATGAAAAAGCAAATATCCTGGATCAATTTTGAGGATTGGAAGGCTAAACTAAAATCAATGGATTTCTATGAAATCAACCAAGAAAATTTCAATCTATCACTTAGAAGCTCATAGGAGGCCAAGATATTCTCAAGTGAGTACCAATGTTCGGTCTTTATAAGCTTACAGAAAAATGGCTTTGAAAATTCTAGGATTTTCAAACACATTCTCTGAAATCAAGTAAAAAACGACTTCGAAGCTTAGTAAAAAGTTGAAATCTATAAAATATTCATCTAAAAGTAAGAATCCCCGAAGCTAGATCAAAGATAAATAATAACATAACTATATCTTGAAGTTCGTCTAACAAGGAAGCCCAATGAGGTACATCATGCTTCAAGAAATGCCCATTGGGCCCGCTTGGACTCGTACAACAGACCTGCCGAACGGACAAAATTTTTCTTACCCGCAGAAAGCAAAAACATATACCATCATATACAACACATACGAGATATGGGTACTATAAAGCATCAGAATAACTAAACTTTTAATTAAATTAACTATTATAATTTCAACATTTTAACCTAAAATGGTACATGCTCTAGCTTATAGCAAATGTACTCTCTCTAAACCGATCTATAAATGATTTAACTAACTTGTGACACCCTTACCATGATCACGCGCCTCACCGGTGGAAGATGACTCTGAAAAACAACTACAACCATGGGGTGACACTACAACAGAATTAGGTTATAGGGATATATTTTTGGGACACTTTTGTGTATGTGTCCCATTTATATCCAAAATATTTTAAATAAATCTATCAAGGCCCAAATATAAAAGCCCAATCTAACAAAAAGAAAAAGTACCCTGCTTCAACCCATCCCACCCATCCCACTTGGCCTAATTCTTAGAGCGACACATGTTACCCTCCACATCTCCCCTTCTCCCCTCACTCAATCCTCCCAAAACCCTAGACGAACCCCTCCGATCGTCATCTCCACGAGCGCCTTGCACCTCGACCCCCTCCAACTCGTGATCTCCTCCTCTCCTGCGGCCGCATCAAGCTGTCGACACGCGCAAGCTTCGCCACGCCTGATTCTTAGAGCTTCGTCGTCGTCTCCATCTTCTACAAAGCCTGATTCTTAGAGCGGGACGATGAGCACGATGTTCTAGGGTTAGGGTTAAGGTTTGAAGGGCTCTTCGAGTGGTGCTCGCCGTGTTTGAGGTTCGGAAGGGCGGTTTGGAAATAAAGGTATATTTCAGAATATTAGTTGCTAATTGTGCTTCATATATATTAAGTTTCTTAAGTACAACCTATCCCGTTGAGAATTCTAATATTGACATTTCGGTTTTTGGTCTTAATGATTGCACATGACTTGCTCTAGGAACTAAATTATTAAAAAATTAAATCTATGAGTTAAATTATATATATATATATATATTCTCTATTTTCTTACTTTCAAATAGTTTCCATTATCAGACCTTTTTTCTATAGTATGTACGCAAGTAATTAAACCTTTTCTTTTAGTATTTGAATATATTAATGCATAGAACAATGAATTTGGAGAGGGTACCAATTAATTAAACTCAATGGATGTAGACATTGTGAATGTCTTTTCCCATTTTCTCAAACCCTGAGCATCACGAAATTCAAGTTCAATGTACATGATACTAGATTATATGTGCTTCTAGATGAAGCCAATTTGGGCTTTTTAATGAAGCACTTAGGATTATTTAGTATCAATCTATGTTAGGCCCTAGGGTTAGGGTTTGCTCCACCAGCTAGGTGTTACTTTCTTTTAATTTTGGATAATAATCCCTTTCATTTGTTTGTTAGATACACTACTTTTTCTATAACAACCATTGCTTAGTATGTAGTATAGCTGGCTGTTATTCAAATTTGCATCCTTTGCTTCTCCAATAATATACATATTATCTGTATATTTTATGGATCGTTGATGCTAATTATTAATTTTAAAATTTCGAACTATTAGAAATATACAATCACTTCACATATATATGCGGCTATGTTAATGAGGCCAGTGTGCTAATTAAGAAGCCATGCTCTAATTAAAAAGAGAGCACCTAATTAAGCCGCACGTTGGAGCCTAGTCCTGCTGGTCTGTACGGTGAAGGAGCCGCAACTCAAATTGAGAGCAATGCTAATTAATTAAGTGGCATGTTGATGTTCGTACGGTTTGAGAAGAGATCACACCTTCTGTGCTTTAAATTTGTCCAATTTATACTGTTCTGGCGAGGGTACTTTGCTCATTTTGAGTAGTGTTGTTGAATTGATTTATGGATTTTGCCGAACCTTTTGTGCTTTTGTTTCATCTTGTTTTCTCATTTGATAATTACATTAAATGGATAAACAGAGATAATTGATGAACACAATAAACTACTATGACATTGCACTTGAAGCATAACAATTTAACTACATGGATAAGACACTTCATAGCTGAACTTTAACTAGAAATAATCCAATCTCAAACCAGGAACTAAGATAAAAAGTCGTGTAGATAGCGGCACTAATTGCAGCAATAATACTGACAGGAATGCATGCTTATGTTAAAATCTATTCCATCTAGTGAGAATTACTTGTTCAAAAAAAAAAAAAGAGACAGCTAGGTCAGAACTCGATAGTTATCCTAATACAGAGATACTGAATGTATACCATGGAGGAACAAATAAACCAACTCTCTACATCATTATTATGGAAGTATTAAGCATTAGGCCTCCTTTAGCTACCCCTCCGTTCTCTCTGTTTTTGTAGGCTTTTGTAGGCCTCCTTTAGCGAAACTTATGTTTTCTCTGATTCTTTAATCTCAAGTACTATGCAGTTTAATTCACCTTGGGACGGACTTCTCCATTCTTGTTGTTGCTTGAAACGTGCATGTTCTCTCAAAGATGAAAAAAGAAGGAAAAAAAGTTACTACTATGGCTTGGATATACTAGCTATCTTGATAGAACCTTGAAGGTTTTCTTATATGCTTGTTTTCAGTGTTGCTGTTTTAAAAATACAGATTAGCGCTGATATCCATTTATGTCGTAAGGCTTTGTAATTGGATATCAGTTGGTTGTAATGATTGTGAATACATCATGATTATGTTACAGATGCTTCTTTCGAATACCCCTTTGCATTGACTATCTTGAAATTACGTTACAGATGCTTCTTTCGAATACCCCTTTGCATTGACTATCTTGAATGATGTGACATAAGGATTGTAATCACATTCACTTGGCATACAAAACAAGTAAACTTATTTCTTTATTAAGCCTATACTGTTGGAACGATCAAGTTAACAATGCTACGAAGCCAGTAATTAATGCTGTAATTAGTACTTAGTCTTCAAACAGGTGCCTCGTGGAGCTTGTACTGCCAATTGGCATGGTTCTCTAAAACAATTATTTAACAGTGTGATTAAGTAGCATCTGAACCCTCAGAATGGCGAGGAGTAATTTATAAAGTGTTCACATGGTGTAGCTGCTTCTTGAATATTCATGCTTCTTTTATCACTCTATACTTCAATTGCAATCTAAATTTTTGTCTAGAACCTCCATCTCCGTGACCTGGATAAACTCAAATCTCAATGGGAATGACATTTCTTATGACAATAACTATGGATTTATTACAATCAAATGCTAGGGGTGATTGAAAATCTTAATTTTCTCCCTCTTAATAATAACTCAGCACTAATTTCTTCATCCTAGCATGCCATGACTCTCCTGTATGCTTTGATTTCCTTGCAACAATGTCAGTCATGCCTCTGCGATACTTATTCTGTTTTCTATCTCTGTGCAGGAACTCGAGGAGAGAGCAAGGTGGAAGAACCGGTGGCGTAGTGGTAAGGGCACTTCTATTCTTATGTGAGGTTTGTGAGTTGAATTTTCAAGTTTTCTTGTTGTGTTGTTGCACTCTTTTTGGCAGAGTGGGTTCTTGGTTTGGCTGTAAAAAGTGACAGCATTTGGTGGGCTTTTAAAGCTGATGCTGGCACTTTTTTGTTTAGTTTCTTGGCCCAACAATGCTACGAAGGGCACAACACCATAATTGAAGTAAAGTGATTTAATTCGCCCAAATAAGAAGGGAAGTGTTTTTATCACTATGTTAATAGATGCTTATCACTATGTTAATAGATGAGGACATTGGTTGTTTTAGTTTCTGGGAATAAAGAATGTTCTCTAACTACAAATTAGTGTCGATATACTTAGTTGGTTCAAAGTTGCTGATGTTCAGGTTAATAAAGAGGTTTTAGTACTTTCTAATTCCTGTGCTGAACTTGAAGATGTGGTGGAATTAGTGGATTGATGGTGGATTAATTTTTTTATGCAATTCTATTTAGCAGTGTTTGGGGGAACTCTTCCTGATTTCTACTGCATCGTGGGATCCCATTTTTCCTAGCCAAGCCCTCTCCAATTTATCCAATTTCCCCCTTCTCATCTTGCAGCCAACCAGCAGCAGTGGCACCAGCACCTGCAGCAGTTCTTGGGGAGGCTGCACTGAATGCAATTGAGACTCAATTCTAAACTTGAAGTTTATTGGAGTAAAGAAGTGATAGAATCCAGTTGACATCTTCTCTAAGCAGGGAATACAGGTTAGTGATGAAGTAATTTGGGCATTTGAGATTACTATGCTGAAATTCCTGCATACTTAGAAAATTTTGACAATTTTGGATCCCGATCTTCTAACAGCGAAATTGTGGATGTTTGGTTGATTTCCCCTTTTCATCTGGGGAGTTGGGACATGATCCTACTAGAATCCCAGATTAGCAAAATGGAATTTCAGTTTAAGTTAACTATTTTGTATGGTGTCTTGTTAAAATCTTCTTGTGTTCTTGGAATCCTCGACTCTAATTTCTTCTCATGTATATAGCTCATCTATTTTGTACGGTGTCTTGTTGAATTTCTTCTTGTTTGATTTTTTCTTGTTGTCCGAAGAGACGGCTTCTAAATCTTGTATTTAGTGTTAAATATTATATTCTAATATAATATTTAAAATCGGTTATATATTTTGAATAAATTTGAATTAATTTAAATGTTATTCAATGTGCAGGTCCAATTATATAGTCGTGGAGTGGATCAGAATACGTTTATGCACTTTTTAATTTTTGTTGTCATACAATTTTGATTTTTTGTAATTTTCTTTTCTCAATTAGAGAGTTTGGTTTGTTTCGATTACTATGATATGTAAGTGGATATTATTGTTGTGATGTATGGATATTGAATTTTAGTTTTAACATTTTAACTAGAATTTAAGAAATCTTGTTGATTGTTTTTTTTGTATGCGATTACTAAAATTTAATACTAGATGTTTAATAAAAAATTATACTTTTAATGACAATAGGGACACTTATAAAGTGTCACTATGCAAGAAAGATATTACTTTTTTTCTAAATTAGGGACACTTATGTGTGTCACTAAAAACAGCAAAAAGTGTCACTAAATTGCAACACTTTTTGGGGGATATACCGACACTCAATAATGTGTCGCTATATACCCTAGGGACTGCACATATAGCGACACTATAATTAGTGTCGGTGTTTTTGCCAGCAGCACTTTTTCTAGGATTTATATACCATTTTTGTTATAGTGTGAGAACTTAAAAAAAATTTCAATGGGTACAACCGTCGAAAGTGATGCTTTACTCTCACTCGATCCAAAGGAGGCATTAGTATGTACCAAAAGAACTGCTATTACTGTGATAGAATACAATATGAAATACAACTACTATACCTCTAGTGAAATAAACAAGGTGCCATAATGATATAATATTATCATCGGCCTGCATGATTGTCTCAAATTATTTCATCTCTCTAACCAACTTTCTAGTTTGTTATCATTTTCTTATCAAACACCTCACGGAGAGTCGAGGGCAATCGGGCTTCTCTCCAATCGGTAGGCAGTTGGGGTCGAAGGCAATCGGCACCCCCAAGTACGGCATAGAGAGTCGAGGGTAATCAGGTTTCTTCCAAGGTTTGTGGCATAGAGAGTCGAGGGTAATCTGGCTTCTCCCATTATGACACTTTCAGAAGGCCGCTACCTATATCTTAGTTTGCACCCTAATTCCAATGTCTTCTAGGGTTACCCACTAAGTTCTTTCACATTAGTTCAAGTTTGCCTAGATATCTATATTTCATTATATTCCACATAGTAGGTGTGAGAATTCGAATTTTGGAAGTTTGAATTCTGTGTTCCTCTCCCCTTTTACTGTGTATTTGATCTGTATACGTATATATATCTGTATAAGTGTATATATATATGTATACATTGTGTATTTTATTGTTTTAAGTTTTGTTGCGGAGAGAGAACGGCTTAACGGCGCAATTCAGAGTCCGATCCTGATGATCCAAAATGGTAGATTCGATGTCTCGGCAGTGCTGAACGCGATGGCGCAATCCGTTTTGACATGCGACGAACGGATCAAAAGTTATTACATGTTCTTCGCCGAGGGGTCGTATTGTACTTTTTGCAGTTTCGCGATCTGGGCCCTGTCTCTCGCACCGTTTTGCGTGAGTTTGTTTGTGGAGGGGTGTCTGGGCTTTTTGTTCCTGCTGTGAGGGACCCAGGGGCTAAATTCTATTTTTGAGGGGTGTTTTTGCAAAATACACATGTGTATATGTGTGTTGTGTGTATGTGTGAGTGGTGAGTGTGAACCTCACTTCCCCTCTCTCCCTCACCTTCCCCAGCAGTAAGCCCTCTCTTCCCCAGCTCCCCTGCCAGCTCCCCGTGCGCCGCCGGCCGCCGCCGACCACCCCATGGCCGGCGCAACCCCGGCCATCTCCCTCTCGTCTTTTTCTTCTCCCTCTCCTCTTTTTCTTCTTCTTCTTCTTCTTCTTCTTCTTCTTCTTCTTCTTATTCTTCTTCTCCTTCCCTGCGGTGTGCACCCAGGGGGAACCCACGCTTGAGCTCCCCGGAGGTGGCACGACCGCCGGCGACGAGCCCTGCCGCCGGGAACCGCCGAGAGCCGCCGTCGAGCTGCTGCTAGGGCAGCTGCTGGCCGAGGCAGCTGGACCTGAGCCGCCGTCGCCTCCCGCCGCCTTGGAGGGTGCGCGCCGTCACCCTCTGGACCTCCGGCGCCGCCCCCTACCTCCCCGACCGTCGCCGTGCCGCCAGAGCGCCGCCGCAGCCGCCGTGGGCTCAGCCTGGGCAACTAGGGCAGCCGCGGCCGAGCTCCCTCCGCCGCCGCCACCGCCGATCTTTACTGTCGCGGTCACCGGCAGGCCGACGTCCGGCGACCTCCTCTTGCCAGTGCTCGCGTCGCCGCCGGCCGCCGTCGCCGTCCGTTGCCGCGCCGCCGTGCCCTAGCCAACCCGCGAGCTCCCCTTCTTCCCGCGCCGTCGCCGCCGCTTCCTGCCGCCGGCTGAGGTGAGCCCCCTCTTCCTCACCTCCCGCACATCCATCCCTGGCTATCGTTGGCCGTGCATGCCGGCCGGCAGCCGGCCGGAGCTTGCTGCTCCGGCCAGGGTCTCCTTTTGATGGTTTTTGGCCGCGCGCTTGTGTTTTGGCTCCCTGTTGCCTCCCGAAGCTCGGGAAAGTGAGCACGATGATCGCGGCGATGCGCTGATCATCATGCTCACCATAGATTTCGGTTTGGTTGAGCCGTTATGCTGTTCGGCCTTTGTCGAGCATTTTTATCGCATGTGAGCATTATTTTTATGGGTTTTCTGGGCTTGTGACTGATCTTGTCGTAGTGGGGCTGTAAGCACGGCCTCCGTTATGTCGTTACCTATCCGCTGGTGCTTGCGGAAGGTCGTGCGGACGAACGGATTACTCGATCGGCCTTGTTTATTGCTTGTATGTCTGTAGGTATTGCTTGTTTTGTGATTGTGGCAGTGTTGCGACGCTGCGGGCAGCAAGGGAATGATCCTTGAGGCCCTGTGGACTGGTTGTCCAACCCCTCCGCCCTTTGCGGAGATCCGGATTCATTTCCGACGCATTTTTCGATGAAATAGTCGGCGAAACGCGTGTTTCTAGTTGTGCGACTCACTCGCTATTTTCGTTAGTGACTTGGCTTCATCGTTTAGCCTCGTTGGCTGTTCCTCATCGCTGTCCCAAAGTTTCGAGGACAGCGGATGAGTGACGAAGGGTTTCGGTGTAAAATCGGTGCTTTTCGGGAACCCGAAAAGCCGTTTCGGGTGCGTTTATGTTCGTGGCACCCCGAGCTTGTGCTCGTTGTCCTGTCACCTTGTTTTGGTATGGTTGGGGACAGCGATGGACCTGGTTTGGCTGTTGGTACCCCTGTGGAGCTTAGTGTGGTTTCGGGATCGTCCCGGTGGGTTTTTCGGGCGATCCGTCGGTTTCGGGATGTGAGCGCCTTATGTTTTGTGTCGACTTGGTGGACCTTGACCCTGTGAGTCTTTCGTAGGTCCTATCGTGGTTCCCGAGAGCCGTCGGTGTTAGGCTCTAGCGTTTCAGTGGACTACGATGATACCTTTCTATCCCTTCTCCTGCATTTCAGTTATTAGTTCACTTGACTCCCGTTGACTCTACTTATGTGTGCTTGGATAGTAGAGTAGTTGTGGTTTGCATGATTATTGAGACGACCCAGTTGGTCGGTAGTGATTGCCTATTGTTCCGAGCGATCCTCGTTGTGGTTTATCAGTTGCTTCACGGCTCGTTGCCGTTCTGTGGATTGAGCATTCGCATTGATCGTCACAGCTCTTCTAGCACTTCACGTACACCAGCGGTCTGATCCACCGCCTGGGGGTGTTCTTTTTCGGAAAAGGGTCGTTGAGTTGTTCCGACCCGTGAGCCTTGATGCAGTGCGTCCAGAAGGTTTATGTGCCGAGAGATGAGCAGGTGACAGTGCCAGGGATACGTCCCGGTGGCTATGGATTGGGTTTACTTTGTGGTTATCTCCATTGATGTATATACTAGTTGCTTACAGTAGCATAGTTGTTCAGTTGTATGTCAGCCTCATACTTACTTATGCTATTGTTTACCTTATCTATCTTTTGTTCACCCTCGTGCCGGTGTGTACACCTCGCCTTCGTCGGCTTGCGGTACCCACTGGGAGGGGAGACATGTTTACATGTTCTCACCCCCCGCCCTCGTTGTTGTTTTCAGGTGAGCAGGGTGGTGAGAGTCGGGACGCAGCGAGGCAAGCCTAGTTAGTGGTACTAGAGGTCCCGACCTGTGAGGCTTCCCTCTCCAGATTTGGTTACCACCCTTATCCTATATCAGTTAGTTATGGATATGGTTCAGTTACACTGTGGTTGTTTTGTCTAGCATGCTATGGTTTTGGTACAGTTATATTTTGGATGTGCTTTCTTGCATGCTTAGATATTGTGGAATTGGTTTAGTATTGATGTGTGGATGCTGATGCTTTAGATCTATCATTGTTGCTTTATATCGCACATCTTGGATTTCTACCCCTCGTGGTAGCGTTTTCAAATAAAGGTTTTCGTGTGGGAAACAGTTTTCAAATGGATTTCCGATCAATCGACTTTTGAGATTTCAAAAGAGAGTTCTCGTGTGGAGAACAATTTTCAAATGATTCTTAAATGTTTGAGATTAGGGTTTCAAAATAAAGCTTCTGGGTAAGGAGCAATTTTCTAGAATAATCTGTTGTTTGTGCATCGCATCATCCTTCGCCTAAGGACTTGCTTAGATTCATACAGGTTTAAGGACTGTTAGCTGTATGAATCTTATTGAGCTGTTGTGTTGTTGTGATGAATGAATGGTGATTGTGATCCTGTTGTATGTTGTGTACGCCGTGCAAATACAAGGGAGGCTCTGTCCGTGTGTACAGTGGACCCTGTATTTGTGGCGGGTCTGTACGTGGCGCGGGCTAGGCTTTTAAAAAAATTGGCACGTATTTCCGCTTCTAAAACTAGCCCGGGGCGTGACAGTAGGCGTCATCCTAAATTTCATGTCACTATTATATCTCCTAGGTTCCAAGATTTACAAAGTACTCAACTTGCACATAAAGGATACTTTTATTTTGAATATCGCAAAGGGGTTGAAAATCCTATTTTCTAGGTCATGTGCTTATAAGCCCTCGTGACCCTTTAAATCTCATAACATGCAAACGAAACATGTTAGTCTACATTTATAATAATACATGCATGAACAAGAAAACCTATAGACAAAGGGGAGATTAAATCCATTTCGGTGATATTCCCTACCTTTTACTCAAATCCTTATTGAAGATTGTTTTTGATCTCTTTAGAACCCAAGAAACTCTAAAGAAAGAGTTCTAACCAAGTTAGAACTTCTAAATATCCCATTTGGAAAACTCCTAAAAATAAACCATAAAAACTCCAACTCACCTCTTTCTTCTCCAACAAAAGAAATGTGGGTTGAGATAGTTATCTTCTCCCTCTTGGAGCTTCTTGATGCTCTTGACCTTCTCCAAGCTCTCAATAGGATGGATCAAGTGGGATCCAACAAAGAGAAAGTAGGGCTTTCTCCCTTTTAGAGAGAGAAAGAAGAGAGAGAGTGTGTGAGAGAGTTGAGAGTCGAGAGAGGGTTGGCTGTGAGGAGGCTATTCATAGAGGTGACATAATTGCAATTAAACCTTCCAAATAATAGTATTAGCAACCATCGAAAACTTAGAGTTCGTAGAGTTGCGTACCGATACATAAGGAAAGTACCAATACACTTCTCAAGTGTACCTATACCCAAGGGCAGTTCCACAGAATCCAAACGTTGGATTTCACTGCCTTTTACTGCGTACCAGTACTCACCCGTTTCAGTACCGGTGCTCAGAGTTTCAGTAACGGTTTCGGCAAAACCCGAGTGCTTTCTCAGCCATCTCATAGCTAAGTACTGGTACCCCATTCCAGTACCGATACTAATTGTAACACTGCAGGTTTGCAGATTTTTCTCTTCTAAGTCTGTTTTCGTGCCGAAAATACTCTAGCACTTTTCAAACACCATTAAGATTATCTAAATGGTTTTCATTATAATTTCTCACTAGAACTCTGCTATTTGTAAAAGTTTAGTGCATTGCAGCCTCCCCTCCTAAACGAGAGTTTCGTTGGCATAACTTGAAATTCCATACCTCAAGAGGACTATCCGAAAAGATAGGAAAATGCTCCCATATTGTGATCTCAAGCTCCCAAGTAGTTTCACGCTGCTCATGATTGCTCCTCAATACTTTGACATATAGAATAGAGGGATTCCGCAATGCCTGCTCTTGTCTGGTGAGGATATTAATCGGATACTCGTCATAGCTCAAATTATCATGTAAATCTAGTAATGGATAGCTAATGATGTGCATGGGATCGGGTACATACTTGTAGAGTAGGGACACATGGAACACATTGTGTACTTCTGTCAAACTCGAAGATAGCACAATCCAATACGTCACGGGGCCAATTTGCTCCAACACCTCAAATGGTCCAATGCAGCGAGGACTTAATTACCCTCGAATTCTAAATTTCTTTACCCTTTTTGTAGAGGAGACCTTCAAGAACACATTGTCCCCAATGCTAAAGTTCATATTGTGTCGGTTTTTGTCAGAGTAACTCTTCTGCCAATTTTGTACTGTCAACAACCTTCGACTTGCAATGTGAACTTTCTTCTAGGCCTCTTGCACTATATCTGGGACTAAGGTAGATTCCTTGTCGACTTCACTCCAATGCAATGGAGACCAGCATTTCCTTCTATACAATGCTTTATATGATTCCATTCTAATACTCGATTGCAAGCTATTGTTCTAGACAAATTCTGCCATTGGCAAATATTGTTGCCATCTGGTTCCATAGTCAAGGATGCACGTCTGCAACCTGCCCTCGAGAATTTGATTTGTTCACTCAGATTGCCTGTCACTTTGAGAATGATATGCTGTACTAAAATCAAGGTGTGTCCGGAGAGTCTTGCGTAGACTTTTCTAAAACTGCAATAAGAGTCGGGGATCCCGATCCAAAACAATTAATACTGGCTCTCTATAGAGGTGCACGACCTCATCGATGTAGATCTGTGCCAACTTGTCCTCCGATCAAGTAGTGTGGATCGATAGAAAATAAGCTGACTTGGTTAACCGATCTACAACTACCCAAATCGCATCGTAGGCTGCTTGTGATCGGGGCAAGTCCTTGATGAAGTCCATGGCTATATTCTGCCACTTCCAAACAGGTATATGTAAACTTTATAACTTGCTTGCGAGAAGTTGATATTCAACTTTTATTTGTTGGTACAGTAAGCATTGAGCTACATAGCGTTCAACATCACCTTTCATTCTGAGCCACCAATAATATTTTTTTTCAAATTCTTGTATATTTTGGTGCCACCCAGGTGTATTGTGTACATGGAATGGTGTGCTTCTCTTTAGATCTCGTCCCAAATCTTAGGTAATTGGATATACACAATCTAACCCAAAATCGCAAGGCTCTATTGGAGTCCACACTAAAGTCCTCCACACGCCCACACTCAATGTCGGACGGCAGATTTTGGAGTTTCACATCCGATGCTCACTTTTTTTTTTTATCTTTTCCAACAAGGTCGATTGTACTCGAAGTGTCATGAGTTTCACCGGGGTGCTAGATGCAACAACCTCCAACTCGAACCACCGCATCTCCTCTTGTAGCACGACTTGGCTCGTGATCAACATTGTGAGATTTTCTATGGACTTTTGACTTAGTGCATCCGCCACCACATTTGCCTTCTTAGGATGATATAAAATGGCTAATCACCTGCACTGCCTCGGATTCTATTCCTTCTGGGCGAACAAATACTTGAGACTCTTGTGATCGGTGTAAATCTCGCAATGCTCTCCATAAAAATAGTGCTGTCATAACTTCAAGGCAAAAATCACCGTCGCCAACTCTAGGTCATTGGTGGGATAATTCTTTTCATAGCTCTTCAATTGCTAGGAGGCATAGGCTATCACCTTCTTCTCCTGCATTGATATGCACCCAAGACCACATTTCAGGATACATCACTATACACCACAAATTCCTCTTCCGCCGTAGGTAAAGCAAGAACTAGAGCCGATGTTAACATGTCTTCGACAATTAAAAGCTTTCATTGCATTTATGGCTCCAAATAAACTTGGCTCTCTTGTGAATAAGGTGCATGAGTGGAGTGATAATTTTTTAGAACCGTTCCTCAAATAGCTGGTAATACCCTGTAAGGTCGATAAAGCTTCGAACTTTAGTGAAATTCGTAGGCCGGGGCCAATACTTGATTACTTCCACCTCTTTAGGGTCTACCGAAATCCCACTTCGAAAATCACATGCCCCAAAAATATTACTTTTCAAAGCCAAAATTCGTACTTCTTCAGTTTGGGAAATAGTTTTCTCTCTCGAAGAACTTGCAAGACCTCTTTTAGATGCTTTTCATATTCTTCATTATTTCGGGAGTAAACCAAAATGTCGTCAATGAAGACCACAACACGGTCTAAGAAATGCTTAAAGACGTGATTTATAAGATTCATAAAGGCCACCGAAAATTTGGTGAGCGCAAACGGCATGACGATAAATTCATAATGACCTTATCATGTCCTAAATGTCGTTTTGTGCATATTCTCTAGCTTGATACTCACTTGATGGTATCTTGACTGAAGATCAATTTTGGAATACACTTGGAACTCCCAGTAGCTAATCAAACAGATCATCAATGCGCGACAGTAGATACTTATTCATTATTGTGACTTTATTAAGTTCTTTGTAATCCATGCACAACCACAAGAATCTATCATTCTTTTTTACAAATAGCACCGGGGCTCCCATGAGCACACAGTCGGCTTGATAAAATCCTTCTCTAACAAATCTTGCAATAGAGCTTTAAGATCTCTTAACTCTGCCGGTACTTTGTGGTAGGGTGTCTTAGATATGGTACAGTCCCGAAAACCAAGTTAACTACAAACTCAATCTTCTTATCTGATGGCATCCCTGGTAACTCCTTTAGGAACATATTGGAAGCTCTCGGGCTACAGGGATGCCCTCGAGCACCGGAGACTCTGCTCGGTTTTTCACCACATTGGCCAAGTAGGCCATGCATCCACCATTGATCAACTTTTTGCCTCGGGGCATGGAGACAATCATGGCAAAAAGCGAGCTTCTATAATCCCGGTAGCCAAAATCCTTTTGCCTTGGTTCTTGAAAAATAATAACTCGATTCCCACAATCGATAGTAGTATAGTATTTAGAGAGACAGTCCATCCCTAGCACAATGTCGAAACCCTTCATATGTTTCAACATGAAAATATTCACTGGCGTGATCCAGTCGCCTATCCACAACAGACAGGTAGGGCAATAGTCGGAGACGCAAAATACATGGTCCGAAACTTTAACTCACTTAGTATGTGTGGCCTCTATGATGCTATTCCAATAAATAAGAGCAAATATTCTACTTTTAAATAAATGTGATATACCTATATCAAACAATGCCCTATTTCTTATATCATTTAGTAAAATAATACCTGCCACGATGTTGTAGGCGGCTGGCTGATCCTCCACCTATGTGGCAAACACCCGGCCACCAAGTTCCTGTCGAGTCCTATCAGGCTATCGCGACATAGAGGGAAACTCGCATGAGGTGGTAGTAGGTGATGCCCCTGAAGAGTGATTGGGTGGATGGAACAGAAGCTGAAGACGGGGCCGGTGATGCACCTCTAATAGCAGTCGACCACCTTGTGGCCCATCTGACCACATTTGTAGCATCTCCTCTCCCACTACTCGCATTGCTAGGGCCGATAGGTTCCGCCATAGATCACGTATCGAGATCGGGGTCGTGAAGCATAAGACCTGTGCGACTATGATTGCGAATGCGAGTGCTTAGGAGGCCGCTTGAAACTCGATTGGCCCCCAGAACCGCCTGAGGACCACTTTTTTCTCCTTGCTTTTCTCGAAGGCCTCGTGCCTCATGCACATCATGGACTCGCCCCTTTCCAGGTGTGGTCGACAACTACTTCAAAGGTTTGCATGTTGAGCGATTGGACCATCTTGTAGATCCCCAGTCAAAGGCCACGCTCAAAGCACCAGGCTTTGTTTCTCTTATCCCGTACAACGAACGGGATGCAACTCACGATGTGGGAAAACTCCTGCTTGTACTCTTGCACCATATGGTTCCCCTAGCATATGCTTTTAAAATTCTTTCATTTGCTACTTGATGCCATTAGGGAAATATGATTCAAAGAAAAAGCCCCCAAAACTCCTCCCATGTCAGGGGTGGCAAGGTGGTAGATCGCTTGGCTTCTCTGTCTTTTACTACCGATTGGCCGTCTTGTCCAAATAGCAGACAACTAAGTGGACCTTGTATCGTCCAGAATATAGAGATCATCAAACAACATCTCCACTGAGTCGACCCATGACTCAACTACCAATGGATCCGTACACTCGTTGTTATAGATCTGCAAGTTGAACTTCCAAAAATTAGGGAGACTCTTCCGAGCTCACTCCTGCTATGCCTCTAGAGCTATATGTGTAGTGAACCGCAATTCGGAAGCATATTGAACTTTGGCCAAGTTGGACAAAGTTTAGTTCAGGAGTAAGTTGAACGTGTTTAGAATTGAGTTCCGAGGGTTTCGAAACGATTAGAAGTGGATTTGGTGAGTCCACGTTGTGTCCCGAGAGTGTTGGAATGATTAGAGAAAAGTTGGAAGATTTTTGAGATACGATTGTATGTTGGAATATAATTATTCCGTAAGGGATAAACTATAATTCTCCAACTTGGAAAGTATTCTTATGTGTGGAAGAGTTTCGGTTGTGTTATATTTGATTTGGAGAGAAAACAGAATGAAAAACGGAGTTTTAGAGCGAAAATGAGAAGCAAATAAAAAGGCTGAAATCATTGTTCACAGTGTCCGAGTCCGGACCCTGGGATTGGGATCCGGACCCCAGCTGCGAAAATGCTGAAATTGCTTACAGGTTCCGGACCCGGGATGCAAGGTTCGGACCCCACGGACCCAGAAACTCCAGAATGGGGGTATTTTGGTCATTTCATGTGGTAGGCTTATGACGGAAGGTTGGGGGGTTGTCTTCTTCATTTTCCCTCTTCTTCCTCTACTTCTCCTCTCCCTCTCCTCTACTTTCTCTCTCTAGAGACCTCTCCAAAACATGGAGACATGAGAGATTTGAGCTTGGAAAAGGCTTCCAAGGTGGGGAAAGAGCTTCTTGGAGCAAGAATAAGCTAAAGGAGCTTGGGCAAGAGGTGAGTTCTTGATGATTTGGGTTTAAACCTTGAAATTGATCTCTTGTTTTGAGGTTTTTGGAAACCCTTGGCAATCTAGACCATAAATGGTGGGGATTGGCCATGTGATTTTGGGCTCTTACATGCATGCATGTAAACCCTAGGTTGAAAGAGGAATTTTTTTATGGAGGGGTTTAAAAATATTTTGACCCCATAGAACCCTAGTTGGGGGTTAGTGGAACATGTGGGACAACTCCATTTTGAGTGATTCCAAGAGATGGGATCGTTATGAGTTCAACTCGGATTAACGAATCCTTCATGTGTGTTAGGGCAAGGAGCTTGAAGACTAAGCTTTAGGCCAAGAAAAAGAGCCTAATTGCAAGTGTCTACAAGCAATTAGGGAGCTTTGTGAGGTGGGTTTGTGTTTACCGAAGTGATTAGGTCACTTCTATGTCGAAAGAGTAAAGTATAATTTATTTTACTTGATGCATGTAATGGTAGGTTAATTGGTAAGTGGTAAATATGAATGTGTAGATCATATGATGTTAATACCATTAACTACCATGGATTGGAATTGTAGGCATGTGGAACACATAGATACAAATGGACATGTGTATGCCTAGGTGTGAACATAGCGGTGAGCTAGTTTTCTCTACATGATAGAGAATTTGACATGGGGTTAAACAAGGGCTAGAGGCCACGTAAATTGGAAATCCTAGGTGTCGACAACTAGGATAAGAAAGAACTGTAATGTGCATGTTGCCATTGGGTGTATATCCAAGAGATTTGAGCCATGGGCTCACCTTGCATGTAAGAGAATTCGAGTATTTCATAATATATATATATATATACTTGAAAGATGATGCATGCATGTTAAACCTAGTGTCATTGAACATAGGTTGGAATGTGTAATGAACCTAGTATCATTGAACATAGGTTGGAATGTGATGGTACTTAACCTAGTGTTACTAAACATAGGTTGGAATGTGATGGTACTTAATCTAGTGTTACTAAACATAGGTTGAAATGTGATGGTACTTAACCTAGTGTTACTATACATAGGTTGGAATGTGATGGTACTTAACCTAGTGTTACTAAACATAGGTTGGAATGTGATGGTACTTAACCTAGTGTTACTAAACATAGGTTGGAAAATATAGTGGTAGGCTAACCACTTGGACATGAGAATATGAACCTAGAAGTGGTTGGTAACATAGGGTAATGATGAACCCTTGAGATGTGGAAAGTGGATTCCGGAATCCCAGAACTGATGACTTGTGGATGATCTTGGTATCAGCTGGTGGGTGCGACTATTTCGCCGCCAAGAGGCTGGATACCTGAGGCGAGTGCGACGATTCGCCGCCCGGTGATTGAAGTCATTGTTCGGCGAGTGCGACGGTTCGCCGCCGGGTGACTGAAGCCATCGTTCGGCGCGTGCGACTATTTCGCCGCCAGGTAGTAAAGTCAAGAGGGGCGGTGGCCCAAGGATATTTGACTCTAGAATGAGTCGGTTAAGGTTTGACTAAAGTAAGTAAACCTTAGTTGGGCGGTGGCCCAAGGATATTTGACTCTAGAATGAGTCGGTTAAGGTTTGACTAAATTAAGTAAACCTTAGTTGGGCGGTGGCCCAAGGATGGTTGACTCAAGTGTGAGTCGGTGAAGGTTTGACTGAAGTAAGTAAACCTTAGGAGGGTGGTAACCCGTTAATGATTGACTCGAGAGTGAGTCATGTACGGCTTAGCTAAGGTAAGTGAACCTTAGGAGCAGATTGATTATGAAATGGGTAGTGGAATAGCAGTGAAAAATATATTGCATGGATTTCATTATCGCATTTGTTGAAACATAAGCATGTTTACTTTTTGCACATAGTAGAGTTATATGCTTACAGGTTAGGTATATGTACTAACCCATGCTTATATGCTTCCTTTGGACCTGGTGGGTCGAGCTCCTCTCTTGGGTGGCCTTACCCACTGGGAACTATTTTATATAGTTCTCATTCCACTATTTTTCAGGTCCACACGTGAGCAGCGCGGCGGCGTGAGGGAAGGGCGTAACTCAGTAGTTAGCGTCCTACCACTGTGACCAGAATAGAAGTACCCTCTACTGCGTAGTTTAGGGGTATTCAAATAAAAGGAAATGTAATAATAATTCGATTGTATTTGGAAAGAAAGAACAAAGACGAAAAATGTAATATGTGGTTGTATTGCGAATGCTTGTAATAGCATAGTAACTTATGATGCTTTCCTTATGCAATCTATGTATGAATTCTGTTCCTGTTTGGAACCTCTTGAATTGTACTGGTTGTGACGCCTTGGACGTACAGGGGAAATGTCACGCCCCGGGCTAGTTCAAGATGCGGAAAAACGTGCTAAATTTTTTTTTGAAAAGCCTAGCCCGCGCCACGTACAGACCCGCCACAAATACAGGATCCACTGTACACACGGACAGAGCCTCCCCTGTATTTGCACGGCGTCCAACAACAAATAACAGGATCACAACCACCATTCATTCATCCCAACAGCACATCAACACAACGAGAGATTCATACAGCTAGCAGTCCTTAACCTGTATGAATCTAAGCAAATCCTTAAGCGAAGGATGATGCAATGCACAAGCAACAAACATTCTAGAAAGCTGCTCCTTACCCAGAAGCTTTATTTGAAACCCTAATTTCAAACATTCAAGAATCATTTGAAAACTGTTCTCCACACGAGAATTCTCTTTTTGAAATCACAAAACCGAGCAATCAGAAATCCATTTGAAAACCGTTTTCCACACGGAAACCTTGCTTTACGACGCTACCACGAGGGGTAGAAAACCAAAATGCTCGATAAATGAAACGACTGAAAAACAAGGATACAACCAATCAATCCAAGCATGCTATCATCACATAATCATAAGGAGTAAATTCACAACACATAAGCATGCTAGAGTAAGCTCAAAGAATAACTGAACCACAAATGACATCTAATAGGCGAAAGTAGGGTGATAACCAAATCTGGGGATGTAGCCTCACGAGTCGGAACCTCTAGAGCTACTATCTAGGCGTGCCTCGCAGCGTCCCGACACTCACCACCCTGCTCACCTGAAACCTGCAATGGGGGCGGGGGGTGAGAACATGCACGCATGTCTCCCCTCCCAGTGGGTACCGCAAGCCGACGAAGGCGAGGTGTACACACCGGCACGAGGGTCAACAAAAGATAGATATGGTATACAGTAGCACAAGTAAGTATGAGGCTAACATACAACTGAAATAACTATACTACTGTAAGCAACTAGTATGCATCAAAGGAGATAACCACAATGTAAACCCAATCTATAGCCACCGGGACGTGGCCCTGGCACTGTCACCCTGCTCAATCCAACGGCACCATCCATCCCGACGCAATGCTCGGGGCTCACGGGTCGGTAGAAATTCACGACCCTTTTCCGGAAAAGAACACCTCCACACGGTGGATCAGACCGCGGTGTACGTGAAGTGCGGGAAGAGCTGTGACGATCGTTGCATATGCTCAATCTACAGAACGGCAAAGAGCCGAGAAGCAACCAATAAACTACAACTAGGATCGCTCGGAACAACAGGCGATCACCTCCGACCAACTGGGTCGTCTCAAGGAACATGCAAGCCACAACTACTCTACTATCCAAGCACGCATATAAGTAGAGTCTACGGGAGTCAAGTGAACTAATAACTGTAATGCAAAGGAAGGGATAGAAAGGTATCACCGTAATCCACTGCTCTCGGGAACCACGACAGGACCTACGAAAGACTCACAGGGTCAAGGTCCACCAAGGCGACACCAAACACAAAGCTCTCACATCCCGAAACCGACGGATCGCCCGGGAAACCCACCGGGACGATCCCGAAACCACACTAAGCCCCAGTGGGGTACCAAACAGCCAACCAAGTCCCTCGCTGTCCCCCGAACACACAAAACCAAGTGACGGGACAGCGAGCACAAGCTCGGGGTGCCACGAACATCAAACGCACCCGTACGGTTCCAAAGAAGAAAAAGACAAGATTGAAACTTAAAGACTCAACGTATCAATTCAACGATGCTGGTACGTTTAAATAACTTGAAATGGTGATTTATGAACATTACAAGTGTGGGAAGACATTAGAATGATAAAAAATGATTTAAATATAAAAATTGAGTTTTCCAATTATCAGGATTCCGGACCCTGAAGTGAGGTCCGGAACCCGTAACGCCTCCTAGCTGACACGCCGGGAGGGTCCGAACCCTGAGGGCTGAGGTTTCGGATTATGAACGCTGGAGATTTTTAGAATCCGGACCCTGCACCCAAGGTCCCGGACCCCGAACCGTCGCGATTTTTTGAAATATATTTTTGTTTCAAATCCTACTCTATTCTAATGGTCTCCTAAACCTTATAAATAAGATGGTAGATTTGTTTTAAAAATATTTTTGCAACCTAAATTGATTCTAATTGACTTCAAACCTATTAACCAGTTTTGCAATCCTAATTTGATTCAATAGCTTCCAAAACCTATAAATAAGATGTGGGGATGTCTCTAAAATGTGTTAAGCATAGATTAACTTTTTAGAACCCTTAGAAAAGCTTGGTGAGGTAAACCGTTTTTCCTCATCTTCTACATCAAGGTTCTCTCAAAATTGATTCATAGTGCCCTAGATCTTTTAATTTTCTTCTAGAATCAATTTGAGAATTGCTTATAGATTATCCCACATATCATATCATGATATTCTAAGTAAGGAATCACCATCAAAGTTATTCCGTTATGCTCCGGACGGAGTGGCATCGTGATTCGGCGTGATCAAGACGGTTTCGTGGGATTCGAATCGTGGTGCTCGAGGATTCAGTGACTCAGTGGATTCGAAAGTGGGCGTGATGGACAACCCGACGGCGTGCTGCGAGATCCGTAGGAGATAAAGGAGAGGTTAAGTCCGTGGAGTCGGTAATCCAACCTTGTAATCTTTATTCTTATGGATTGTTTTTCGTTGTTGGTCCGTGGGTTTTTTCTCTCAATGGTGGAGTTTTCCCACGTAAAATTCCTCGGTGTGCTTATTGTATTTCCGCATTTATTTTTATTACATTGAGATTTTTGTGGTTTGGTACCCCAGTTATACCTATTCACCCCCCTCTAGGGTTATTGATAGTATCTAGATAGATCCTTAGGGTTCCCATAACTTACAATTGGTACAGAGCCACCCTTTCCGATGTTTGTTTTATCTCAAATTAGAACTTTTATGCAAACACATTTCTTTCCTCTTTGATGAATCCCTTAAGTCCATCTCATAATCCGTTTACATCTTTGATAGCTTTTTTGGAACCTTTAATTACTTTTGAGATTTGATTTTTAAGTTTATATGAATTAAAAATCTTTGTAAATTTTATCTACATCATGGTGATTGTGGTAGTGATATTTTTAATATTTATGAAATTAATAGGGATTAAAGAAGTCTATGTGAATGCATCAACGTTCAGCACAAACATTGTTTTCATTGCAATTGTTGTGTTTTTCCATATATCACAAGTGGTTTTTTAAAAGTTGAATCAAAATCTAAACATGTGTTTTCTTGTGCTTCGATTTTTGATTTCCTTTTAAACTCTCCTCTATTTTTTGGTGTTTTTTTTTTTTGGCAATTTTTGACAAAAAGGGAGAGAGGTGATTGATGATATGAAAGTTTTTATAAAAGAAAGGGGGGGGGGAGATCAAAAAGGATAAGTTTTTGAAACTTAGACGCATGAACAAAAGGGGAGAGTTTTTATATTTTTACTACTAACTTGTTCGTGGAGAAATTTTTCTGCAGGTCTTTTACGACTTCAAGACTCCATATATGTCTACGTCACAGAGTTTGTTTTAAGGAGTTACAAAGTTTGTATTTTGAGTATAGTTGGATCCTTTCACGCGAAAAGTGTCACCCCGCCCCGCCGGACCTTAGCACCAAATAGGGTAAAAGGAAAGCCGCGCCGAGCGCTTGCACCAGACCCACCGCCGAATGGACAGAGCTCCCCATTTTGATCTAAGGGCGAAAAAATCGGAAGCACCAACTCCTTATGCTTCCGATAGCATAATAGCTCTACTCTTCAAATAATACCTGAGCCTTGCTTATAACATTGAAGATATTAGGCCAGTATTTTCGAAAGATCACATCACACCGTTGTTTTCCAATATGCCAGCAAATAATAAAGATCAGAGAAATATCGTCTTGATAATGTAGAGAATCCTAGAGAAAAAGCATCCAGTCAAGAAGGGAAGCAGGCTTAGATTCAAATTTGTGACATACTAGAGAAGCTATCCAAATTGCTCGAGAGAAATCACAAAACAATAGAAGATGTTTAGCAGTTTCATCATGTAAGTTGCATAAGGGACATAGCGAATTCCAAGCAGGAATTCTTTGTTTGATAGCCACATTCGTAGACAGTGTCCCCTACTAAAGCTGGCCAAACTTTTTTTTTTTTAATATGAGGGATGATCATGTGGCATTTTCAGATGCATTTCAGCCCCCTCTTAATATCATGTGTTTGAGAAGAAGAGGGCCTATCTAAATGGCCTGCAAGAAAATTGTAAGCAGATTTAGTAGTAAAACTTCCTGTATTAGAAAATTTTCAAATAAGTTTATCTCGTCCTTCCGTAGCGCACATTGGATGTTTTATTCGGATAATTTCATGCGTCAAAAAGGGCTCAAAGATTGAATGCAGTTTAATAATATCCTATTGGCCAGTACTGATTACATCGCTAACTTTATAAGTATTTTTTGGTAATAGAATATTATTAAGAGGAGTTGAAGGATCCAAGGATCTTCCTTTATAAGAATAGAAGTGCCATCAGCAATTTGCCATACTGCTCTCAACTTATCTCCCGTAGTAAAAAGGGCCCGTCAAAGATTTGTAGCTGCCTTTGGTTTTGTTGCTGACCAAAAAGATTTGGAGTTTAAAATATTTGGCTTTAGTGATTTGAACCCAAGGAATAGAGGGTTTAGAGAATATGAGCCAACCCATCTTCATGATAAGAGCTTTGTTGACATAAAACAGGTCTTTGATTCCAAGTCCCCAAGCAGATATAGGACGGCAAAGAAACTGCCAAGATTTATAGTAAATATGTTTATGACCTTTTATGAATCCCCACCAAAAGTCTCTTATAAGTTTGGAAATTTTCTTTATAGTCTTGTTAGGGAGCAAAGTACTAGACATATAAAAGATGGGGATGGAAGAAAGTACTGATTTGATCAATATGAAGCGACCGACATGTGAGAGGCATTTAGATTTCCATGTAGCCAGTTTGGATTTAAACTTGCTAACAAGAAAGCGATAAGTAGAGGCCTTAGAGAGAGGGGCCAAAAGCGGGTTTCCCAGGTATTTGTCCGCATAAGACATACATCAAATTTGAAAAATATCAACAATTTTCTTTTTAGGATTTTCATTGACATTCCGGCTAAACCATATAGCAGACTTGGAGTAATTAATTTGCTGCCAAGAAATAGAGCAATAGACATCTAGAGCTAACTTGATAGCAGAAGCTTCATCCATAGATGCGGTACCAAATAGCATCAAGTCATCGGCAAACATAAAATGGTTTAGATGGGGAGCAAATTTGTCTACTCTATAACCTTGGATAATGTGAAGAGATTGAAGATGAGACAGGATTTGAGATAAAGTTTCAGCCCCAATAATAAAGAGAAAAGAAGAGAGGGCATCCCTGTCGAAGCCCTCTTTTTGGTCGGAAAAAGCCATCGTGTCTTCCATTGATATTAAGAGAATTGGTGACGGAGGAAATGCATGCATCAATTAAAGCTATGAAGTTCGTAGGAAAACCCATAAGATTCATAGAGTAGAGAATAAATCTCCAATCCATCATATCGTATACTTTGGACATGTCGATTTTGATTGCAAAGGCCCCTCCTTTCTTTTGTCAATTTTAAGGAGTGAAATATTTCTTGGACCAAAGCATAATTTTCAACAATTGATCTACCGGGAACAAATGCATTCTGAAAAAAGAGAGATAAGTTTGTCCATAAAAGGCTTCATTCTATTAGCGAGCAGCTTAGCTATTATTTATAAAGAGTGCTACATAAGCTGATTGGTCGATAGTTTGAAGGAGATTCCGGGTTTGAGTTTTTAGGCACAAGGGTAATAATGGTTCTGTTTATAGAATGAGGCATAGTCCTTTGTTCAAAGAAAAGAACTACTAATTGGTAAATATCGTCTTTGAATAGTTCCCAATTTTCTAGGAAGAATATTGCAGTAAGGCCATCAATCCCAGGCGTTCTACAGGAGGTAGAGAGAACAAAGTTTCCTTGACTTCATTTATAATCGTTTAGAATTACACAGGAATATTCATGTTTATGCTTCTCCTTTTTTCGTAAATCTCACAAGGTTGGGTTTATTGTGGTGTAAAATCTGGAGTTGTTTTTTGAAGAAACAGCTGAAAAGACATGTTTTGCTTCACAAATGTACTGCACATTGAGGCTACGTAGTGCATTAAAGCTTTGAGTTGAAAGGCTTAAATGTCAGGCAACTCCTGAATCTTTTCTCGGTGAGTTAGGGCCTGTTTGGATGTGAGAATAGTTTAGAATTTTCTTTTGTGATTGTTACCTAGGATTATGCACTTGCTCCTCATAAGGTCCTTACATCTATAATTTATTAGAATGATACATTTTACCAGTAAAATGTTTTAGCTTGTTATAAGAAAATGACTTGAAGGAAGAATACAGTATGCTACGATAGGCCTCCAATCATATTCCATACATGTAAAATCCTAGACCTCAAACCGGGGTTAAAAATCAAGTTAATAATAATTTAAAAGTATTTTATTTTTCGATATGTATTCAAATCATGGAGAAATGATTCTAGAAAATTTGATTCACGTGAAATTGATTAGGAATTGAGTACATAAAGTGAAAACTAAAATTGCTATATATCGCACATATGCTCATTTTGAGAGCAACGTTAACAAGATTCTAGGCATCAAAATGAGATGAACCTCTTTCTATGGAAAGGATAACGAGTTAACTTTTGAATGCTTTTTAAATTTTAGAAATTTGACTTCAAATGAGATAGATATCGCAATCTTTCTAATGGCGTTGGTACAGTCTTGAGCTGCCACTCTATTTGAAAATTTTGGCATTCTCAAGAGCATTTTGGTAATTCTAGAAATTTTAAAAAATAAAAATTCTACTAGTGCTAGATATACATTGGCTCAAAGCCAAATAAGCCCACTTATCCCGCATGAAATGGCTGCCTTTAAAGGACGGGTTTGAATGAAGAGGAGAAAACCCTATTTCACTTCTCTTTCTCCTCTTATCTTTTCTTTTGTCTACCTGCCTTTTCTTTCTCCCCTTTGAGCAACCTAAGAAGCTCTTTATCCTTCAAATCTAAGTGATTTGGAAGAAAATCCTTTTGAGAATAATCTTCACCAAGCTTAAGATTTTTACTTTGAAGAATCAAGAATGGCAACCTAGTGGAGAGTGCCTTCTTCGGAGATATTGAGTGGTGGTCGCTCGATTATGTGAAGTAGGTATTGGCCGCATGATATGTTATATGAAGCAAGCATGGGCTCATGACTTAAGGGTCAGAGTATGATTGGGTTTATGTATTGCACATAAATAATATGTGGGTGGTGGTCATCTACACAATAATTTAATGATAGAAAATAAGACACCCATTTGCTTATGTCGTATTGTATAAACTGAAGTCTTTAATACAATTTTCAAAAACTTGATGAATTTCTATGTAATTGAACCATTTTTAATGAAATAAAATCACCATTTTCGAGGTTTGGCAGTGCTCCAAGTCATGAGAGGGACTTTTCTGTAATAATGTGTCACGCCCCGGGCTAGTTTAGATACGGAAAGCGTACCATTTTTTTTTGTTGAAATACCTAGCCCGAGCAACGTACAGACCCGCCACAAATACAGGTCCCTCTGTCCACACGGACAGAGTTTCCCCTGTATTTGCACGGCGTGCCATCATACATAACAGGATCCCAAACATCATCCATTCATCCATACAAACAACATTCACCACATACAGCTAACCATCCTTAACACCTGCATGAATCTAAACAAATCCTTAGGCGAAGGATGATGCAATGCACATTACACCAAATCATTCTAGAAAAGTGCTTCTCACCCAGAAGCTTTATTTTGAAACCCTAAGTTCAATCATTCAAATATCCTTTCGAAATCCGTCCCCCACACGAGGACTCTCTTTTGATAAACCAAAACCAAACGATCAGAAATTCTTTTGAAAGCTGTTTCCCACACGGAATCCTTATTTTGAAATCCGGCTACCACGAGGGGTAGGAACCCACGATAAAATAATATCACAAGCTTACAATAAAACATAGATATTCAACAATCAACGTAACTGAACCATACTATAAACACAAATCTATTATAAGAGAGGGTCAGGGTAAACCAAATCTGACGAGGTACTAGTCGGGACCTCTAATGCACGCTAGCTACTCGCGTCTCACCACGTCCCGACTCACACCACCCAGCTCACCTGAAAACAACAACGATGGCGGGGGGGTGAGAACATGATAAATCACGTCTCCCCTCCCAGTGGGTACCGCAAGCCGACGAAGGCGAGGTGTACACACCGGCGCGAGGGTCAACAAAAAGATGGATAAACAAGAACAGTAGCACAGGTTAGCACAAATAACCAGATATGAAAAGACTAAGCTACTGCCGATAAGAAACACATGCATCAAATGTAAGTAACCACAAATAATACCCAATCACCACCAGGCCACATGGAACGCACCGCAGACCATGGCACTGGCACCACACGCTCAACTGTCCACACATAACCTCCGCAGATGCACGTGCCAAGAGGCTCACGGGTCGGAAGCGCGCGACCCTTTTCCGAAAAAGAACACCCAAGCGGTGGCCAAACCGCTGGTGTACGTGAAGTGCTAGAAGAGCAGTGACGATCGACGCTATATGCTCAAACCACAGGACGACAACCAGCCAAGAATAGCAACTGATAAACGAGTAAACGAGGATCGCCGAAACAACAGGCAATCACCACCGACCAACCAGGTCATCACAAAGAATCATGCAACCAAACTACTCTACTAATGGCAAGCTCACATAAGTAGAGACAACAGGAGTCAAATGAACTAGAAATAAGGAATGCAAGAGAAAGGGATAGAAATGTATCACCGCTAGTCCACTGAACCGACTCCGGATCGAAGTACCCACCTGTACAACAGAAGAGCCTAACACCGACGGCTCTCAGGGACGTCGACAGAACCTACACAAAGTACTAGCAGGATCAAGACCCACCGAGTCGACACAAACACATATGCTCACAAGCCCAAAACCGTCGGATCATCCGGAAGACCCGCCGGAACGATTCCGAACCCAAACCAAGCCCCAGAGGGGTACCAACAAACAAACCAAGCCACCCGCTGTCCTCAAACACACCAAAGAAGGTGGTCGGACAGCGAACACACATCCGGGGTGTCACAAACACCAACGCGCCCGAAAACAGCTTTTCGGGTTCCCAAAAAGTGCCAATTTGGCACCGAAACCCTCCGTCGCTCATCCGCTGTCCTCAGAACTTTGGGACAGCGAAGGAGAACAGCCAACAAGGCTTTACGACGAAGCCAGGTCACTCACGAAACCAGCCAGTGAGTCGCACGACCAAAACGTGCGTTCCGCCGACTATTTCGTCGGAAAACGCACCGGAAATCAAACCGGATTTCCACGAGGGTGCTACGAGTCTGGACAACTAGTCCACTGGGCCTCGAGGGTCATGCCCTTGCTGCCCGCAGCATCACCATGCTGCCACAAGTACCAACAAGCCCAAACAAGCAACATAAATACAAATAAAAGCAATAAATGGGCCGTTTGAGCACTCCGCTCATCCGCACAACCCTCCGCGAACACCAGCATACAGGGAATGATGCAGCGGAAGCCGTGCTCACAGCCCGAAGCGACAAAGATAGTCGCGGGACTCAAACAGCCCAAGAAAACCACACAAACATACAATAAAGGGCTCGATTCACAAAAACCAGCGAAGCGGGGCACCCTTGCTGTCAACCGAGGTGAGCACGATGATCAGCGCGTCACCGCGGTCATCATACCCCCCCTTCCCGAAGATCGGGAGGCAGCAGAGGGCCCGGAACAGCGCACCACCAAGAACCAGCCCTATATTTGGGCCTGGCCGGAGCAAGCAAGCTCCGGCCGGCGGCCGGCGGCACGACAGCGCGCGCGCGGGCCCAGGTCGGGTGCGGGGGTGGTGAGGAACACGGCGCTCACCTTGGCTGGCGACGGGAAGCGGCGGCGACGGCACTGGAACAAGCCGCGCTCTCGGCCGAGGCTAGGGCACGGCCGAGCAGCAACCAACGACCACGGCGGCGGCGGGGATGGCGAGCGCCGGCATCGGAAGGCTGCCGGACGCCGAACGGCGGGCGGCCGCGACGGGGGAAGGCGGTGGCGGCGGCGAAGCAGTGCTGCTGCCGCCCCAGACCCGAGTTGGCCCCGTTCAGCCGCGGCGGCCACCGGCGGCACGGGGAATGGCCGGGGAGGTGCAGGTCGGTGGCGGTTGACCCCCAGAAGCCGGGGCTCCACACCCAAGGCGGCGGAGGGTGGCGGTGGCTCGGGTCAAGAACCCGCAGCCCGCACCAAACGCAGCAGCGGCAGCAGCAGCAGCCACGCACGGTGGCTCGGCGGTGCGCGGCGACGACGGCGGGGCCGGGAGTCGCCGGCGGTCGGAGGGCAAGCCCGAGGGGGTCCCAAAGCGACGGGGTCCTCCTCGCAGAGCTCGGCCAGAGCAGGACGTAGAAGAAGAAAAGGAAGAAAACATGAGAGGGAGAACTCCGGCCGACCAAGGACAGACCGGCGGCGGTGGCGGCGCTCGGGGATGGAGCAGGAGGAGGAGGATAGTCGGCTGGGGGCTAGGGCACAACAAGAATAGGGTTAGGGTTAGGGTTTTCCCAACACACACACACATGCACTTATATATAAGTGTACACAAATGCAACAAGGTCCAAGAAAACCCTACATATTAACACAAGCCCCTCACAGCGCGTGTAAAACGCGTAGACACCCCTCCACGTCTGATTTCACGCGAAACGGTACATGAAATATGGGCCCTTTCGCGAAAACACCAAAATCGGACTTTCGACCCCACGGCGATGATTTAGCGATATCCTGCGATCCGACCGTCGGATCCATGAACGGATCACGCCATCGCGATCAGCACTGCCGGATCATCGAACTCACGATTTTAGATCACCAGAAACGGTCGTCAATTCGCGACAAAACCCATCCCCTCACGATCAGCCAATAGCTCGCACACACACGAACCAAAAGTTGCGTCAAAATCGCCCGATACGCGAAATTGAATCCACAACACCCCAACACAGACATCCTCACGCAGAAACATCCCTACTCACGAAGTTTCACGCAAAACGGAGCGATGAATACTTCTAAAAAGCATAAACATCAATGCACAAAAACTCTTCCAACGATAAAACTCATTTTCCTCAAAAACCGTGCATCAAATATGAAAACCAATAGCACCATTGGTTCCAGAATAGTCGAGACATAGAAAACGAGCTATTGGAGCGCCAGAATCGAAATTCAATTCGCGTCCGGAGCCCTTCACTTTCCTCGGCCAATTCCGGAAACGCCGGTTACTATTCATTTTAAGTCGTTTTTAGAAATCGCATAAAAACTTTATTTTAAATCATTTTTCGCTGAAATCAGGCGAGCTTGTTTGAAATCAAAATACACTCGATAAAACTGAAAAAGATGTCAAACAATCAAAGAGAAAAATCTCGGTCCTCACATAATGCGCGATAAAAGTATTGTTTGGAGAGAAAAAAAACGTGAGAGAGCAACTGATAAAAAGGGTTTTTATACAAAAAAAAAACAACATTTTTTGTGCCAAATTGAGAGATTTCTCAGGTGGAGGTATAATGGTGCAATTACACATGTGGAAAAGTTTTGATGAAGAAAATTGAAAGATGAAGGGCTAAATACAATTATTACATTTGGAGGTTTTAGAAACCCTAACTCTTTCTCTCTTCATTTTCTGTCCCTCTCCTTCCTCTAGCTACCATCCACTCCATAGAGCTCGGCCGGTGCGCCACCAAGCTCCAGTGACCTCCTTGACCGGCAAGCCCTTTCATCTCTCTCTCTCTCTCTCTCTCTCTCTCTCTCTCTCTCTCTCTCTCTCACACACACACACACACACACACACACACACACACACACACACACACACACATTCTCACATTTCTCTCTCTATTTCTCCTTTTCACTACGGCCGTAGCTCCCCAGCACCCTACCGCAGGGCTGTGGACGTTCTAGTGCCATCCACTGCCCCCGAGCTCACCTCTTGCTGGAGCCCGAGTTGTGACATCCCAAGAATTTGGAATAATCCTATATATAAGATATAATAGAGCTAACCTCTTATACCGGTTATAGCATTTTGGGCGGTGGCTAGGCCCAAGAAGTTAAGAGAGTTAAGCGTGCTAGGGCTAGAGTAGTCTTAGGATGGGTGACCCCTGGGAAGCAGGCGTCACAATTGGTATCAGAGCCAATCACCAGCAGAAAATATGAGACAAGTCTTGGCTGAGCTAAGATTATACAGCGGACAGAGCGCCGCTCCCCGACTGATGATCATTGTGGGTGGAGCACAGCTCCCCACAAGGTCGATGAAAGGCTAGCGAGACGAGTCTCATATCGCCTGGTGCATGTGAGTCTGTCTGAGTCTGACGAGAATGTCAGGGCTTAAAGGGAGGAGGAATGTGACATTCCCAGGATTTGGAATAATCCTATATATAAAATATAATAGGGTTAAACCTCTTAACTACTATAGTATTTTTGGGCAGTGGCTAGGCCCAAGAGGTTAAGAGAGTTAAGCGTGCTAGGGCTAGAGTAGTCTTAGGATGGATGACCCCGGGAAGTGGGTGTCACACAAGTTCCAGCCCCCACGGCCAGAACTTGTTGGATTGCTGCCTGCGTCGCTCCCCGCTGCCAGCTACTGCCTTCCTGACCTCCGCTCCGACAGACCTAACCTCCCTTGGTCGGCGCTTCCTGCCTCAGGCCACATACGGGTAGCTAGCTCCCATGCTGGTCTCTCTATTGCTTGGTTCAACCGCCTCAAGGCCGAGCTTGCTTTTCCGACTATCCTTATCGCTGACGACCCTTGTGGAGCACCCCTCTCCTGAGTGCTGCTCTTTGGTGTGGTCCGAGAGGCTTTCGATTGCTGGTTGAACTGTGACGCTCTCGAGAACCTTCCATTCTGATGAAAAGATTGCTATAATTTCGTCAACGGCCACTATTGACGCGTCGGGCCATGAGTATGGTGTCCAGAATCTCGCCGCCCTCCTTCCAGTGCTGTTGGTCAGCTTCCAAATCATGCAAGCGTTGGTAACGAGCATAAACTCTACTTTTATATAGTAAATAGCATAAGTAATGAAAATATTGGGTCCTTTCTGTAATTTTGCATCGCGGGGTGTCTTAGGCAACGTCAATTATGCGTGTTTGACTCATGGACTGATTGTCCAAAGTCTGAAACTCATTTTATGGCTAAATTGATGTCATTTTGGCGCTTTTGGTGCCGAAATCGATTGTCCTAACACAATTTTGTTGTGAAATTCAAGAAAACATTGTTATGACTATCTAAGAGTGTAGTCGAGCCTTATTGGTTGGTTAATACCTTCAATGAACACAAAAAGGCCCTAAATAATATAGAGTTCAATATAGTAAATGGTGTTTTATACATAATGCTAAAACGATTAAGAAACAAACAAACTTGAAGCCACTATGCATGTGATTAATAGCATGACATTAATCACAACCTACCAATCAAAAACTACAAAGAGAAAAGGGCATGGGCTATAAAGGTTATCTACACTTAACCTCTCATGCAACTTCCTAACAATAAAGTTTCAACAATAGCTAACATGTCGTATCTTAGTAGATACAAGTCAAATATATAGTAATTGAAAGAAGAAAGAAATTATAGGAACTATGAGTAAACCTTTATTTTTGCCAAGTAACGTACTAAGAAAAAAAAACATTTGCAAAAATGCAAAATGAAAAGGAAATAAATGACCACAAGCCTAGTATATTCTAATGGAATTTCTCAAATAGCCAACCATCCTCAGTTTAAGTTTGTTGCAAATATCTGTACTACTTGCACTCAGTTTGAAATTAATAAATTTTCAAAGTTTAAGGAACAAAAGCCAGACGATTTTGTCACCCTAAGATTCATCAAATTATAAATAAGGAGAACTGAAATGATAGATGAATACAATGCTCGCAGCATCAGCCTTCCTTTTCTCTGCAAGTGAAACCAAAGCATCCATTAGAACAACATTGCAAAATTTTTGGATAAAAATTGTATAAAGATTATTCAACCATAGGCCGTTTGAAATAAATTGCTTGACGTTATATTTTTACCTATTGAAATACCCTCAAACTTTTGATTGTTTTGATCTGAGTTATTTGTGTAGGAGATTACATCAAATTTAACGATGGTTCTGCTTAATTTAACAACTTAACCTGCATTCTCAATAATGCAAAAGTAAATTTTATTAATGATTTAATAATTGATTAACAAGAAAGCTGTTAATTTTAGAATAAGTATAAATGTAATTTAGTTATTTTGCCTTCTCTATTAATTCCGTAATGTTTAAAAATATTTTTAAAATTTTAAATAATAGAACGTAAATTTTTAAAAGTAAAAAAGAAAAGATAAAAAATATAAATATTCTCTAGATCGATCTCTTAAAAACAAAAGCCCTTATGGTTGAAAAGACACTCGACGAGGAGCTCCCGAGCGTCCGGCGGTGCTCCATAAAGGAATTTTTTTAGGGAAAAGCTACTTGGAGATCCCAATCGGGATGTACAAATTATACCTCACATATTCAATAAATAAGAGTCAATCACTAGTCACATTAAGTGACTAGTAAAAACATCCCATCCATTGATGGGTGAATAAGTGGGATGTATGATATACATTGGGGTGTATATATAGCATTGCTCATTTTTTTAATCCAAAAAGGGACTCAAAGCGATCCTCATAGCCTCTTCTTCTTTCTCCTCTGCGCCTAACCCCTCCTCTCCACGTATGGAAACCCTAATCCTAACCCTAACCCTAACCCCACCCTCTATTTCTCCTTTCTTCTCTCTTCCTCGAGCGCAGATCCTCAGCTCGGGAGGTACGCGTCTCCGTCCCAAAATCCCGCTTTGCTCTCCCTCTCCCGATCCATCTAGAACATCAACTCGCATGTACTTAAGCTCTATCCGATTCAATCGAGTCGCGAATCGAGTTTTTTGGTCGCAGAAATGTGCGTCTCAGTCACAAAAATACTATCTTTTGAGTCTTTAAATCACTCCTAGTGCTTCAAAAGCTTCATAATTTTTGAGAATTTGACTTTTTGGGTGACAATTTCTTCGTAAATCTCTAATCTTGAAGCTTATGAATGTTGGATTTGCTGTTGTGATAATTGTGCAATCAGATCATAAAATAATGGCTTTTTTTAGAAGTCCTTTTGGCTCAATTGTAACAGACGGTGGCGGCGATGAATTCGCTATGGAAAGATAAAAGAATTACCAACGAGGAACTCGTTGCATTGATTCAAGAATTGGGTCCAAACAACATGCCCGAAGATGCTCCGCGACTACTTATCCAATTACAATGTAGAGGGCTTGAACAACCTAATAATCCTGTGTGACACCTCAATAATCCCACATCAGGTAGTTATGGCTAGATGTGGGGGTATATACGCTTGATTAGGCTAGACATAATAACTGGGCTTAAGCATTTTGGGCCGGTGGTTTTGGCCCAACGAGTTATTATTGCTAGCGCGTCGGGTCGCTACAATTTGGTATCAGAGCCAATCACCAGCCGGAAGTGTGAGATGAGTCTTGGCTGAGCCAGGGTCGAAATGACAAGGTGATAGGCTAAGCCAGGGTCAGGATGAAAAGGCTAGCGAGACAAGTCTCACATCGCCTGGTGATCTTGGGCTGTGTGTGTTTTTAGGGCTGACGAGGACGTCGGGGCCTAAACGGGGGGAGTATGTGACACCTCAATAATCCCACATTGGATAGTTATGGCTAAATGTGGGGTATATAAGCTTGATTAGGCTAGACATATAACTGGGCTTAAGCATTTTGGGCCGGTGGTTTTGGCCCAACAAGTTATTATAGCTAACGGGTCAGGTCGTTACATCCCGCCCTTTTGGCTCTGATGCTTTTCTATGCGAAGAACGGCTTCCTCCGACAAGCACATGCTTTGTAGGGTCAACTCATTAACAGCTCTTATGTGCCGACACTCGAGGTCATTTCGAACCTAATGGAGTCGTATGCTTCGATGGGTCAGTTTGATGAAATTCGAAGAATTGTAGAGGAAACGGCCTTTCGGGATTTCGGCTTTCGCCACGAAGTTTACACTTTGGTTGTTTCTTGCTTTGAAAAGTCTAGCCAGCTTGAAATGATAGAGGATACTATAAAGGACATGGTTTCAAAAGGCTTTAAAGTCGATTCTCTAATAGGGAATGCTTTTGTTAAGTACTATAGCGTATTCGGCTTGTTAGCGGAGATGAAAGCCGCGTATCAACGGCTCAAGAAATCAAGAATTCTGATAGAGGAGGAAGCGATTAGGTCGATGGCTTCGGCTTATATAAGTGAGGGGAAGTTCTACAAATTAGGCGAGTTTGTAAAGGACGTGGGACTTGGTCGGCGTAATGTGGGCAATCTTTTGTGGAACCTACTTCTTCTCTCTTTCGCCGTCAATTTTAAAATGAAAAGCCTACAAAGAGAGTTTTTAAATATGCTAAACGCCGGGTATTCACCCAATCTTATTACATTTAATATTAGGACTTTGGCCTTTTCAAGGATGTGCATGTTTTGGGATCTCCATCTGAGCATTGAACACATGAAGAGTGAAGGGATTGTCCCTGATCTTGACCTTTGGTTGCTTTGGGGATGCTTACATAAGGAGAAGGCTCGGTAGGAATTTGCATTTTGCTTTGGAGAAAATGAATGTGAAAAGTCTCCGGTAGTTTCGACTGATTCGATTGTTTTTGAGGCATTTGAGAAAGGTGATTTCCATGCGAGCTCAGAGAATCTCTTTCAGTCCACACCAAGGCAGGGAAGATGGACGTATTCAAAGCTGGTGGATGTTTACTTGAAGAAACAATATAGGAGTAATCAAATATGTTGGAATTACTGAGGTATCTCTGTTCTGATCTGAAAGAAATTTAGAAGGTTCTTGCCATTCTACTTGTATAATGAAGATCGAGGAAGGGTAGACTGTCACGGACTTAGTGATTTTGCTTGCAAATCCCGTGCGACGCATGCCTTCCTCCTCGAAGATAGGCAAGTCTTGCTCTCTGTTTTGCTAGTCCAGACCTCCGCAAATAGAGGAACTATGGTGCAAATTACACGTGAAAAAGTTTTTATTAAGAAAATTGAAAGATGAAAGGCTAAAATGCAATTATTATATTTGGGGATTTTAGAAACCCTAACTCTTTCTCTCTTCTTTCTCTCTTCCTCTCCCTCCTCTAGCCACCATCCACTCCCCAGAGCTCAGCTAGTGCGCCACTAAACTTTGGTGACCTCATTGACCGGTGAGCTCTTTCTTCTCTCTCTCTCTCTCTCTCTCTCTCTCTCTCTCCTTCTTATATTTCTCTCTCTATTTCTCCCTCTCACTGCGGCCGCGGCTCCCCAGCACCCTACCACTGGGCTGTGGACCTCCGACAACCCTCCCTGGTGCCGCTCAATCGCCCCTGATCTGAGCTCCCCTAAGCTCACCTCATGCTGGAGCTCGAGTTCCAATCCCCATGGCAAGAACTTGCTGGAGTGTCGCCTGCACCGTTCCCCGCCGCTAGCCACAGCCTTCCCGGCCTCCCCTACGACAGACCTAACTTTTCCTGGTTCGACGCTTCCCGCCTTAGGCCATGTACGGGCAGCTAACTCCCCTACTGCTCTATCTGCTGCTTGGTTGAACTGCCTCAAGGCCGAGCTTGCTTTTCTGACTATCCTTGTCACCGGCGACCCTTCCTGTGATACCCAGATAGCCCTATATATAAGATATAACAGGGCTAAATTTTTAACCCGGCTTAAGCATTTTAGGCGGTGGCTAGGCCCAAGAGGTTAAGAGAGTTAAGCGTGCTAGGACGGGAGTAATCCTAGGATGGGTGACCCCCTAGGAAGTTGGGGCGCCACAGTTGGTATTAGACCCAATTATCAGTCGAAAATGTGAGATGAGTCTCAGCTGAGTCAGGTTATACAGTGGGGAGAGCGAGGCTCTCATGCTGTTGTTGGTGGAGCGCGGCTCACCACAAAGTCAGTTTAGGCTAGCGAGACGAGTCTCACATCGCCTGGTACTGGTGAGTCTGAGCCTGACGAGGACGTCAGAGCTTAAAGGGGGGGGGAGAATGTGAGACCCCAGATAGTCCTATATGTAAGATATAATAGGGCTAAATTCTTAACTCGGCTTAAGCATTTTAGGCGGTGGCTAGGCTCAAGAGGTTAAGAGAGTTAAGCGTGCTAGGACGAGAGTAGTCCTAGGATGGGTGACCCCCTGGGAAGTTGGGGCGTCACAGTTGGTATCAGAGCCAATTACCAGCCGGAAGTGTGAGATGAGTCTCGGCTGAGCCAGAATTATACAGTCGGGAGAGCGAGGCTCTCGTACTGTTGACTATTGTTGGTAGAGCGCGGCTCCCCCACAAGGTCGGTTAAGGCTAGCGAGATGATTCTCACATCGCCTGATACTTGTGAGTCTGAGCCTGACGAGGACATCAGGGCTTAAAAGGGGGGAAGAATGTGAGACCCCAGGTAGTCCTATATATAAGATATAATAGGGCTAGAGCTCAAACTCACAAGTATCAGGCGATGCGAGAATCGTCTCGCTAGCCTAAACTGACTTTGTGGTGAGCCACGCTCTACCCACAACAGTCAACAGCATGAGAGCCTCGCTCTCCCCGCTGAATAATTCTGGCTCAACTGAGACTCATCTCACACTTTCGGCTGGTAATTGGCTCTAATACCAACTGTAACGCCCCAACTTCCCAGGGGGTCACCCATCATAGGACTACTCCCGTCCTAGAATGATTAACTCTCTTAACCGGGCCTAGTCACCGCCCAAAATGCTTAAACCGGGTTAAGAGTTTAGCCCTATTATATCTCATATATAGGACTACCTGGGGTCTCACAATCTCCCCCCCTTTAAGCCCTGACGTTCTCGTCAAGCTCAGACTCACAAGTATCAGGCGATGTAAGACTCGTCTCGCTAGCCTAAACTGACTTTGTGGTGAGCCGCGCTCCACCAACAACAGTCAACAGCATGAGAGCCTCGCTCTCCCCGCTGTATAACCTGACTTAGCCGAGACTCATCTCACATTTTCGGCTGGTAATTGGCTCTGATACCAACTGTGATGCCCCAACTTTCCAGGGGATCACCCATCCTAGGACTACTCTCGTCCTAGCACGCTTAACTCTCTTAACCTCTTGGGCCTAGCCACCGCCTAAAATGCTTAAGCCGGGTTAAGAATTTAGCCCTATTATATCTTATATATAGGACTATCTGGTGTGACGCCCCAACTTCCCAGGGGGTCACCTATCCTAGGACTACTCCCGTCCTAGCACGCTTAACTCTCTTAACCTCTTGGGCCTTGCCACCACCCAAAATGCTTAAGCCGGGTTAAGAGTTTAGCCCTATTATATCTCATATATATGACTATCTAAGGTCTCACATTCTCCCCCCTTTAAGCTCTGACGTCCTCGTCAGGCTCAGACTCACAAGTACGAGGCGGTGTGAAACTCGTCTCGCTAGCCTTGTCATTCCGACCCTGGCTCAGCCGAGACTCATCGCACACTTTCGGCTGGTAATTGGCTCTGATACCAACTGTGACGCCCCAACTTTCCAGGGGGTCACCCATCCTAGGACTACTCCCGTCCTAGCACGCTTAACTCTCTTAACCTCTTGGGCCTTGCCACCACCCAAAATGCTTAAGTCGGGTTAAGAGTTTAGCCCTATTATATCTCATATATATGACTATCTAGGGTCTCACATCTGGGGTCTCACATTCTCCCCCCCTTTAAGCCCTGACGTCCTCGTCAGGCTCAGACTCACAAATACCAGGCGATGTGAGACTTGTCTCGCTAGTCTTGTCATTCCGACCCTGGCTCTGCCAAGATTCATCTCATACTTCCGGCTGGTAATTAGCTCTGATACCAACTGTGACGCCCCAACTTTCCAGGAGGTCACCCATCCTAGGATTACTCTCGTCCTAGCACGCTTAACTCTCTTAACCACTTGGGCCTAGCCACCGCCTAAAATGCTTAAGCCTGGTTAAGAATTTAGCTATATTATATCTTATATTTAGGACTATATGGGGTCTCACACTTCCTCTATGGAGCACTACCCTCTTGGGTGCTCTTCTTTGGTGTGCTCCAATCAGCTTTCGATTGCTGGTTGGACTGCGATGCTCTGAGGACATTCCGTTCCGATGAAAATAATCGCTCCAACTCCGTCACGGCCACTATTGATGTGTCAGATCATGAGCATAGTGTCCACAACCTCACTACCCTCCTCATGGTGTTGTTGGTTAGCTTCCAAATCATGGAAGCGTTGGTAACGAGCCTAAACTCCATTTTTATATAGTAAAAAACATAAGTAATGGCAATATTGTGTCTTTTCTATAATTTTGCATCGTGGGCTGTCTTCGACATCGTTAATTATGCGTGTTTGACTCATGAACTACTTGTCCATAGTCCAAAACTCATTTCGGGCCTAAATTGAGTTATTTGGTGCTTTTGGCACCGAAATTGATCATCATAACACAATTTTGATTTGAAATTCAGGAAAACATTATTATGACTGTTTTAAAACATAGTCGAGCCTTATTGGATGGTTAACACCTTCAATGAACACAGAAAGGCTCTAAATAATATGGAGAACAACACAATAAATGGTGTTTTATACATAATGATAAAATGATTAAGAGACAAATGAACGTCAAGCCATTGTGCAAGTGATTAACAACATAACATTAATCGCAACCAACAACTAAATCCAAATCTACAGAGAGAAAAGGGCATGGTCCTTAAAGGTTATCAACACTTACCCTCTGATACAACTTCCTAACTGCAAAGTTTCAACAATAGCTAACATGTTGTATCTTAGTACATACAAGTCACAAAGTTTAAGGAACAAAAGCTAGACGATTTTATCACCCTAAGATTCATCAAATTGTAACTAAGGAGAATTGAAATGATGGACAAATATCGGGACTCTAGCCGGATGCTTCGCCCTAATGCTTACAGCGTTAGCTTTTCTTTTCTCTGCAAGTGAGAAACCAACAAAATTTTTGGATAAAAATCGTAAAAAGACTACTCAACCATAGGCCAGCATCATGTCAAAGTCCGTGCGGTGCCCGCCTTCCTCCGCGAAGAGGGGCAAGCCTTACTCCCTGTTGCTAGGCCAAACCTCCGCATCCTACGACATAGTGTGCAAAAGCGAGAAAAAAGAGAAAGGTAGAGGTTCCCCAAAAAAAACTAAGTACTCACTATTATTTAGAAAAATAGGATTACAACACACTTCCTCTTACGTCTTTGGTCCATCCCCACAATTTATATGCCTCATATATATTGAATCTAGCTCACAATAACTCACCCACTAAGGCTATATTAAACACACGTACTCTCTTACAAAATAGCTCACATTATTGTAAGGTGAACCCAAGGGTTGCCCCATGGCCTTTGGGTTTCCTGCTGGCCGTTTTGAAGAATTGATGGCAAGAGTTTTTTACCCTTCTTATCCTACAGGGGGCTAGAATTGGGCCTCCTTAACAACCTGTTTCAGCGAGTAGAGTTGGGCTAGGGACTAGGCCGCGCAAAAAATTTTCTAAGTCCGTGACACTCTCCCCCACCTAATGCGCAGGCGTCGTCATCGCACGTTACTTCTGGAACTCGTCGATGAGTACTTTCTACTGCCAAAGTGTGCCTGTCTTCTCCCAACTAGCCTCGCAATAGGGGAGATTTTTCCACTTCACCAAGTACTCAGGACTCGGCGAAACTCCACGTCGCCGAATGAGCCGAGTGTGCAGGATGGACTCCGCTTCTTTGTTGAAGGATGTGGTTATAGTCGCTAAGGCATGCTGCGACATGCCACAACTTGGATCCTCCATGTTTTTATGGTACAGCTTCAGCCTGCTAACAGGAAAGACGAGATGGATTTTGATGTTCGCGGGTAGTTGCAGTTTGTAGGTACCTTTACCCACGCGCTTGACGACAGAAAATGGGCCCTCGTACTTGCACAACAGCCCCTTGTGCACCTTATGCAAGGCTTTGAACTGTTGTGGCTGAAACTTGACCATCACTTGGTCTCCCTTGGCGAACTTTCGAGGTTGCCGCTTCTCGTTAGCCCACTTCTTCATCCATCGGGCCGCTTTCTCCAAGCTCACCCTCGCAATTTCACCCTTTTTCTGCAAGTTATAGGTGAATTAGAGAGCAATAGGAATGGGAAACTGCTCTCCCGCAGCGCTGTGTGTGGAGCGAAAGGTTGCGACCTGGTCACTAGCTTGAAGGGACTACGACACGTAGAGTCGCTGCACTGCAAGTTGTAAGAAAACTAGGCGACATCAAGGTGATGCACGCAATCCTTCTGGTTGGCACTCACAGCGCCGCAAGTACTCCTCCAATAGAGTATTCACCCACTCCGTTTGTCCGTCCGTCTGCGGATGAAAACTGGTGGAGAAAAGCAACTCGGACCCCAAGATTTTAAACACCTCCGTCCAAAACTTGCTACCGAACCTAGGGTTGCAGTCGCTCACGATACTAGCAGGGATCCCCCAAAGTTTGATGATGTGGCTGACAAAGAGGCATGCTGCTTCTTCAGCCGTGCAATCGGTTGGTGCAGCGATGAAGGTCCCATACTTAGAAAAATGATCAACCACCACCAGAATGGACCCAAGCTCCCCCACTTTTGGCGAGGCGGAGATGAAGTCCATGGAGAGGCTCTTCTATGGATGGCTTGGCACGGGCAAAGGCTTAACGAGACCGTCAGGTCACTGGTGTCCAACCATGTCCTATTGACACACCAAGTAGGTTCTCATGTAGACCTTGACATCTTCGTACATCCGTGACCAGTTGTAAGCGGCCTCGAGCAGGGCCAAGGTCTGCTTCTGACTTGGGTGGCTCGCCCACTTTGAGTCATGGCACTTCTTCATGAGCTCGTGGCAAAAGTTGCCCCACTTGGGCACGAAAACCCGTCGCCGTTTGGTGAGCAGCAGCTTGTCGCTCAGCCAAAACCTTTGTGGTTTCCCCTCCCTGACAAGCTGCACCAAGTTATGAGCGATGGGGTCCTTATTGGTTCCTGCGCAAAGTCGATCACGAAGTGTCTCGTGAAGCTGCCACACTACTGCTAGTTCAGCCTTGCGGCTGAGTGCATCAGCCACATGATTTTTCTTCCCAGGCTTGTACTACATTTTCATGTCGAACTCTGCCAACATTATGCCATATCGCCTGTTCGGGTGACAACTCCCTCTACGACTGGAAGTAGCTCATGGCGACATTATCGGTACACACCACAAACTTGCTCCCTAGCGGATAGTGCTGCCAGGTTCACAAGAAATGCACCACATCGGTCATCTCTTTCTCTTGGACAGTATAATACTGCTCGGTGTCGTTGAGCTTGCGGCTCTCATAGGCGATCGGGTGCCCATCCTGCATGAGGACACCACCAATGGCAAAGTTAGAGGCACTAGTATGTACCTCAAAGGTGCGACTCCAGTTAGGTAGTCGCTGCACTGGATCTTCCGTCACCGCCCGCTTAAGGTCCTCGAATGGCTCCGCACATTGAGGTATCCAATCCCATAACTGGTTCTTCTTCAATAGATCCGTCAGCAGGGTTGCTCCCGCAGAGCAGCCCGGAATGAAGTGGCGGTAGTACTTGACGAGCCCAAGGAAAGTTCATAGATAGGAACTTATCGTTGTTTGCAGAATGAAGTGGCGGTAGTAGTTGACGAGCTCAAGAAAAGATCATAGATAGGACACCATCATTGTGGTCTCCTATTCGCAGATGGCTCGCATCTTTCGCTGGTCCATGTGAAGTTGGCCCCTGGCCTATCCAGTGGCCACGGAAGTGCACCTCTTCCTTCACAAATATGCATTTCTTCTTCTTGACGAATAGCTAGTTCTCCCGCAGCACTTGAAAGACGGTTCGCAAGTGCTTGATATGCTCCTCCAGGGTGTTCCTATATACCACGATATCGTCCAGGTACATCACCATAAAGCAATCGGGGAAGGGATGGAACACCTTATTCATGAGCGTATAGAAGGTCGCTAGCGCGTTTGTCAGGCCGAACGGCATGACAAGGAACTCGTAGGCCCCGTATCTCGTCACGCACATGGTCTTTTCCTCGTCTCCTTCTGCAATCGCACTTGATAGTACCCAGAGCGAAGGTCAAGTTTGGTAAAGTACTTCTCTCCACCTAACTGGTTGAAGAGATCTGCAACCAAACATATGGGGTACTTATTTTTTACAGTTATCTTGTTAAGCACCATGTAGTCTATACAGAGCCGCAGGCTTTCGTCGCTCTTCCGTTGGAATAGCATCGGCACTCCATGAGGTGCCTTCGACGGTCGAATGAAGCTTGCATTGAGGAGCTCCTTCAGCTGTTTCTGCAGCTCCTCGAGCTCTGGCGGGGCTATTCTATATGGCGCTTTTGTTGGCGGTTTGGCTCCTGGCTCGAGCTCAATGGTATGATCCACCTTCTGCCTGGGTGGAAGTTGCTTAGGCAGCTCCTTAGGCATGACATCTTGGAATTCTGCAAGAATCACCTCAATCTCCATCGGAAAGCCCTCTTCCTCGAGGTCCTCCTCACTCATCTTGTGGATGGCCGCAAGGTAAGTCATCTTACCATGGTTCACACCCCTTCGCAACTGCAATGCAGAGAGGGTCTGGGTACTTACTGATTTCTTCTGGCTGGCTAGGACCATGCACGGGGCCGCCTCCTCCATGATGTTTTAAGGCCCCGAGGTATGTGGCATCGGGACTGCCTTCGACGAAGCCAGAAAGTCCATACCTAGTGACTTGAAAGTCGTCGATGGGTGCGACAGTGAAGTTTACAGTGCCTTTCCAAGGTCCCACCGCAATTGCCATGCCCTTAGCCATCCCCGCAATAGGTCGCGCCTTCGAGTTGACGGCTTTGATCCTACTCACGTTCTTCTCAAGGGGAAGGCCTATCTGCTTCGCCTCCACCTCCGCGATGAAGTTGTGAGCGGCTCTCGTGTCCACCAATGCTCGTGTGGCCCTGCCGTTGAGAGTCACATCAATGTACAAGAGTTCCCTGTTAAGGGGCTTGCTGCTGCTTGCCAGCCTATGAATCGTGCTGACGAGCCTGAGTATGCCCATCTTCGTCAGTTTTGCGTTGCCCTCGCCATGCTCAGTCTGGATAGCATTCACCAGCTTTTTCTTTGGGCAGTCCCTCACCTAATGGTTCTCGCCACAAACGTAGCATGTCAACTTCTTCAGTGGCAGTATAGATCCCTTATCGTGGCTCCTACGCTCCTTTGGGTCGTAGCGATCTCTCCCCCACCCTTAGCCTTGCTCGCTTTGAGTGTCTTGCCTCGAGATGGATCCGCCCTCTCGTACTCAGGCAGTTTCTCTGCCAAGACGATTACAGAGGCCACGTCCTTCACGTCACACCCTACAAGTTCTTTATTCGCCCACAGTTGGACAACATCAACTTGGAGTATTCCTTGACATACTCCTTAAGCATCCCAAAGTGCTTGAACCTTCATAGTTGCTTCCTCTCAAGGTATTCGATGTGCTCAGGATAGAACTGCGCCTTGAGCTCGCGCACAAAGTCCTCCCACGTCCTTAGTTGGCATTGGCCCTTCTCGGCCTCTACCAATCACCAACGCTACCACAACATCGCATTATCAGCAAGATACATAGATGCGGTCTAGACTTTTTTCTTCTCATTCGTCCAACCGCAGTGCCTTGATGTAGCGCTCCATGTGCCACAGAAAGTTATCGATATCTTTTCATCGCATGTGCCCCTGAAGTATTGAGGTTCAGGGACACGTACCTTCGAAGCATACTCCCTTTGTGGTTTAGGACCATACGCCACCGCTTTTTCAAGGATCGCCACACGCAACTTGAGACCGTCGACCTTGTCAATCCGGGTGATAAGATCCTCAATCAGGGTCTTTCGCTTCTCGTCACGACGAGTAATGTTGTCCTGAAGCTTCTCAAGTTTGTTGCGAAAGATCGCCATGGCATTAGCGATGCTTTCCTCCATGCTGCGGACATCATCGTTAAACAAATTAAAGGTTTCAGCCACTTTGGAATACCGCTCACCCATTTATGCCACAATATCCTCCAATAGCGCGAGGCGGTCCTCCAATGGTGCGGCCTCCCTCGTGATGGCCCGCGGTTCCTTGCACTTGCCTCGCTTGGATGGTGGCCTGTGAGGATCACTTGCAACATCAATGATAGTAGCATCCGATGACAACATGGTTCCTCGCTTGAACCGGCTCTAATACCAACTATCACGGACTAAGCGTTTTTGCCCACAAGCCTGTGAGTCGCCCGCCTTCCCCCGCGAAGACAGGCAAGCCTTGCTCCCTGTTGCTAGCTAGGATTTCCGCGTCCTATGATAAAGTGTGCAAAAGGAAGAAAAGAGAGAGAGGTAGAGGTTCCCCAAAAAAACTAAACATTCACTATTACTTAGAAAAACAGGATTACAACACACTCCCTCTTGCGTCTTTGGCCTCAGCCATCTCCACAATTTATAGGCCTCATATATATTGAATCTAGCCCATAATAACTCACCCGCTAAGGTTACATTAAACACACCCACTATTTCTTACAAAACAGTCCATATTATTGCAAAATAAACCTAAGGGTTGCCTATGACCTTTGGGTTCCCAAAGAAGGGCTGGAAGTTTTGAAGGTTTGGTAGCAGCAGTTTTGTGACTCTTCTTCTCCCAAAGAAGGGCTGGAATTGGGCCTTGTTGAGAGCCCATTTCAGCTAGCGGAGTTGGGCTAGGAACTGGGCTGCACAGAAAAATTTTTAAGTCCCTGACAGTCAACTCAATGTTATTTTTTTTCCTATTGAAATACCCTCAACTTTTGATTGTTTTGATATGAGTTATTTGTGTAGGGGATTTCATCAAATTTAATGATGGTTCTTTTTAATTTAACAACTTAACCTACATTCTTATTCACTTTTTTATATGTAATTTAAGAAATCAAAATTATAAAGTTATAATTTTTCATGTTTCATTTTATAGCCAACCAAACAATCGAACTGAAATGTCAGTTTTATAAAATTGCCTTTTTCACTTCAGTCAATTTTGGACAACTAAATATGTAAAATAAGTATAAGAGTAATTTAGTTATTTCGTCTTTTTCATTATTGCCGCAAACTTTGAAAATATTTTTTAAAATTTTGAGACCACAGAGTATCTATTAAACTAAATGAATCCTCCATACTTAATTCGATGTGGCATGCTCTCCTTCTTTTGGGGAGTAAATTTTACCTTCTATAATGCTTTGCCTTTCTATCCGTTTCAATGCTAAACTAAATGAATCATCAATACTTAATCCGATGTGGTATGCTCTCCTTCTTTTGGAGAGTAAATTTTACCTTCTATAATGCTTTGCCTTCCTATCCGTTTTAATGCAAGAATGAATAAATAGGTTTGAGAATTATGCCTTCACCTTCACCGGCATTTTCTCCTTACAATAAAGAGATTAATTGTAATGTACCTCTCTCAAGTGTAAACTTTCACCCCTTCATCTTTTTCTTGCAATAAAGGAATTAATTGTACAAAACTTATTACTTTATAGAGTTAGTTACAAAACTTATTACTTTATAGACTTAGCAACTTATTAATAAAATATTTTTAAAGAGTTAATTAATGCAATCATACTTATTTTGAGAATGTGAGGCCTAAGTCATTTCTTCTTTTTTCAAAAAAAAATTATTACTTCGTTTTTTTCAATGGCCATTCCCCTATCATTCATGAGAGGTGAGATAAAAATTACTATCAACCTCGATCAATTTAGCAATTTTTTTAATTAATTAATCTCAATGGCCACATGAACTAGGTACCATCTCTTCTTCTTTACCATTTTTTAAAATTTATGGTTAATTAAGAAATTTGATGATGTCTATTTTTTTTTCTAAATTGGTATACTTTTTTTTTCCTTTCTGTACAATTTTTTCTGTTGTCGATTTTATATTATATAGAAGATATAATATTTGTACTTAAATTTGTATTATATAGTTATGCGAATAAGGTGCTTCTCCTTCTCTAATAGCCCACGAGGACGAAAAGTATCGGCTAGATATGGAGTCATCGAGAAGAGGTTGAAAGCGCCGTGGTACCATACTGAATCGTCGGCGTCGACAGAGCATGTCCTAGATAAGACTGCGAAGGATCCGATATCTACGTAATAATTTTTTCTCCTAAAATTTTTTCTGCTTTTCGTTAACTTTCGTTGAATTATAAACTTTAGCATATTTTTTATGTTATTAAATTCAATCAAACATTGTTATATCTTTTATTTTTTTAACGTTCTATATTAATTTATTTAATCAATATATTTTTACTAAAAAAAATTTATTCGTCGTATCGCGCGGGTATGTACGTTAGTAAATTTTTAAAGGTTAAAAAGAAAAGACAAAAGAAAGTAAATTTACTAGATTGATATCTTAAACACGGAGGCCCTGATGGTTGAAAAGGCGCTCGACGAGGAGCTCCCGAGCGTCGTGCGGTGCTCCATAAGGAATTTTTTTTATCCAAGAAAAGGACTCAAAGCTTCTTCTTCGTTCTCCTCTGCGCCTAACCCCCCCTCCTCCCCACGTATGGAAATCCTAATCCTAACCCTAACCCTAACCCCACCGTCAACCCGGTCTATTTCTCCCCTCTTATCTCTTCCTCGAGCGTCCATGTCCCTCCGTACTAGGGCATCCTTACTACGCCGATCCTCAGCTCGGGAGGTACGTGTCTCCGTTCCCAAAATCCTACTTCGCTCTCCCTCTCCCCATCCATTTCGTAAAAACCCAATCTACAGCATCAACTCGCTCGTAACTGAGCTCTATCCGATTCAATCCAGTCGCGGATCGAGTTCTTTGTGTCGTAGAAATGTGCGTCTCAGTCATAGAAATACTATCTTTTGAGTCTTTAAATCGCTCCTAGTGCTTCAAAAGCTTCATAATTTCCGAGAATTTGACCTTTAAGGTGACAATTTCTTCGTAAATCTCTAATCTTGAAGCTTATGAATGTTGAATTTGCTGCTGTGATAATTGTGCAATCAGATCATAAAACAATGACTTTTTTAGAAGTCCTTTTGGCTCAATTGTAACAGACGGCGACGGCGATGAATTCGTTACGGAAAGATAAAAGAATTACCAACGAGGAACTCGCTGCATTGATTCAAGAATTGGGTCCAAACAACATGCCTGAAGATGCTCCGCGACTACTTATCAAATTACAATGTAGAGGGCTTGAACAACCTAGTAATCCCGTCCTTTCGGCTCTGATGCTTTTCTACGTGAAGAACGGCTTCCTCCGGCAAGCACAGGCTTTGTGGGGTCAACTCATTAACAGTTCTTATGTGCCGACACTCCAGGTCATTTCGAACCTAATGGACTCTTATGCTACGATGGGTCAGTTTGACGAAATTCGAAGAATTGTAGAGGAAACGGCCTTTCGGGATTTCGGCTTCTGCCACGAGGTTTACTCTCTGGCTGTTTCTTGCTTTGGAAAGTCAGGCCAGCTTGAAATGATGGAGGATACTGTAAAGGACATGGTTTCGAAAGGCTTTAAAGTCGATTCTCTAACAGGGAATGCTTTTGTTAAGTACTATAGCGTATTCGGCTCGTTAGCGGAGATGGAAGCCGCGTATCAGCGGCTAAAGAAATCAAGAATTCTGATAGAGGAGGAAGCGATCAGGTCGATGGCTTCGGCTTATATAAGTGAGGGGAAGTTCTACAAATTAGGCGAGTTCTTAAAGGACGTGGGACTTGGTCGGCGTAATGTGGGCAATCTCTTGTGGAACCTGCTTCTTCTCTCTTTCGCCGTCAATTTCAAAATGAAGAGCCTACAAAGAGAGTTTCTAAACATGCTAGACGCCGGGTTTGTACCCAATCTAACTACATTTAATATTAGGACTCTGGCATTTTCAAGGATGTGCATGTTTTGGGATCTCCATCTGAGCATTGAACACATGGAGAGTGAAGGGATTGTCCCTGATCTTGTGACCTTTGGTTGCTTTGTGGATGCTTACATGGAGAGAAGGCTCGGGAGGAATTTGCATTTTGCTTTGGAGAAGATGAATGCGAGAAGTGCTCCGGTAGTTTCGACTGATCCGATTGTTTTTGAGGCATTTGGGAAGGGCGATTTCCATGTGAGCTCAGAGGATCTCTTACAGTCCGCACCAAGGCAGGGAAGATGGACGTATTCGAAGCTGGTGGATGTTTACTTGAAGAAACAATATAGGAGTAATCAAATATTTTGGAATTACTGAGGTATCTTCTATTCTGATTTCAAAGAAATTTAGAAGGTTCTTGCCATTCTACTTGTATAATGAAAGATCGAGCAAGGGCAGACTGTCACGGACTTAGTGATTTTGCTCGCGAAGCCCGTGCGACGCCCGCCTTCCTCCTCGAAGATGGCAAGCCTTGCTTTCTGTTTTGCTAGTCTGGATCTTCGCGTCCTACCACTTAGTACAAAAAGAGAGAAAAGAAAGAGACAGAGGTTTCCCAACAAAAAAATTAAGTACTCTATTACTTAAAGTTGGGCCAGGGACTTGGGCTACGCTGAAGACAAGATGGAGTACTTTTTTTTCTTGATCACCTGAAGGTTCGAATATATACAAAATCTTCTCTCTACATGTTTATTGACTGGGGAAGCTAATTGTAGGCGTTGTGTCCTCGGGAAAGTGATTCGAATGGATACAAATTTAAGTGCTTTTTATTATTCCTGTCTATCCTTAGATTGTGGTTTAATTTTTTACTAGGGTCTAGGGCAGTGACCCGCACGTTGTGGCGGGTAGGTATTAAGGTGAGAATTTATAGAGAATGAAATATTAGTACATATAGAAAATAGCATATAGAGGCGGCATTATAGACTGACACTTCCAAAAAGGCTAAACTATGATGACTATGATCAATCTTTCCAACTTCCAAGAGAAAGAACTGATCAGGCTTGTTCCACAAAAGTCGTATATCATACAAAGAGTAATTCTGAACATTAGGATAAAAAAATAATATCATAATCATTTCCTTGTCTGCATCACTCAGATTGGCCTATTTATCAGCTATTACGTGTTAAAAGATGCCAAATAATTTAAAATTAGATAAAACAACATAGCTGAAGCATAAAAAATTGGTTGCTTGTGGAGGAGTAGACCATCCAATTCTTGCCTGCCCATTATGTAGAACCTCAAGAGATAAAAAGAGTACAACGGATCAAGTCGCCATAGCCTCCAAAAAGTAAGGAAAAAATCACAAAATCTATCAACAACAATAATAACGTAAAAAAAGCCAATAAAATTAGAAAAACACAAAAGGATACAATATCATGAGCAAAACTAAAATATTAGTAGTTTGGTAAAGAAAAGCAGAGGCAAATAGGAAACATAGTTAAGGAAGTGAGCATAATAAAAACGAAGAAAATTCAGATAGCAACAATATGATATTAACAGCAAGAACACAACAAAAAGGGAAAAAAAAGGGGAAAAAAAAGAAAAAAAGATGTTCGGATAGCAGAGTGTGGATGGTGATATAATGGTAGTAACAACAAATAGCCAGAAAAAAGGAAAAAATTTCTGAAAAGAAAAGACAAAAAGTAAATGATATAGTGATGTAAAATCAAGTAAAAAGGTTCTAGCATTTCTTTTTTTTTGATCATATAGCAACATACTTGAAAAGAACTCTATAAATATTTTAAATATGCATACTTAAATTATATTTCACTCAAATGCATCATTCTTCCAAAAGTATGATATGCGCAAGATAAATAACTTAGTCCTATGTGTGGCTTGTGAGAAGCATTTCTATGGCCCAATCCATGGGGAAAAAGGGCTTGGCATATTGTGTACTCCTAAGTGATTTCTACACATCTATTATCATGGGCAGACTAAGAATAAAAAAGGTTCAAGTTGACCAAAAAGAAAGCATGTTTAATTCGAGAAATAGAAAGGAAATATAAGCATATTGTCATTTATTTTTCATACCAACCATAGATGATAGATGAGTTAGTCACATATCAATAGAATGAATATGACTATCTTAATTAACTCTATGCTATCATTAGAAAACAAATAAAAACAAAAGTGAAAAAAATAACCCAAGTAGAAATAAAGCAAGATAAACCACTGTTAAAGAACCAATCAGACATATCAGTAGAAATCACCAAATTAAACTTTAATCTTCAGCATGGTCATTGGAATATCACTACAGTTGACTCTCATTGCATAGAAAGAATCTATCAGAGCTTTGCTATTCCTCCGCGTCCCAGTGCACATCAAGTAATTCATGAGGACGCTTATTCACTACATTACTCAGCAACTAATTGAAGCAAGCAAAAAAAGGAATGAAACAGAAACAACATACATTTAATGCCCATTGCAAGAAATGCTCACTAAGGCAATGGATCTAGTGATGAAAACGAAGATAATAATGGGAAGTTTAAGTAGTAACACTTGATTCAAGAATGAAAATATGAATTTAACATCGATAGAGTTAAAATAGGAGTCATGGGGAAGATATGTCCTAAATACATGTGAAATCTCAATAAAAAAGAAAACATTAAATAATAATATGGAGTAAATTGAAGAGGCTCAGGTGTGTCTTCAATTAGTCACATAGAAATTTACTTTTGCATTTTGTTCCTTTGTCCAACCCTTCTTAAAAGCAAATAGATACAGTGGTTGCCTTGGCCCTAGGGTATCCAAGTTGTCTTGCCATAAAATGCTTATACTATAAGTAATACTCAAAGAAGAGAAGAGAAGAGAAGAGAAGAGTAAACTCCATGTCTTATATACCTCAAAATTGAAGAATGAGCCCATAATCTGCTCTATTCAATTGAACAACATTCCATCCAATTCATTGTCTCTTATAAAAAATATAAAGTATCAGCTATGTATGAATGTATAAAGAAATTGGCAAAATTAAAAGAGAAGGTTTTAAGCAGTAGAGATTATTACAGTTATTCAAGAGATAATTCTAATCCATACGGCCTTATAGAAGGGCTTCTGGGCATGTTGAAGTACCTTTAAGAGAAGTTAAGGGAGGAAAGTCAATATTCGCAATGAAAACAAATCGCGCCTGCTGCTCAACTTCTTTGGGCACTGCTAGAAGAAGAAAAGCTTATTGCGGAGTTCGGAGTAGCTGGATATAAAGGGTCAGCGATGCCTTTGGCCTGCCAAAGGAGGAGGACATTTCATTAAACAGTTGAAGTTCGACAGTGAAGCACGCCATCATCCGACAATATTTAAGAGAAGCCTTTGAAAAAGCTAGCGGAATTAGAGAAGAGCTCTAAAAATGAGAGAAACTTCTTCGAGAATTTATTTCTGTATAGTCAATGGTCATGCAATTTGAAAAAAAGAAAGTATAAAAGTCAGTCCTGCAACAGAACTAAGAAAGAATGTCTGGATATGAGACGAAAAGAATAGCCTTTGAAGCAGCAGATATCTTCTTTGTCTCATTCTGCAATATTCAAATACAAATAGAATGTTGAGATTAGTAGTTTTAGACCATGTGCAGAAAATAAATGCAGACCTAGCAGTAATTAACAAGCAAAAGAGTGTTAGGTTTTTTCCGGGACTTCCAAAAATATTTCAATTTTGAAATTTTAACAATATTAAATCATCACAATCAGCTAAAAGAACAAAATGAAATAGTTGAATGCATTAGACTACTACCCTGCACTCATGAAAAACAAAATAATAGGTTGTATGGAATCTGCAATATGATGTTTCAAACTTTCAATCTCACTGGTCACTAAAATGTAATTCAACAGTTGCCATGATTTTCAAAAGAAAAAAGAGTATAGAAATGAAAAGAAGGAAAGACAATTATGAAAAATAAGTCCACTTTTTCCAAATTAACATATAATTAGACCTCACCAAGATCTTATCTCTATGTATTATGCATGATCAACCTCTAGACGCTGAACAGTAGTACATCAGTTGTACGGGTAAAGCGGATCTAAAGAAATATCACTTGACTAAACTCTCTTCACAAATGTTTGGCACTACACTCTTGATTTATCTAGGGGTCACTGAAAAGTTCATTTACACTATTTTAGTACCTCTCATTTGCATTTGATAAAGTGTTGCAAGCAACCAAATAGGGTTAGATGATATCAAAATTAAAATCATATATATGGTGCCATTACAGAGTTGTCCGGCCATTGCTTTAACCTAATGCTTTTACCTGTCGTCATGTCCTCCTGGAAGGCAGCAATGCCGTTCGTGGCCTTAAACACTGCGCAGCCGCACGCACCAACATGGCGACAGTAGGGGGATCCGCATGGAGGAAGGCTAATACAGTAAGAAAATCTTTTAGAATTTTAATATTTATTTTTTTTTCTAATTTTTGAAATTATTTGTTTTGGTTTATTTGTTTTATTGATTTTTAATAGCTTTTTAGGATTTTCATGAATAATAAATCCCCAAATATTAGGGATATGGTTTGGGGTCTTTTTTAGATATGTTCGAATTAGAAAAATTTCTAAATTCGTAAGATTTGTTTTAGACTAGATTATTTTTTTCGGCTATAAATACGGCCTAGGATTTTGTAATCATAGGAGAATTTCATGAAATTAAGAAATTTGGTTTAAGAGAAATTTTCGTTTTTTTTATCTCTCTACTTCTCTGACATCTTGAGGTGAGTTCGTCCTTCTATCCTTCTCTCCTCCTCTGCCTTACATTCTAAGGTGATTTAGCTTCTCTAACCTTAATTTCTTGTTTTCCTATTATAGCATCCCAAGCCCGCCGAAATTTGCTTGTGCTCGACGATACTAGGCAAACTCTAATTTTGTCCTGCATCAGTTTTGGTATCGGAGCAAATTTGATCCTTAATTTTTTGTTATCCTACAAAAAAAAAGATATAGTTGTTGTTAGAAAGATGTCTAACTTCGTAATTTTTGTGTGCATGTTGTTGGGCTACCATTCTTGCATTACATCTCTAGTTGTAGACTTAATAAATTATTCATTTATGATTTAGTGATGCGCGAGTTATGTGGGACAAGAAAAATGAACGTTACAAAGGTTTTGGCTTTGTTTCGTTCCGTAATCAAGAGGTACTAATAAACTTTCCCCTCTTTTGTACTTTGGCAGTGGTTGTAAATTTTTTAGTAAACGTGCACCATGTTGTTTCATGCCTTTATACTCTTCTTTTTGTTAGTTGATTCATCGAACAAAGCGCTAATCGTCTAATACCGATAACTGTGGCTGCATTGGCAGGACAAAATTGCAACATGCACAGACGGGCACACATGTGCACTTATATGTATTGTATATTGGATTTAAAATTTCAGATAAAATTTAAATTTTGAAGTTTCAGATTTTATATTTTATATTTTATATTTCAAAATTTCAAGATTTGAATATCAAATTTTATATTTTGAATTTTAATTAGTGAACTTTCACTAGATTTCAGCAAGTACTGGTGTGGTTTGGAGGGTGTATAAATATCATTTTCCAACTTGTAATCTGATTTTCAGATTGTCTGACAATGATTCTTTTTTTTTTCTTTTTTCTTTTTTTTCCTTTCCCTTGTTTGTATGCAGGATGCTCAGAATGCCATAAATGAAATGACAGGTAAGATGTGAGACATGTAACATAGAGCTCAATTGATCTGAGATTAAAAGATTTTCCTTTGTTTTGATAGCGTTTTGATTGGCGGGGTATTGTTGTTAGGTGCCTGCCTTGGAAGTAGACAGATTTGGTGTAATTGGGCAATCGCGAACAGTGCGGAGGACAACCAAGATAGTGATAATCCTAATGCAGTTGTATTAACAAATGGAAGTTCTGGTAGAGTAGGTTAGTAATTGCTCAATGAATATCTAACAATTGGTATTTGCTCGTGGATCTTTTCATTCCACAATGGTAGCTTCCTATTAATTAGTCGAAGAACTCTACTGTCCTATATATATTTTTCTCAATTTTCATTTTATTGCAACAGAAAAAGAGCCAAAGAATTTGAACGGCGAGTCTCCTGAAAACAACCCTGCCTACACAACTGTATATGTTGGTAACTTGGCTCATGAGGTAAGATTATGAAACATCATAATTAGATTTTTTTTTTTTTTTTTTTTTTTTTTTTTTTTTCACCCCCTCTATAGCAGTCTTCTGCATATTGTCTGTTAAAATTCAGACATGAAGATCATTTCTGATCTCTCTTTTCGGAGAGAGAAACGACGACATGTTTTTGGAAATTCTTCTACTCATCAGCTAGTAATTGAATCAGGTGACACAAGCTGAGCTTCATCGCCAATTTCACATTTTAGGGGCTGTTGTGATTGAGGAAATGCGCATACAGAGGGATAAAGGATTTGGGTTTGCGAGATACCGTACCCATGAGGAAGCTGCTTTAGCCATTCAACTAGCCAATGGAAAGATTGTTTCAGGAAAATCAATGAAAGTAAGCTGCAATTTACATTTCTGGCTGTTTGCTTTCTTTTATTTTCGATATCTTCTGCTTTATTGTGCCTCACGGCTATTATTTATGGAGATTGTCAATTATCTTTAAGCCCTATTTTGCCCTGTTGTAGAGTGTAGTGCTGTTCACCAATTAGTGCTAACTAGTGCTTTTAGGAGAAGCATCATAGTAAATAGGAACACAACAGCTTTGGCAGCAGAATCAAAAGCCCAAATTGGAGCTTCTGCTGCTCTTAGGCCTCATGATCTTACTTCTTGTCTATTGTGATGTTTAACCTCAATAAGGATCATGGTTATTCTTTGTTGGATACTTCTGACAGCCTTCTAGCCTTTCAAGATTGGTGATGGATTAATTTATTCCATCGTTTGACATAAATCTGTTCCTTTTAAGTTTGTTGGGAATTCCTCATGAGCAATATTGAATCCACGGCTAATGATTCATAATAATCTGATATCAGCTGTGTTGTACTAGAATAGATAAGAATTAGCACAGATCATTTTGAGAAATCTTTTTTATTCAACCTCCTTTTGAGTGTGTGTATATATATATATATATATAGAGAAATATAGATATCTAGAGAATCCAAACTTATGCCGCATTTAGTGTAGAGCCATAAGGAAAGATTTTGCACTTGGTTTTTGGACATAAACCAGAGTGTTCGAAAGAATATTTGTCCATGTATTTTAATTATCTTCACAATTTTAACCTCCTTTACTGGGGACAAGAAACCAAAATTTTAATGTTGTTGGAATTTTGAGTTATATCCTACATCCTAATCCCTTGGCGTCAAATGTTCTATAGAGCAAGGTTTACAAATTATCTGAAAATTATGTGTTAGTTAAACACTTAGATTTTCACATGCCTTGCTTAGCCAGCAAGTATGATCTATCATCTTGAGTGGGATAATATTTTGCACTGCCCTTTCTATGGCTAGAAGGTTTAATTTCTAATTGTGGTGATAATGCAGTTGAAATTTCCGTACTTGTTCTTTTAGGAGGTGACAAGTTAGAGGACCAGGTACCCTTTTCATGAATTTTTCTTTTTTGGGGTCATTTCCCTGCAAAAGGTTAGAACAAAGGAAATCAGGAACTGAGTTATTTTCCACTATATTTATCCTATTTACTACGTTAGAAAAGGATAATATTGTCTGCAATCTTTCGCATACTTGTTTAGCAACTAGATTCTTAATGTTCTTTTGTGAGACATCAGGGGTGCTAACCAGGGATTTTTTATTGTTTGCATGAAAAAGTGGAGTCGAACCGAAACTGCAAACTGAAATCTCCATATTTCCGAGCAAACCAAATTGAAAGTCAAAGACAAAAAAAAAAAAAAAACAAAATCAAGTTGTCTTATTGGGTTTGCTTTTGATTTTCATGTTGTAACCAAATTGCGAAACCTAAAGCAAATCCAGATCCAAGCTAACCTAACTGAATTATCTTTTCTTGTTTCTCTGTTCGGTTATTGTTTGTTTTATAAACTAAATTGAGGAAACAAAACCCTAGTTCTAATCTAGGGACGTATGTTGCTTTTCAGTGTTCGTGGGGAACAAAGCCCACTCCACCGGGTACAGTATCAAACCCGCTGCCGCCCCCTGTTTCACCTTTCCAGCTCCTACCAGCCGGTTACACTGCAACAGAGCTTCTGGCTTATCAGCGCCAGCTAGCGTTGAGCCAGGCAGCTGCTGCTTCTGGCGCGATGGCTGGGCTACTCTCCGGCAGCTCCCAGGCGATGTACAATGGCTATCCCTCCAGCTCATCTGCTCAACAGCATTTGTACTACAATTGAAGCTCATGATGGAACTCGTAATTGGTCGGGTTTTGCTACATTTTAGGTCTTTCCGTTCTCAATATTATGTGACATTTTTTAATGCTATCAGAATGAATGTTTGACCTCTGACTGTTGCGCATGTCTGTTGCCATGGAGTTGGTGTTTGATAGTTATTGACAAGCAATATTATGCCATTAATTGCTTTTGAATTCTTAGCTTGTCTAGAAGATACAATGCTTTTAAGAATAAGGATCAAATTACACAAGTATAAGCTGCACACCTTCTACACAAGGCCAAAAATCAATCCTTGAAAGCCTTAAAACTAAGATTTAAACAGTTGTTGGACCCATTTCACTGGCATTCGAAAGTAGAAAAATTAGCAGCCAATAATTTTCCACAAGAGCTATTGTTCAAAGTGTAGGTTAAATTTTTTATTTTTTTTGATGTCTTTGTATTATGCTTGGTGGTCTCGAATTTGATTTTGAAGTCACTATGATTGGATCCGCATCTTGTGTAAAAAGTGTCTAACTCTTAACTTGCGTTAACTTGATCCTTACTCATTGTTTTGATGTGCTTTTACATTATGCTAAGGTAAGCAACTTTGCGTTTATGCTTTGCCTAATCATCATACTCTGTTTGTGTATCAAGCATGATCACAATTCTCTGATTTTTTTATGTTTTTAAGTATATTGATTGTGATTTCTTTACTAGCTGAATGTTTTCTTCCTTCTAAACTCTTTTGGTCAATTTTGTATAAATTATATATCCTACGAGTCTGATCAAGTTATAAATCGGCTTGTCTCTTATGTTCGCTTACAAATCTTCTTCGTCTTTCGGGGAAATTCTGTCCAGAGCTCAGTTCTATTTTGGGCTGACATGTTCTAGGACCTGCAATCGGGCCCTAGACCTTTTTGATTGATAAATTTATTTTTTCGCAAAAAAAAAAGGAGGTTTTTTAGTTTATTCTCTCATTAACTCAATTCTCAGATAGATAAAGACTTGTTCAAATGTTCATGAAAGTTGCTACCATTACTCGCCAAATATTGTTGATTGATAAATCTTGTTATGCTTACGAAGGACTGTATTGTCATCTCTGTTTTTGTCCATTTTTCCATAATCAAATGTGATAGAAAGATAGCAAATTAACCGCTTCATTTATTTATAGCTTCGTTTATTTTTATAGAAATAAATTCAGTTAGAAATATAAAGTAATTAGACTTTGAACTTGGGTAAATAAAACTCGTCCTACAGTTGTTTTATTTAGATTGTTTTTAGTAGTGCTTCTACCAAATTTCGGATGGGCGAGGAAGAGATTATTAGATCGGTTCAAGAAATCCAGATTTTGAAGGTTAAAATTTAAGGCCGTCCATCTAACTTTTTTATTTCTACAACTAATATCTCTCCGGAAATAGGTGCTAGCTACTACTTTTGTTGATTTAAACTAGGCAAGGATTTAAGTGCCCATCGGCACGGACCGTATCTATCGTGTCATATCGTGCCAATAAGATATCGGCAAGATACAGATCCCATACCGATGGCACAGCTCAGAACCCTCTAATTTTTAAATTAGTAAGTAATTTTGTTAATAAAGTTCAAAAGATTTGATAAAAATACATAATAAATCGTTAGAATATTTTGTTGCTAAAGAAATCAAATATTTCATGCTATTATGTATCGGCATGCATGAATTTTTTGTGACTGACACACATCGGCACGGCCCGGCACGTACCATGCCATACCGTGCCAAGTATCTGGTACGATCCTGTGCCACGGCACTTAAATTCTTGAAACTAAGTAAAAATGTGTGGAGACCACCTCAACTAGAATGCACTTTTGAAATGGCGCCTCAATTATTATTTTTTGGACTGAGATCTCCTCAACTTCTTTTATTTTTTAGCTATTATGTTTAAAACTTTTTTCAAATTTAATGACTACTACGTTTTAGCTGTCCGTTGGCCTAGTTTTATTTACTAAAAAATAATTTAAATTTATTAAATTTGGTAAATCGCTAATGAATTTGATAAAATCTTTAATTTTTTTTACTTAAATAATGTAATTTTTAAAAAGTCAAAAATTAAGAGGATGTCAATAAAAAGAAAAATAAAAGTTGAGAGGGCCATTTCAAAGCGGCATATAGTTGAGGGTGTCTCTATATATTCTTACCAGCTATTAGTTTAAAAGAAATTCAACCTATACCCTTGAATGAAGAGGATGTAAGATATTTAAAGTGAGATAGACAGTTTATGTTAACTTTTCAAACCGGCTCTATAGGACAACCTGCTATATTCGGAAAGTACAAAATTTCTCAAAGTATTTGGATGCCTTAGAAACTAGAACATTCCAATTTTCTAAAAAGCCGGTTTCGAACCAATTGGTTGGATTATTGGGACCATAATCAGTAACAATACAATTTAAAAAAAAAAATGGAAGCTTTTGAATTGGCAGTTGAGCTAGCAGACCTTCAACCGGCTTTCTTCATTGTATCAAAGATGATTGAAAAAGTCCCTCATGCTAGTGGTTAGTAATCTTATTTTCATCTAATGGTTGGCTTTCTAATATTTACTTCGTTAACTGTATCTAAACAAGATTATATTACTTATTGTTTTATCTTTCTATACAATCTATTTAATGCTGCTTTTGGTTTTAGGATCACTGGTCTGGATGATCTTGTTTGGATGAAAACCAATATTCTAAAATCGGCCCCTCTTACCCTCCTCTCTTACCCTCCTCTCGTCCCATTTGATTGAAATTTTTGATTGATTGCCGATTTCGATTTTTGAAAATTAGATCCAAATCAAATAACATTTTATCTAGGTTCAGAAATTAATAATTTAGAATTACGCAGGAATATTCATGTTTGTGTTTCTCCTTTTTCTGGAAGTCTCACAAGGTCGGGTTTATTGTGGTGTAAAATTTGCAAGTTGTTTGTTGAAGAAACGAATAAGAACCCAGTTGAAAAGACATGTTTTGCTTCACAAATGCACTACACATTGAGGCTAAGTAGTGTGTTGAAGCTTTGAATTGAAAGGCTTGAATATTAGGCAACTCTTGAATCATTCTTAGCTAAGTTAGGGCCAGTTTGGATGTGAGAAGAGTTTACAATTTTCTTTTGTGATTGTTGTCTCTGATTATGCATTTGCTCCCCACTAGGTCCTTATATCTATAAATTTGTTAGAACGATGCATTTCACCAGTAAAATGATGTACCTTGTTATAAAAAAAATGATTTGAAGGAATAATATAGTATGCTACTGTAGGCCTCCAATCACATTCCATACATGTAACATCTTGAACCTCAAACTGGGGTTAAAAATCAAGTTAATAATAATTTACAAGTACTTTATTTTTTGAAATGCATTCAAATCATGTAGAAAATGATTCTAGAAAATTTAATTCAAGTAAAAATGATTAGGAATTGAGTACATATAGTGAAAACTAAATTCCTATATGTCGCACATATGCTCATTTTGAGAGCAAAGTTAACAAGATTCTAGGCATCAAAATGAGATGAATGTCTTTCTATGGAAAGGTTAACGAGTTGACTTTTGAACGCCTTTTAAATTATAGAAATACTACTTTAAATGAGATAGATATTGCAATATTTTAAAATGGCGTTGGTACAGTCTTGAGCTGCCTGTCCATTAAATTTTTGGCATTCTCAAGAGCATTTTGGTAATTTTAGAAATTTTAAATTTTTTTTTTACTAGTGCTAGTTATACATTGGCTCAAAGCCAAATAAACCCACTAAGGCCCCATGAAATGAGTAAAATGCCCTTACAAGGACTGGTTTGAATGAAGAGGAGAAAACCCCATTTCACTTCTCTTTCTCCTCTTTTCTTTGTCTACCTCCATATTCTCTCTCCCCTCTTAGCAAACCTAAGAAGCTCTTTGTCTTTCAAATCTAAGTGATTTGGAAGAAAATCCTTTGAGAAAAATCTTCACCAAGCTAGAGATTTTTACTTTGAAGAGTCAAGTAAATGCTGCACCATCAGTTTTAGAGCTCTAAATTAGAATTTTTATTGCTCAATTTGTGGACATTTGGAATTAGAGACAATCACCAGTCGGAAGTGTGAGATGAGTCTCAACTGAGCCAGGGTTGGAATGACAGGCTAAGTCAGGGTCTGAAAGACAAGGCTAGCAACACAAGTCTCACACACATCGCCTGGTGATCTTGGGTTGTGTGTCTGTGATTGGGCTGACGAGGACGTCGAACCCTAAACAGAGGGAGTTTGTAACACCCCAATAGTTCCACATCGGATGGGAATAGGATTGTGATTATAAGAGACCATGGATACTAGTAATAATAACTGGGCTTAAGCATTTTGGGTCGGTGGTTTGGATCCAACGAGCTATTTTTGCTAGCGGATCGGGTCGTTATATTGATCTATGGTTGAATCAAAGTTTTTGTTAGAATAAAAACGGAATAAATCTAGTTCGTCGGGTGTGAAAATACCAAAAGAGAATCAAGAAAGAGAGAAGAAAAATAAAACACACAATATTTACGTGGTTCGGTCACTGGCCTACTTCCACGAGCGAAGACGGAGCCGAGACTTTCATTATAATCAAAGTGGCGTACAAAATATGCCTCTCACAAAAACTCTAGTCCCAGAAATACACCCATACTCTCGCTCATCTGCCGCACCAAATCAATGGAATAAAGGGTATATTTATAATAGTGGCTAAATCCTAATATAATTTGGAATACAAATCTACTAAGACTAGAAAAAATCTTAATAAGATTAGGCATAATCTAAACTTAACTTAATGGATAATCAAAACAGAATAGGATTAGAAAATCTTATGGTTTTAGAATTCGAGACATATCTAACAATCTCTACCTTGGCTTGAATTCTCAGTCTTCTCCACCAAAACCTCCAAAAGCTCCTGAAGTGCTGCTGCACATGTGAACCAAGTTTACGGAATACTTGAACTTGATCACCGAAAAAACTTAATGAGCAAATCCGCGGGGTTCTCTGAAGTGCCAATCTTCTCATCTCCAATAACGCCTTTTGCAACCTCTGTTGCATCAGAACGACAACTTGCCGTAGAGCGAAACTGCTGGAGCAATCAAACTTCTCGATCTCAAATTTCGTCGACGCCTTAAACACCCAAATGAACAATCCCGGCTCTGATACCAGTTTGTTAGAATAAAAGCGAAATAAATCTAGTTCGTCGGGTGTGAAAATACCAAAAGAGAATCGAGAAAGAGAGAAGAAAATAAAACACACAATATTTACGTGGTTCGGCCACTGGCCTACATCTACGGGCGAAGACGGAGCCGAGACTTTCATTATAATCAAAGTGACGTACAAAATATGCCTCTCACAAAAACCCTAGTCCCAGAAATACACCCATACTCTCTCTCATCTGCCGCACCAAATTAATGGAATAAAGGGTATATTTATAATAGTGGCTAAATCCTAATACAATTAGGAATATAAATCCACTAAGACTAGGAATAATCTTAATAAGATTAGGCATAATCTGAACTTAACTTAATCGGATAATGAAAACAGAATAGGATTAGGAAACCTTGTGGTTTCAGAATTCGAGACATATCTAACAGTTTTAGAATTTTCTTTTTACACCATATACCAAATATAAAGGGTAAAGATTAGGGTTTTTGCCTTAAAAGTGCGGGATTCACTCATGAGTTCTTGGATTGGCACTTTAGGAGCCTAAAATGAGGGCTTTAAATGTCAATATTTTAATCATTTTATTTGGAATTAAAAGTCAACAAATAGCCCTATGGATTGACTAGGGTTGGAGATGTTTTTGCATCATAAAACTCAATTTTGAAGGTCGAAATTGGAGTTTTATTGTCCAATGCCAGCAGACGGAGAAAGCATACATGGCGGATGGCTCAAAAAGAGGTGTCGACCTACCCACCTATCCACATGGCCGTCAACCTCTTCATTTATTTCTGTTAAAAAAAGGGTTTCTCTTCATAAAATCTCGAAGAAATTGTCTTGACGGTGATATCGAGTTCTAGCTTTTGAGATTAAAGGCTGGAGCCAGCCTGGCAGACTATGCAATTCTTTGAGGTTACGAGATGACAACATAGATTTACAGTGGGTTTGACCTTAGCTGGATCAGCCTCAAATCCTTTCTCGCTCACGATGAAAGCTAAGAGCTTGCTCGAAGACAGCCCAAGATGGGGATTTGACATCTTCTTGTTGTTGCCAAGTGATCCGTTCCTCCTCTTTGGGATGTAACCTAGCCTATTTTTTTATCTTTTTTTTTTCTATAGCTTTGCCAAGATTCTCTATAGTCCGATTTAGACCGGATTGCCAAGTCCACTATGGATTTATTTTTTTATTTGTTTTTCGATGTTCCACCCTCCAAGGTGCCAATGTAAAGTGGTTCTTCAAATATTGGAATATGCTCTACCTGCAGTGCAATGCATAAGCTAATTAGGAAATTGAGACATCCATCGAATGTATGCTCCGTCACTACCCCTTACTCTCTTTTCAATATAGTCAGGCTTAAGACGCAAGCGGATTCCCCCTTCCCGTTTTTTTTTGCTTTGCTAATCTTTCCTTCTAATGCGGACAAGGTACAACTCAAAAAGCCCTTGCTTCGATGCTTCTCTAACTCCTAGCATATCAAAATTTAGGCTTTCTCATAATGATGGAAATTCAGTCCTTGAGTTCCCATTGCTAACTGTTTCATTTTTTGCTTTCGAATTACCACTACCTTAGAGTGTGCACAGAAGAGCCATCCCTAGATTCGGGCTTCAGTATAGCTATGATTCCCCTTGTCTGCTTGATTAGATGAAAGCTTCATCTGGCATCTCCACTACCATAAATCCTAGAATCTCAACCTCCAACAATGAATTGAGCAGTACCTATGAGTTAGGAGCCCAACCCCAGTGAAGCAGCTGGCTGCTCGGGCTCCGCATTTCAAGTTCGTTATCCTAACCCCCTCCCTTGCAATATCGAGAGCTTGACCACTTCTCACTCCTTCCTCACTCACCTTGGTCTAGTTTGTTGCAAGCATAGGATAATAAGCTTTGCCATCTATTCGCTTATCATGTGGTAAAAGCAGTGCTAAAAGAAAAAACCAATAATAGCTGTGAACAAGTGAGATATGCACGAAAGAGGGCATTATGAGGATGCCTTTTATCATTCACTTGGAATTGGCAGGAACCAACCTTCCTTTGTTGCCACTCGGTAGAATGAGTCTATTAAGCAGACTAGTGTTTGACCTATGCAGAATAACCTCTAGTGGAAGTGAGGCGAGGAGGTAATAGGGTAATATTGAATTAGCTCTCATTCCTGCTTGAATTCAAGGGCCAATCAATCTTATGTCTCGGGTCGAATCTCACCTTACTAGATGAAGGAAAGTCAGAAGGTTAAGAGCGCATTCTATGCCTAGTGGTTTTGGTTTTGGGAATAGGCAGTGAAATGGAAAATGTCACGCCCCGGGCTAGTTCAAGATGCGGAAAAACGTGCTAATTAATTTTTTTTTTGAAAAGCCTAGCCCGCGCCACGTACAGACCCGCCACAAATACAGGGTCCACTGTACACACGGACAGAGCCTCCCCTGTATTTGCACGGCGTCCAAAAACAAACAACAGGATCACAACCACCATTCATTCATCCCAACAGCACATCAACACAACGAGAGATTCATACAGCTAACAGTCCTTAACCTGTATGAATCTAAGCAAATCCTTAAGCGAAGGATGATGCAATGCACAAGCAACAATTATTCTAGAAAGCTGCTCCTTACCCAGAAGCTTTAGTTTGAAACCCTAATCTCAATCATTGAAGAAGCCTTTGAAAACTGTTCTCCACACGAGAACTCTCTTTTTTGAAATCACAAAACCGAGCAATCAGAAATCCATTTGAAAACCGTTTCCCACACGGAAACCTTGTTTTACGACGCTACCACGAGGGGTAGAAAACCGAAATGCTAGATAACGAAACGATTGAAAAACAAGGATACAATCAACTAGTCCAAGCATGCAGTCATCACACAAGCATATAGAATGAATCCACAACATAAGCATGCTAGAATTTACAACGGGGTAACTGAACCACACATTACATCTATCAAATAGAGGTAGGGGAATAACCAAATCTGGGGATGTAGCCTCACGAGTCGGAACCTCTAGAGCTACTATCTAGGCGTGCCTCGCAGCGTCCCGACACTCACCACCCTGCTCACCTGAAACCTGCAATGGGGGGGGGGTGGGGGGTGAGAACATGCACGCATGTCTCCCCTCCCAGTGGGTACCGCAAGCCGACGAAGGCGAGGTGTACACACCGGCACGAGGGTCAACAAAAGATAGATATGGTATACAGTAGCACAAGTAAGTATGAGGCTAACATACAACTGAAATAACTATGCTACTGTAAGCAACTAGTATGCATCAAAGGAGATAACCACAAAGTAAACCCAATCTATAGCCACCGGGACGTGGCCCTGGCACTGTCACCCTGCTCAATCCAACGGCACCATCCATCCCGACGCAATGCTCGGGGCTCACGGGTCGGTAGAAATTCACGACCCTTTTCCGGAAAAGAACACCTCCACACGGTGGATCAGACCGCGGTGTACGTGAAGTGCGGGAAGAGCTGTGACGATCGATGCATATGCTCAATCCACAGAACGGCAACAAGCCGAGAAACAACCAATAAACTACAACTAGGATCGCTCGAAACAACAGGCGATCACCTCCGACCAACTGGGTCGTCTCAAGGAACATGCAATCCACAACTACTCTACTATCCAAGCACGCATATAAGTAGAGTCTACGGGAGTCAAGTGAACTAATAACTGAAATGCGAAAGGAGGGATAGAAAGGTATCACCGTAGTCCACTGAACCGACTCCGAATCGAAGTACCCACCTGTAGGTAAGATCCAATCTAACACCGACGGCTCTCGGGAACCGCGACAGGACCTACGAAAGACTCACAGGGTCAAGGTCCACCAAGTCGATGCTAAACCCAAGCTCACACAACCCGAAACCGACGGATCGCCCGGGAAACCCACCGGGACGATCCCGAAACCACACAAAGCCCCAGAGGGGTACCAAACAGCCAACAAGGTCCCTCGCTGTCCCCGAACACACGAAACCAAGTGACGGGACAGCGAGCACAAGCTCGGGGTGCCACGAACATCAAATGCACCCGTAAAGGCTTCCCGGGTTCCCGAAAAGTGCCAATTTGGCACCGGAACCCCACATCACTCATCCGCTGTCCTCGGAACTTCGGGACAGCGATGAGGAACAGCCAACGAGGCTACACGATGAAGCCAAGTCGCTCGCGAAAACAGCGAGTGAGTCGCACAACTAGAAACGTGCGTTTCGCCGATTATTTCATCGAAAAAACACGTCGGAAACGAATCCGAAACTACACGAAGGGCGAGGGGGTTGGACAACCAGTCCACAGGGTCTCCAAGACCTTACCCTTGCAGCCCACAGCGTCGCTACGCTGTCACAAACGCCAAAGTCCCCAAACATGCAACATACACATACATACAATCACTAAATTAAGCCGCTAGAGCAAACCGTACGTCCGCTCGACCTTCCGCAAGCACCAGCGGATAGGTAGCGACGTCACGGAGACCGTGCTCACTGTCCCGCTGCGACAGGACCAGTCGCAAGCCGGGAAATCCCATAAAAACAGCGAGCTCAAGCACAAAAGCGAGCGTAACTAAGGCCGTGTGAGCAAACCGTACATCCGCACGACCTTCCGCAAGCACCAGCGGATAGGCAACGATGTAACGGAGGCCATGCTCACAGCCTCACTGCGACGGGAACAGTCGCAGTCCGAGAAAACCCATAAAAACAGTGCATCCACAAGGCAAAAATGCTCGACGAAGGCCGAACGGTAAAACGGCTCACCCAAAACAGAAACTAAGGTGAGCATGATGATCAGCGCATCGCCGCGATCATCGTGCTCACCTTTCCGAGCTCCGGGAGGCAACGGGGAGCTCAAACACCAAGGTACGGCCAAAATCCAACAAAGCAAGACCCCGGCCGGAGCAACCAGCTCCGGCCGGCTGCCGGCCGGCATGCACGGCCAGCGGCGGCCAGGGTCGGCAGAGGAGGTGGCAAGGAAGAGGGGGCTCACCTCAGCCGGCGGCGGGAAGTGGCGGCGGCGGCGCGGGGAAGAGCCCTAGCTCCGGGAAGGCTCGGCCACACCTACTCCGGCAAGGAACGGCGTCGGCAGCCGACGGCGACGCGAGCACCGGCAAGAGGGACCCGCCGGACGTCGGGGAAGGGGGCGACCGCGACAACTCCGGGCAACGGCGGCGGCGGTCGGAAGTTCACAGCCGCGGGTGCCTTAGGAGCACAGGCGGCAGCCGCGGCGGCTGCGGCGGCGCTCCGGCAGCACGGCGATGGCCGGGAAGGAGAAGACCGGCGGCGGAGGTCCCGAGGGTGGCGGCGCTCACCCTCCGAGGCGGCGGGAGGCGGCGGGGCGCGGCCTCCAGCTGCTCCTGCCTGCAGCTTGCACGCAGGAGCCGCAGGCGGCGCGGCGGCGCACCGGTGGCATGGGGGCGGCCGGGGAAGAAAGGGGCGGCGCCGGAGGACCTGAGGGTGAGGGCGCTCACCCCCCAAGGCGGCGCGAACCGGCGGCGGCTCGGGCCACCAACCCCCTGCCCGCAGCTGCCCTGGCAGCAGCTGCGGCAGCTCGGCGGCCCACGGCGGCGGTCACCGGCGGCGGCGCAGGACTCGAGCAGTCGTGCCACCTCAGGGGAGCTCTGGCGTGGGTTTCCCCTGGGTGCACACCTCCGGGAAGGAAGAAGAAGAAGAGAAGAAGAAGAAGAAAAGGGAGAGAGAGGTGACCGGGGGGGTAGCTCCGGCCAGGCGGTGGCCGGCGGCGACCGGCAGGGCTCGGGGAGGAGGCTGAGGGGCAGGGGAGCCTCGTGCTCACCCCCCCCCCCTGGGAGCAGGGGAGAGAAGGGAGTGAGAGAGGGAGAGAGAGAGAGAGTGTGAGGGGATGTTTCACCCACCCCCTCCACCAACCAAATTACAGAAAGAAAAAAACCCCTCCAAACTCAGCAAAACACCCCAAGGTCCCTCTCAGCCAGCACAAGATGCCCAAACACCCCTCCACAAGCAATCTCACGCGAAACGGTGCGAGAACAGGGTCCAAATCGCGAAATTACAAAATGCGACTTACGACCTCTCGGCGATCAAGATGGAATAACTTTTCATCTGCTCGTCGCACGATGACGCGGATCGCGCCATCGCGTTCAGCACTGCCGAGACATCGAACTCACCATTTTGGTTCGTCAGATTCGGACTCCGGATCGCGCCGTTAAGCCGTTCGCTCTCCGCGACGAAAAACCAACAACTATTAAAATCCAACAACTATTAAAATCCACTAAAATCACTTATATACATATATATATATATAAATACCGGTATATATATACGTATACTGATCAAAAACACAGTAATGGGGGAGAGGAACACTGAGAATTTCAAATTCCCAAAATTCGGATTCTCACATCACTCCCACCTAACAAGAAGTTTCGTCCCCGAAACTTACCCACACACTATCCGCGAACAACAGCGGATACCGCTCACACGAAGCAGACTCTAGCTCCCAAGAAATCTCGCGCTCCTCGCGACTCATCCACCGCGGTCTCACCAACAGAAAGCTCCGGTTCCTCAACTGTTTCACATTGCGAGCCGAAAACCTCACAGGCACCTCACCTCAGCTGAGATCCTCCCTCAGCTAAACCGTTGTCGGCCGATCACACGACGCTCACCCACGTCAACCAGACAGAACAGTGATCGACAACGACTTCCACACTACGCCTCGCACGGTGCCAATCCAATGCTCGCTAGGAAGCTGCCGCAGAAGGCAAACTCCACCAAAGGAAGATATCTGAACCAACCCTCACCAAAATCCAAAACGCATGCCCGGAGCATAACCTTGAGAGTCTAGAAGACTCGCTCCGACTACCCAACACTCTGAGGGTTGAACTGAGTTAAAGTCGAGCCTCGTCCCCAGTGCCTACTGCAAGCCTCTCCAGAACTGGGGGACGAAGCGAGAACTCCAATCCAAAACGATCGACACTGGCCCTCCAAACAGCCCGACGAACTCATCCAAATAGAGCTGCGCCAGCCGATCCCAAGACTAAAACAGATGTACCGATAGGGAGTGAGCTGTTTTCGTCAGACAGTCCACAAAACTCAGATCGCAACTTGACCTCGCAGAGAACGAGGCAACCCGGTGACGAAAACCCAGGTGATCTGCTCCCACTTCCCCACAGGTACAGGCAAAGGTCAAAGCTTCTCTGCTGACAAACCTGGCACAGTGCCACATGCTGAGTTACAACCAGAAATTCAGCCTCAAGTCGCGGTACATCTTCGTCTCTCCAGGATGAACGGTGTACGGCGACTGGTGTGCCTCAGCCAAAACTCTCACCTCAAATCCTGAACACTGGGCACACAACTCCATCCTCGAAGGAAGACCAACAGCATGTAGCACGAAGTCACCTTCTCAGTCCAGCTCGCACTCTCTACCAGTGCGGATCCATCGGTTGCCCACCGAAAATCTGATCCGTCAAGGTGGGTGTACCTCCAAAGGCAACAACTACGCGGTAGCTCCATAAGGTACAGTCTCAAAAGCTCGAGAGCGTACACCACTGCTGCTAACTCAAGATCGAGCGCTAGATAGATCTTCCTACGGTCCATCAACTAGCGCGGAGCACAAACGATAATCCTCTCTTGCTGCATGAGCACGCACCACAATCCTATCCATAGATGCATTGCCGACGATCGTAACTACCACACCAGGCCGCGACAATGCTAAGATAGGGGCACGGGTCAAACAGTCCATCGGCTCCAAGACGCTCAACAGACAAGCGGGAGTCTAGAGAAACAACGTGCCTTACCTCGACAGCTCACTCAAAGGGGCGGCGATTTTGAGGAGAACCCTCAACAATTCGCCGACAACGACGCCCAAGCCGAGGAAGTCCCCAAACTCGGTCACAGGAGCCGGAACAGGCCAAACCACTACAGAGTCCTCCTTCCTTGGTTCCTCCACAAAACCAACCCACATCACGATGCGAACCAAGGAGGAAACCCCTCGGATAGATCAGTATGTCGGCAAAGGAGACCACGACAATTTGATCCGAGAACTACCGAAAAACCAGCTCATCAAATCCAAAAGGCTGCCGGGACGTTCGTCGAACCGAACGGCAAAACCGTTACCTCGTAAAGCCCGCAACGAGTCCGGAAGGCCGTTAACGCAACGTCCTCGGCCTTGATCCTCAACTAAAGATAACCTTGCGAGTCCACCACTCACGTGAACAGGGCTGCCAATCGCAACAAGCGATACAAGCACCAACGATGCCGAACCTTAGATCCAAAGATCGGACACGCGCTCCAAAGCGAAACTATACGAAGACGAAACTATACGAAGACACGGCGAAAACCCTGCACGCAAACACAGCTCGGAGCCAACAACCAGGCTCCCGTCATCCCGAAACCGAGCTAAGAGGGCACCCTGACTCAACCGGAGTCAAACCGACGGCAGTGATGGCAAATCAATGGTGCAAAACCACGCCAGGATTAGCTCAAGGTTCACCACTAGAACGGGGATGACCAACACACAGCTTTCCGCAAGACGGCCAAGGGCGAGAAATGTCTTGCAAGGGAAAGCACCGACCCAATCCAGAAAGTCCCCAAGAAGGGATAGGGTATTTCGTCCTAACTTTCGACACTACGTTGTCTGCAGCCAACGTACTTATCAAAAGAAAACGAAATATCCCAAGGTCAAGGCCAACAACCAGTCGGCAACACCACGAAGGTACCGGGTCAACCACTCAACAGCTGGACCAAGGTCACAGACGAGTCACCGAATTAACGGGAACAGCAAACCGACCCACAAAACAAAGTCTGCCCTGAGCCAACTCTCTAGGAGTCATCGGCTTCCAACAACGAACCGGCGGCTACGGGCGACAAAGGGTCGTCAACCAAGCGAACCAAACCGGAGGCAGAACAAAACCAGCGTCGATTAACCAACGTCGACGCGGTGAGATTTCCAACAAGAACCTGGAAGATCTCGCGGCAACACGGAAACCTACAAATACCACCCGGAATCCCATAAGACACCAATTTAGGCGTTAGAATAGCCGCAAGCCACGTAGGCACCAACAAACACCCGACACTCAACAGTGTCCACTCAGTCTAGTACACGTCAGTTCGACGCCAGAACTAGCCAATGGTCGAAAAACCAACACTGACGATGCCACCAGCAAGACGTCAGAGGGGTAGGCTCCACAGCCCTACCCAACAAAACAGAGGGGATAACACCCAAACTGCGGTTGAAACCGCTCAAAGCACCGTCTCCATAGAGACGCTCGCAGAGGCCCTCGTGCTCAACGCGATAAGTGGGGACAGGGCAAGAACAGCCCAACAACAAAACAGATCCACCACCACTAGAAGGAGCACGAACCTGCGAACAAGGGCAGATCAAAACTCAGGAGATCCGCCCCAACACGCTCAGATGTGACCACCACCCCCAACGCGGGGTCGGCGTCCACGCGCGAAACAGCCGACGAAGTCGCTGTCGTCGTCACGATCGTCGCACAACGGGGTGGGTGCCACAGGAGGGTCTGCAGTCATCGGGGTGCACGGCGGAGGAGTAGGAGGGGCTGGAGCGGCAGCTGCCGTGGCCTGTTGCAAAACCACCGGAACAAGCCGGAACATGCCGGAGAGGGTCGCCAGCTGACCACTCGCCTCGGCCCCAAGCACACAGGGCACGGTCTACACCAGGCTGTCCGCCTCCTGCCAGCTCCTCACTCGAACCGGCCACAACGGCCCGAAACAGAAAAACCAGCAGACAGCTCCGCAGGCGCACGCCCACCACCACGATCCGGACGAGGAGGTCTACCAAGACCACAAGCCACTGCAAAAAGCAGAATCCCAGCGCAAGAGAAAAGGGGTCGGCAACTCCCACAAAGCACAAGCCGAAAACAAACCCCTCGAGCTCGCGCGCCTATACATCCTAGGTCTTCCTAGGGGTCAGCCTAACCAGTGGTTCAGTTACAAGTTGATGAATGAACGAGTGTTTGTTCCCTTTACGCTCTGATACCATCTTAATCTGTCACGCCCCGGGCTAGTTCAAGATGCGGAAAAAACGTGCTAATTAATTTTTTTTTTTTTTTGAAAAGCCTAGCCCGCGCCACGTACAGACCCGCCACAAATACAGGGTCCACTGTACACACGGACAGAGCCTCCCCTGTATTTGCACGGCGTCCAAAAACAAACAACAGGATCACAACCACCATTCATTCATCCCAACAGCACATCAACACAACGAGAGATTCATACAGCTAACAGTCCTTAACCTGTATGAATCTAAGCAAATCCTTAAGCGAAGGATGATGCAATGCACAAGCAACAATTATTCTAGAAAGCTGCTCCTTACCCAGAAGCTTTAGTTTGAAACCCTAATCTCAATCATTGAAGAAGCCTTTGAAAACTGTTCTCCACACGAGAACTCTCTTTTTTGAAATCACAAAACCGAGCAATCAGAAATCCATTTGAAAACCGTTTCCCACACGGAAACCTTGTTTTACGATGCTACCACGAGGGGTAGAAAACCGAAATGCTAGATAACGAAACGATTGAAAAACAAGGATACAATCAACTAGTCCAAGCATGCAGTCATCACACAAGCATATATAATGAATCCACAACATAAGCATGCTAGAATTTACAACGGGGTAACTGAACCACACATTACATCTATCAAATAGAGGTAGGGGAATAACCAAATCTGGGGATGTAGCCTCACGAGTCGGAACCTCTAGAGCTACTATCTAGGCGTGCCTCGCAGCGTCCCGACACTCACCACCCTGCTCACCTGAAACCTGCAATGGGGGTGGGGGGTGAGAACATGCACGCATGTCTTCCCCTCCCAGTGGGTACCGCAAGCCGACGAAGGCGAGGTGTACACACCGGCACGAGGGTCAACAAAAGATAGATATGGTATACAGTAGCACAAGTAAGTATGAGGCTAACATACAACTGAAATAACTATGCTACTGTAAGCAACTAGTATGCATCAAAGGAGATAACCACAAAGTAAACCCAATCTATAGCCACCGGGACGTGGCCCTGGCACTGTCACCCTGCTCAATCCAACGGCACCATCCATCCCGACGCAATGCTCGGGGCTCACGGGTCGGTAGAAATTCACGACCCTTTTCCGGAAAAGAACACCTCCACACGGTGGATCAGACCGCGGTGTACGTGAAGTGCGGGAAGAGCTGTGACGATCGATGCATATGCTCAATCCACAGAACGGCAACAAGCCGAGAAACAACCAATAAACTACAACTAGGATCGCTCGAAACAACAGGCGATCACCTCCGACCAACTGGGTCGTCTCAAGGAACATGCAATCCACAACTACTACTCTACTATCCAAGCACGCATATAAGTAGAGTCTACGGGAGTCAAGTGAACTAATAACTGAAATGCGAAAGGAGGGATAGAAAGGTATCACCGTAGTCCACTGAACCGACTCCGAATCGAAGTACCCACCTGTAGGTAAGATCCAATCTAACACCGACGGCTCTCGGGAACCGCGACAGGACCTACGAAAGACTCACAGGGTCAAGGTCCACCAAGTCGACGCTAAACCCAAGCTCACACAACCCGAAACCGACGGATCGCCCGGGAAACCCACCGGGACGATCCCGAAACCACACAAAGCCCCAGAGGGGTACCAAACAGCCAACAAGGTCCCTCGCTGTCCCCGAACACACGAAACCAAGTGACGGGACAGCGAGCACAAGCTCGGGGTGCCACGAACATCAAATGCACCCGTAAAGGCTTCCCGGGTTCCCGAAAAGTGCCAATTTGGCACCGGAACCCCACATCACTCATCCGCTGTCCTCGGAACTTCGGGACAGCGATGAGGAACAGCCAACGAGGCTACACGATGAAGCCAAGTCGCTCGCGAAAACAGCGAGTGAGTCGCACAACTAGAAACGTGCGTTTCGCCAATTATTTCATCGAAAAACACGTCGGAAACGAATCCGAAACTACACGAAGGGCGAGGGGGTTGGACAACCAGTCCACAGGGTCTCCAAGACCTTACCCTTGCAGCCCACAGCGTCGCTACGCTGTCACAAACGCCAAAGTCCCCAAACATGCAACATACACATACATACAATCACTAAATTAAGCCGCTAGAGCAAACCGTACGTCCGCTCGACCTTCCGCAAGCACCAGCGGATAGGTAGCGACGTCACGGAGACCGTGCTCACTGTCCCGCTGCGACAGGACCAGTCGCAAGCCGGGAAATCCCATAAAAACAGCGAGCTCAAGCACAAAAGCGAGCGTAACTAAGGCCGTGTGAGCAAACCGTACATCCGCACGACCTTCCGCAAGCACCAGCGGATAGGCAACGATGTAACGGAGGCCATGCTCACAGCCTCACTGCGACGGGAACAGTCGTAGTCCGGGAAAACCCATAAAAACAGTGCATCCACAAGGCAAAAATGCTCGACGAAGGCCGAACGGTAAAACGGCTCACCCAAAACAGAAACTAAGGTGAGCATGATGATCAGCGCATCGCCGCGATCATCGTGCTCACCTTTCCGAGCTCCGGGAGGCAACGGGGAGCTCAAACACCAAGGTACGGCCAAAATCCAACAAAGCAAGACCCCGGCCGGAGCAACCAGCTCCGGCCGGCTGCCGGCCGGCATGCACGGCCAGCGGCGGCCAGGGTCGGCAGAGGAGGTGGCAAGGAAGAGGGGGCTCACCTCAGCCGGCGGCGGGAAGTGGCGGCGGCGGCGCGCGGGGAAGAGCCCTAGCTCCGGGAAGGCTCGGCCACACCTACTCCGGCAAGGAACGGCGTCGGCAGCCGACGGCGACGCGAGCACCGGCAAGAGGGACCCGCCGGACGTCGGGGAAGGGGCGACCGCGACAACTCCGGGCAACGGCGGCGGCGGTCGGAAGTTCACAGCCGCGGGTGCCTTAGGAGCACAGGCGGCAGCCGCGGCGGCTGCGGCGGCGCTCCGGCAGCACGGCGATGGCCGGGAAGGAGAAGACCGGCGGCGGAGGTCCCGAGGGTGGCGGCGCTCACCCTCCGAGGCGGCGGGAGGCGGCGGGGGGGGCGCGGCCTCCAGCTGCTCCTGCCTGCAGCTTGCACGCAGGAGCCGCAGGCGGCGCGGCGGCGCACCGGCGGCAAGGGGGCGGCCGGGGAAGAAAGGGGCGGCGCCGGAGGACCTGAGGGTGAGGGCGCTCACCCCCCAAGGCGGCGCGAACCGGCGGCGGCTCGGGCCACCAACCCCCTGCCCGCAGCTGCCCTGGCAGCAGCTGCGGCAGCTCGGCGGCCCACGGCGGCGGTCACCGGCGGCGGCGCAGGACTCGAGCAGTCGTGCCACCTCAGGGGAGCTCTGGCGTGGGTTTCCCCTGGGTGCACACCTCCGGGAAGAAGAAGAAGAAGAGAAGAAGAAGAAAAGGGAGAGAGAGGTGACGGGGGGGGTAGCTCCGGCCAGGCGGTGGCCGGCGGCGACCGGCAGGGCTCGGGGAGGAGGCTGAGGGGCAGGGGAGCCTCGTGCTCCCCCCCCCCCCCCCCCCTGGGAGCAAGGGAGAGAAGGGAGTGAGAGAGGGAGAGAGAGAGAGAGAGTGTGAGGGGATGTTTCACCCACCCCCTCCACCAACCAAATTACAGAAAAACCCCTCCAAACTCAGCAAAACACCCCAAGGTCCCTCTCAGCCAGCACAAGATGCCCAAACACCCCTCCACAAGCAATCTCACGCGAAACGGTGCGAGAACAGGGTCCAAATCGCGAAATTACAAAATGCGACTTACGACCTCTCGACGATCAAGATGGAATAACTTTTCATCTGCTCGTCGCACGACGACGCGGATCGCGCCATCGCGTTCAGCACTGCCGAGACATCGAACTCACCATTTTGGTTCGTCAGATTCGGACTCCGGATCGCGCCGTTAAGCCGTTCGCTCTCCGCGACGAAAAACCAACAACTATTAAAATCCACTAAAATCACTTATATACATATATATATAAATACCGGTATATATATACGTATACTGATCAAAAACACAGTAATGGGGGAGAGGAACACTGAGAATTTCAAATTCCCAAAATTCGGATTCTCACAGAAAACCTCACCTATAACAGTTGTAACCCCAGACTATGCAAAAGTCGAGGGTTGTTCGGGTATATTCATCATTAATTTAGCACCGACAGCTTCTTCATCCTCTGACGGAGAGAGGGGGTCAGGCTTTCCGCTCGTCTTTGATCTAGAATTAGGATAAGCATAAATGTGAACAACCAGTTGATCTTAAATCTACATCTAAACCGTAATGGTTTGGGAATTAATGGCAAGTAGATCAACCGTCACCAAATTAGTGTGAAGAAAAGGAGTAATCAAGCACAAACATATTAGGAGAGAATGTTGCACAATTTAGATACACTCTTTTTTCTTTATAAACTATATTGTGTTGTATATTAAAATAAAGTGTCAATTTTTTTTGGAAAGTACAACTACTAAGTCAAAATTATATGTACCTTTTCTCGAGAGACGAGAATACTCATTTAATACAAAATAAAAAAAAACTAATTGTAATTAATAAGACGAAAGAGTGCAACATCCTTTCCATTATGCAATATTTCTTTCCAAATAATGCAATATTTGTGTAAATAGTTTAACATTTGTGTATAAAATGATACAATATTTGCACAATTTATACAATGCAGCACAATTTCTACACTATATTACTAATAATATAGTACATCGGGCACAAATTGTATAGTATATTATAATATATTACAGAAATAATTCAATATGTATGTAAACGGTGTATATGTTGTACCATTTAAACCAATATTTATATTATTTGAATAAATATTGTATTATTTGGAAGAGAAAGTTGTACAATTTGGAAATACATTGCATTTTTTCATCTTACCAATTATATTATTTTATTTTATTTTGTATTAAATGAGAATTTTCGTCCTTCGAGAAAAAATACATGTAATTATGACTTGAGAGTTATTTTCTAAGAAATTTGATACTTTATTTTAATATACAATATAATTAATTAATAGAGAAGAAAGAGTGCAACATTCTCTCCTAACAGTGCAAAATTTATACAAATGGTGGAAGTATTTATATAAATGGTGCAACATATGCAATATTTATACATATATTGCATAATTTCTGTAATATATTATACTATTTGTATATGATATATTATATTATTCGTAGTATAGTGTATAAATTGTGTAGCATTATATAAATTGTGCAAATATTGTATCATTTTATACAAATATTGCACTATTTGATGAAAAATATTGCCCATTTGGAAGGATGTTGCATTATTTAGAGATATTGCATTCTTTCTTCTTTACATTATTTTAATTTTTTTATTTATATGTTAGATGAAGATCTCGTTTTTCAAAAAAGGTACTTTTTATGCATTTTGAAAGAGCGGTAGTATGATCATCATTTTTAAAAAAGGACTGAATCTATAAAATTTTTAAAAGTGGACTAAATTTACAAATGTATAATAATAACTAAAAAGCCTAAATTTTATAAAACTATATGGCTAAAATACAAAAAAAATTCTATAAATATCCCTTTTTTCACTTTCCCTCCTAACTTTTAAAAATTTATATTTTACCCACTCAAAATTTCAAGTTGATGCATTTATCCCCCTTTCGTCAGGATTTTATTATTATTTTATCTATTTTATATTAGAGCAATGCTAGTTGTACACCCCCAGAGGGGTATAGGATATACACCCCACCCATCCAAGGGTGGGGACATCACCGCTAGTCACATTAATGTGATTAGTGAAGTACACTCCACCCTTGGATGGATGTGGTTTACATCCTAGCCCCTTTGGGGGTATACAATTAGAATTTTTTATTATATAATTTATACCGAAAATAGTAGGTATACATTAAAAATTTATTTTATTCTCTAGAATAAGTATAAAGGGTTATTTCGCCTTCTCCATTAACGCCGCAACCTCTGAATTTTTTTTTTAAATTTCAAGACAATTGAATATAAGTTTTTAAAAGTTAGAAAAAAAGATTAAGAAAATATTTACTAAAAGTTTTTCTGTATTTTAGTTAAATTATATTTATAATTTGATCTCTTGAACACAAGCCATGACGGTTGAAAAGGCACTCGACGAGGAGCTCCCGAGCGTCGGGCGGTGAGTTTTCTATCCAAGAAAAGGACTCAAAGCGATCCTCATAGCCTCTTCTTCGTCTCCTCTACGCCTAACCCCTCCTCTCCACGTATGGAAACCCTAATCCTAACCCTAACCCTAACACCGTCGTCTATTTCTCCCGTTTTCTCTCTTCCTCGAGCGTCTATGTCACTCCGTTCTAGGGCATCCTTACTACGCCGATCCTCAGCTCGGGAGGTACGCGTCTCTGTTCCCAAAATCCCGCTTCACTCTCCCTCTCCCCATCCATTTCGTACAAACCCAATCTATAGCATCAACTCTCTCGTAACTGAGCTCCATCTGATTCGATCGAGTCGCGAATCGAGTTCTTTGGTCGTAGAAATGCGTGTCTCAATCATAAAAATACTATCTTTTGAGTCTTTAAATCGCTCCTAGTGCTTCAAAAGCTTCATAATTTGCGAGAATTTGACCTTTAAGGTGACAATTACTTCGTAAATCTCTAATATGCTGTGATAATTGTGCAATCAGGTTATAAAACAATGGCTTTTTTAGAAGTCTTTTTGGCTCAATTGTAACAGACGGCGGTGGCGATGAATTCGTTACGGAAAGATAAAAGAATTACCAACGAGGAACTCGCTGCATTGATTCAAGAATTGGGTCCAAACAACATGCCCGAAGATGCTCCGCAACTACTTATCCAATTACAATGTAGAGGGCTTGAACAATCTAATAATCCCGCCCTTTCAGCTCTGATGCTTTTCTACGCGAAGAACGGCTTCCTCCGACAAGCACAGGCTTTGTGGGGTCAACTCATTAACAGCTCTTATGTGCCGACACTCGGGGGCATTTCAAATCTAATGGACTCAAATGCTACGATGGGTCAATTTGATGAAATTCGAAGAATTGTAGAGGAAACGGCCTTTCGGGATTTCAGCTTCTGCCATGAGGTTTATACGTTGGCTGTTTCTTGCTTTGGAAAGTCAGGCCAACTTGAAATGATGGAGGTCACTGTGAAGGACATGGTTTCAAAAGGCTTTAAAGTTGATTATCTAACGGGGAATGCTTTTGTTAAGTACTATAGCGTATTTGACTTGTTAGAGGAGATGGAAGCCACGTATCAGTGGCTAAAGAAATCAAGAATTCTGATAGAGGAGGAAGCGATTAGGTCGATGGCTTCAGCTTATATAAGTGAGGGGAAGTTCTACAAATTAGGCAAGTTCGTAAAGGATGTGGGACTTGGTCGACGTAATGTGGGCAATCTTTTGTGGAACCTGCTTCTCTCTTTCGCTGTCAATTTCAATATGAAGAGCCTACAAAGAGAGTTTCTAAACATGCTAGACGCGGGGTTTTCACCCAATCTTACACATTTAATATTAGGACTCTAGCATTTTCAAGGATGTGCATGTTTTGGGATCTCCATCTGAGCATTGAACACATGAAGAGTGAAGGGATTGTCCCTAATTGTCACGCCCCGGGCTAGTTTTAGATGCGGAAAGCGTACCATTTTTTTTTGAAAGCCTAGCCCGAGCAACGTACAGACCCGCCACAAATACAGGTCCCTCTGTCCACACGGACAGAGTTTTTTCTGTATTTGCACGGCGTACCATCATACATAACAGGATCCCAAACATCATCCATTCATCCACACAAACAACAATCACTACATACAGCTAACCATCCTTAACACCTGCATGAATCTAAATAAATCCTTAGGCGAAGGATGATGCAATGCACATTACACCAAATCATTCTAGAAAAGTGCTTCTCACCCAGAAGCTTTATTTTGAAACCCTAAGTTCAATCATTCAAAGAAAAGTGCTGTACATTTTGCAGTTTCACGATCTGGACCCTGTTTCATGCACCGTTTCACGTGAGACTGCTTGTGGAGGGGTGTCTGGGCATATTGTTCCTGCTGTGAGGGACCCAGGAGCTATATTCTTTGTTTGAGGGGTGTTTTTTGCAATTGTGCATGTGATTATATGTGTTGTTTGTGTGTGTGTGTGAGAGAGAGATCTCCTCACTTTCTCTTCTCCCTCAGCCACCCCAGCTGCGAGCCCCCAGCTCCCCTGCCACCTCCCCGTGCGCCGCCGGCCGCCGCCGACCACCCCCTGGCCGGCGCAACCCCGGCCACCTTTCTCTCCATTTTTTCTTCTCCTTTTCCTTCTTCTTCTTCTTCTTCTCCTTCCCTGCGGTGTTCACCCAGGGGGAACCCATGCCTGAGCTCCCCCTGAGGTGGCACGACTGCCGGAGCCGTCGCCCTGCCGCCGAGAGCCGCCGCCAAGCTGCTGCGGCTGCTGCTAGGGCAGCAGCAGGCCGAGGCTTCTGGGCCCGAGCCGCCGCCGCCTCCCGCCGCCTTGGAGGGTGAGCACCGCCACCCTCGGGACCTCCGACGCCGCCCCCCTACCTCCCCGGCCGTCGCCGTGCCGCCGGAGCGCCGCTGCGGGCTCGGACTGGGCAGCTAGGGTAGCTGCGGCCGAGCTCGCTCCGCCGCCGCCACCGCCGGTCTTCACTGTCGCGGTCACCGACAGGACGACGTCCGGCGACCTTCTCTTGCTGGTGCTTGCGTCGCCGCCGGCCGCCGTCACCGTCCGTTGCCGCGCCGCCGTGCCCTAGCCAACCCGAGAGTGGGCCTCCTCCCCGCGCCGCCGCCGCCGCTTCCCGCCGCCGGCTGAGGTGAGCACCCTCTTCCTCACCTCCCCCGCATCCGACCCTGGCCGCCGCTGGCCGTGCATGTCGGCCGGCAGCCGGCCGGAGCTTGTTGCTCCGGCCAGGGTCTTATTTGTTGTTATGATTGGCCGATGCTTGTGTTTGGGCCTCATGTTGCCTCCCGAAGCTCGGGAAGGTGAGCACGATGATCGCAGCGATGCGCTGATCATCATGCTCACCTTGGTTTCCTGTTTGGGTGTGCCGTTTCGCCGTTCGGCCTTTGTCGAGCAATTTATCGCATGTATTCTCTATTTTTATGCTATTTCTGTGCTTGCGACTGGCCCTGTCGCAGTGGCGCTGTGAGCACGGCCTCTGTTACGTCGTTACCTATCTGCTGGTGCTTGCGGAAGGTCATGCGGACGTACGGATTGCTCGAACGGCCTAAAGTATTGCTTGTATGTATGTAAATGTTGCTTGTTATAGACTTTGGCGATTGTGGCAGTGTTGCGACGCTGTGGGTAGCAAGGGCTTGATCCTTGAGGCCCTGTGGACTGGTTGTCCAACCCCTTCGCCCTTCGCGGAGATCCGAATTCATTTCCGACGCGTTTTTCGATGAAATAGTCGGCGAAACGCGTGTTTCTAGTCGTGCGACTCACTTGCTGATTTTGCGAGCATCTTGGCTTCGTCATTTGGCCTCGTTGGCTGTTCCTCATCACTTTCCCGAAGTTCCGAGGACAGCGGATGAGTGACGAAGGGTTCCGGTGCCAAATCGGTATTTTTTTTTGGAACCCGGAAAGCCGTTTCGGGTGCGTTTGTGTTCGTGGCACCCCGAGCTTGTGCTCGCTGTCCCGTCACTTGGTTTTGTGTGTGTTTGGGGACAGCGAGGGACTTGGTTGGCTGTTTGGTACCCCTCTGGGGCTTAGCGTGGTTTCGGGATCGTCCCGGTGGGTTTCCGGGCGATCCGTCGGTTTCGGGATGTGAGAGCTATGTGTTTAGTGTCGACTTGGTGGACCTTGACCTTGTGAGTCTCTCGTAGGTCCTGTCGTGGTTCCCGAGAGCCGTCGGTGTTAGGCTCTAGCGTTTCGACAGGTGGGTACTTCGATCCGGAGTCGGTTCAGTGGACTACGGTGATACCTTTCTATCCCTTCTCTTGCATTTCAGTTATTAGTTCACTTGACTCCCGTTGACTCTACTTATGTGTGCTTGGATAGTAGAGTAGTCGAGGTTTGCATGATTCTTGAGACGACCTAGTTGGTCGGTGTTGATCGCCTGTTGTTCTGAGCGATCCTCGTATATTGGCTTATCAGTTGCTTCACGGCTCGTTGCCGTTCTGTGGATTGAGCATTCGCATCGATCGTCACAGCTCTTCTAGCACTTCACGTACACCAGCGGTCTGATCCACCGCCTGGGGGTGTTCTTTTCCGGAAAAGGGTCGCGTGCATCCGACCCGTGAGCCTCTTAGCACGTGCATCTGCGGAGGTTATGTGCCGATGGTTGAGCATGTGGTGCCAGTGCCAGGGATCCGTCCCTGTGGCCTGGTGGTGATTGGGTATATTGGTGGTTACTTACAGTTGATGCATATACTAGTTGCTTACAGTAGCATAGTTTTTCAGTTGTATGTCAGCCTCATACTTACTTGTGCTATTGTTTACCTTATCTATCTTTTTGTTGACCCTCGTGCCGGTGTGTACACCTCGCCTTCGTCGGCTTGCGGTACCCACTGGGAGGGGAGACATGTTTACATGTTCTCACCCCCGCCCTCGTTGTTGTTTTCAGGTGAGCAGGGTGGTGAGAGTCGGGACGCAGCGAGGCACGCCTAGTTAGTGGTACTAGAGGTCCCGACCTGTGAGGCTTTTCTCTCCAGATTTGGTTATCACCCTTATCATTCATCAGTTAGTTATGGATGTGGTTCAGTTACACTGTGGTTGTTTTGTCTAGCATGCTATGGTTTTGGTACAGTTATATTTTGGATGTGCTTTCTTGCATGCTTAGATATTGTGGATTTAGTTTAGTATTGATGTGTGGATGCTGATGCTTTAGATCTATCATTGTTGCTTTATATCACACATCTTGGATTTCTACCCCTCGTGGTAGCATTTTCAAATAAAGGTTTCCGTGTGGGAAACAGTTTTCAAATGGATTTCCGATCGATCGACTTTTGAGATTTCAAAAGAGAGTTCTCGTGTGGAGAATAGTTTTCAAATGACTCTTAAATGTTTGAGATTAGGGTTTCAAAATAAAGCTTCTGGATAAGGAGCAATCTCCTAGAATGATCTGCTGTTTGTGCATCGCATCATCCTTCGCCTAAGGACTTGCTTAGATTCATACATGTTTAAGGACTGTTAGCTGTATGAATCCTTTTGTGTTGTTGTGGTTGTGTGATGAATAAATAGTGGTTGTGATCCTGTTGTATGTTGTGTACGCCGTGCAAATACAGAGGAGGCTCTGTACGTGTGTACAGTGATTTGAGAATTCGAATTTTTGAAAATTTGGATTATGTGTTCCTCTCCCCTGTTACTGTGTTTTTGATCTGTATACGTATATATATACAGGTATATATATATATATATATGTATATAAGTAGTATTTTATGATGTTTGGATTTTTGTCGCGGAGAGTGTGCGGCTTAACAGCACAATCTGGAGTCCAATCCTGACAATCCAAAATGGTAGATTCGATGTCTCGGCAGTGCTGAGCGCAATGACGTGATCCGTGTCAACATGCGACGGAAGGATTTAAAGTTATTGCATGTTCTTCGCTGAGGGGTCGAATTGTACGTTTATTGTTTCGCGATCTGGACCCCGCTTTTTGCACCGTTTCGCGTGAGTTCGAATGTGGAGGGGTGTCTGGGCTTTTGTACCTGTTGTGGGGGACCCAGGGGTGAATTGTGGGGTTTGAGGGGCTTTTGTGCAATTGTGAGTAGTGGTTGAGAGTGGTTAGAGTGGTTGAACCACTCCCTCTCACTCCCTCTCTCTCCCTCTTTCTTCCTCAGCCACCCCAGATGAGAGCCTCCTCTCCCCCTGCCCCTTAGCACTGCCTTCCCGAGCTCCTCCGGCCGCCGCCGACCACCTCTGGCCGGCGCTGCCCCCCCCGACCCTTCTCTCCCTCTCTCCTTTTCTTCTTCTTCTTCTTCTTCCTCTTCTTCTTCTCCTTCTCTGAGGTGAGCACCCAGGGGGAACCCACGCTTGAGCTCCCCCTGAGGTGGCTGGGCCGCTGGAGTCGCCGCCGTGCCGCCGGAGAGTCGCCGGAGCCGCCGCCAGGCTACTGCGGCTGCTGCTTGGACAGCAGCTGGCCGAGCTGTGTGAGCCCAGGACGCCGCCGCCTCCCGATGTTTGGAAGGGTGAGCATCGTCACCCTCGGGTCCTCCGGCGCCGACCCCTTCCTTCCCGGCCATCGCCGTGCCGCCGGAACACTGCCGGAGCCGCCGCGGGCTCGGTAGAGGCAGCTTGGGCAGCTGAGGCCAGCCTTGCTCCGCCGCCGCCACCGCCGGTTGTTTCTGTCGCGGCCGCCCCCTACCCCGACGATGCCAGCTTGCCGGTGCTCGCCGTCCGGACCACCGCCGCCGCCGTTCTTTGCCGGAGTGGGTGTGGCAGAGCCTTTCCGGAGCTAGGGCTCTCCCCTATGCCGCCGCCGCCGCACCTCGTCACCGTATGAGGTGAGTGCTGTCGCCCTTGGGTCCTCCGGCGCCGCCTCCTACCTCCCCGGCCGTCGCCGTGCCGCCGGAGCGCCGCCGTGGCCGCCGCGGGTTGAGGCTGAGCACCTTGGGCAGCTGCGGCCGAGCTTGCTCCGCCGCCGCCGCCCGCCGTTGTTTTTGTCGCGGTCACCGGTAGGACGACGTCCGGCGACCCCCTCTTGCCGGTGCTCGCGTCGCCGTTGGCCGCCGTCGTCGCCCGTTGCCGCGCCGCCGTGCCCTAGCCAACCCGAGGGCTACCGGTTTCCCCGCGCCGCCGCCGCCGCCGCCGCTTCCCGCCGCCGGCTGAGGTGAGCCCCCTCTTCCTTGCCACCTCCTCTGCCGACCCTGGCCGTCGCTGGTCGTGCATGCCGGCCGGCAGCCGACCGGAGCTGGTTGCTCCGGCCGGGGTCTTGCTTTGTTGGTTTTTGGCCGTACCTTGGTGTTTGAGCTCCCCGATGCCTCCCGAAGTCCGGGAAGGTGAGCACGATGATCGCGGTGATGCGCTGATCATCATGCTCACCTTAGTTTCTGTTTTGGGTGAGCCGTTTTGCTGTTCGGCCTTTTCGAGCGTTTTCCTCTTATGTTAGCTCTATTTTTATGGGTTTTCCCGGCCTGCGACTGTTCCTGTCACAGTGGGGCTGTGAGCACGGCCTCCGTTACGTCGTTACCTATCCGCTGGTGCTTGCGGAAGGTCGTGCGGATGAACGGAGCGCTCGAACGGCCTTATTTATGCTTGCTTATTGCATGTGCTCACTATTTTTATGGGTTTACTGTGCTTGCGACTAGTCCTGTCGTAGTGGGGCTGTGAGCACGGTCTCCGTGACATCGTTACCTATCCGCTGGTGCTTGCGAAAGGTCGTGCGGATGTACGGATTGCTCGAACGGCTTTGTTTAGTGCTTGTATGTATGTATAAGTTGCTTGTTTGTGGACTTTGGCTTTTGTGGCAGTGTTGCAACCCTGTGGGCAGCAAGGGCTTGGTCCTTGGGGCCCTGTGGACTGGTTGTCCAACCCTCTCGCCCTTCGCGGAGTTTCGGATTCGTTTCCGACGCATTTTTCGATGAAATAATCGGCGAAACGCGCGTTTCTAGTTGTGCGACTCGCTCGCTGATTTCGCAAGTGACTTGGCTTTGTCGTTTAGCCTTGTTGGCTGTTCCTCATCGCTGTCCCGAAGTTCCGAGGACAGCGGATGAGTGACGGGGGGTTCCGGTGTCAAATCGGCACTTTTCGGGAACCCGGGAAGCCGTGTCGGGTGCGTTTGTGTTCGTGGCACCCCGAGCTTGTGCTCGCTGTCCCGCCACCTTTTCGTGTGTGTTTGGGGGACAGCGGAGGACTTGATTGGCTGTAGGTACCCCTCTGGGGCTTTGTGTGGTTTCGGGATCGTCCCGGTGGGTTTTCCGGGCGATCCGTCGATTCGGGATTGTGTGAGCTTGGTGTTTAGCGTTGACTTGGTGGACCTTGACCCTGTGAGTCTTTCGTAGGTCCTGTCGTGGTCTCCGAGAGCCGTCGGTGTTAAACTTGATCTTACCTACAGGTGGGTACTTCGATCCGGAGTCGGTTCAGTGGACTACGGTGATACCTTTCTATCCCTTCTCTTGCATTTCAGTTATTAGTTCACTTGACTCCCGTTGACTCTACTTATATGCGTGCGTGGATAGTAGAGTAGTTGTGGTTTGCATGGTTCTTGAGACGACCTAGTTGGTCGGTGGTGATCGCCTGTTGTTCCGAGCGATCCTCGTTGTGGTTTATCAGTTGCTTCACGGCTCGTTGCCGTTCTGTGGATTGAGCATTCGCATCGATCGTCACAGCTCTTCTAGCACTTCACGTACACCCGCGGTCTGATCCACCGCCTAGGGGTGTTCTTTTCCGGAAAAGGGTCGTTGAGTTTGTTCCGACCCGTGAGCCTTGACGCAGTGTGTCCAGAAGGTTTATGTGCCGAGTGTTGAGCAGGTGACAGTGCCAGGGATACGTCCCGGTGGCTATGGATTGGGTTTACCTTGTGGTTATCTCCATTGATGCATACACTAGTTGATTACAGTAGCATAGTTGTTCAGTTATATGTTGGCCTCATATTTACTTGTGCTACTGTTTACCTTATCTATCTAGCTTTTTGTTGACCCTCGTGCCGGTGTGTACACCTCGCCTTCGTCGGCTTGCGGTACCCACCGGGAGGGGAGACATGTTTACATGTTCTCACCCCCCGCCCTCGTTGTTGTTTTCAGGTGAGCATGGTGGTGAGTGTCGGGACGCTGCGAGGCACGCCTAGATAGTAGCTCTAGAGGTTCCGACTTGTGAGGCTTCTCCCCCAGATTTTTGGACTATCCTATCCCTTGACAGTTGGTTAGTTGTGGATGAGGTTCAGTTACATTTTGGATGTTGGTATTGCATGCTTATCTTCTGTGGTTTTGGTTTAGTTCCTATGAGTTGATTGCATGCTTAGACTCTTGGTTGAGTATTCTTCTAGATCTTTTATTTATCCCATACTTGGGTTTTCTACCCCTCGTGGTAGCGTTTTCAAAAGAAAGGTTCTCGTGTGGGGAACGGTTTTCAAAGGGTTTAAATGATTGGATCTAGGGTTTCAAAGAAAGCTTCTGGGTAAGGAGCATATTTCTAGAATGATTGTTGTTTGTGCATCACATCATCCTTCGCCTAAGGATTTGCTTAGATTCATACAGGTTTAAGGACTGTTAGCTGTATGAATCTCTCGTTGAGTTGTTGTGATGAATGAATGGTGGTTGTGATCCTGTTGTAAGTTGTGGACGCCGTGCAAATACAGGGGAGGCTCTGTCCGTGTGTACAGTGGACCCTGTATTTGTGGCGGGTCTGTACGTGGCGCGGGCTAGGCTTTAAAAAAAAAAAAATTGGCACGTTTTTCTGCATCTAGAACTAGCCCGGTGCGTGACAGACTAAGATGGTATCAGAGCGTAAAGGGAACAAACACTCATTCATTCATCAACTTGTAACTGAACCACTGGTTAGGCTGACCCATAGGAAGACCTAGGATGTATAGGTGCGCGAGTTCGAGGGGTTTGTTTTCGGCTTGTGTTTTGTGGGAGTTGCCGACCCCTTTCTCTTGCGCTGGTTTCTGTGTTTTGTGGTTGGCTTGTGGTCGTGGTAGACCTCCTCGTCCGGGTCGTGGTGGTAGGCGTGCGCCTGCGGAGCTGTCTGCTGGTGTTCTAATTCGGGCTTTTGCGGCTGGTTCGAGTGAGGAGCTGGCAGGAGACGGACAGCCTGTTGTGGACCGTACCCTGTGTGCTTGAGGCCGAGGCGAGGGGTCAGCTGGCGACCCTCTCCGGCATGTTTCGGCTTGTTCCGGTAGTTTTTGCAGCAGCAGGCTACGGCGACTGCCGCTCCAGCCCCTCCTCCTCCTCCGTCGTATGCCCTGATGACTGCAGACCCCCCCTGTGGCGCCCATGCCGTTGTGGCCACACCCGAGCGTGATTGGCGGATTTTCGAGTTTTGATCTGCCCTTATTCGCAGGCTCGTGCTCCTTCTAGTAGTGGTGGTGGTGTACCTAATAGATCCCAAGTGGCAGGGAGTTTTTCCCTTTTGTGTAACCACTCGTTGGCAGGTGGTGGCCCTTGTGGGCTAGGTGACGTCACTTGGTGGATCTGTGTTGTTGTTGGGCTGTTCTTGCCCTGTCCCCACTTACCGTGTTGAGCACGAGGGCCTCTGCGAGCGTCTCTACGGAGACGGTGTTTTGAGCGGTTGCGGCCGCAGTTTGGGTGTTATCCCCTCTGTTTTGTTGGGTAGGGCGGTGAAGTCTACCCCTCTGACGTTTTGCTGGTAGAATCGTTAGTGTTGGTCTTTCGACCTTTAGCTAGTTCTTGCGTCGAACTGACGTGTACTAGACAGAGTGGACACTGTTTAGTGTCGGGTTTTTTGTTGGTGCTTACTTGGTTTGCGGCTATCCTAACGCCTAAATTGGTGTGTTTTGGGATTTTTGGTAGTATTCGTAGGCTTTTGTGCTGTCGCGAGATCTTCCTGGTTCTTGTTGGAGGTCTCACCGCGTTCGACGCTGGTTAGTCGACGCTGGTTTTGTTCTTCCTTCGCTTTGGTACGGGTGGATTGACGACCCTTTGTCGCCTGTAGCCGTCGGTTTGTTGTGAGAAGCCGAAGACTCCTAGGGAGTTGGCTCAGGGCAGACTTTGTTGTGTGGGTCGGTTTGCTTTTTCCCGTTAATTCGGTGACTCGTCTGTGACTTTGGTCCAGCTTTTGAGTTAGTTGACCCGGTACCTTTGTGGTGTTTCCAACTGGTTGTTGGCCTTTGACCTTGGGATATTTCACTTTTCTTTTGATAAGTACGTTGGCTGCAGACAACGTAGTGTCAAAAGTTAGGACGAAATACCCTATCCCTTTTGGGGACCTTCTGGATTGGGTTGGTGCTTTCTTTTGCAAGACAATTCCTCTCTTTGTCGTCTTGTGGGAAAGCTGTGTGGTGGTCATCCCTGATCTAGTAGTGAGCCTTGAGCTATCCTGGCGTGGTTTTGTAGTTGATTTGCCATCACTGCCGTTGGTTTGACTCCGGTTGAGTCAGATTGCCTTTTAGCTCGGTTTCGGGATGACGGGAGCCTGGTTGTTGGCTCCGAGGTCTCTGTGCTTGTGTTTGCGTACAGGGTTTTCGCCGCGACTTTCGTGCAGTCTTGGTTCGGAGCGCGTGTCCGATCTTTTGGGTCTGATGTTTGGCATCACTGATGTCTTTTTATCGCTTGTTGCGATTGGCGACCCTGTGTACCGGAGTGATGGACTCGCAAGGTTTCGTTACTTTGATAGTGAGTTCGAGCTTTTCGAGATGACGGTGTTGCTTTAGTACCCTCTACTGCGGATCTTCGATCTCTTCGACCGGCTCCAGGGAGCCTCGGTTTTCTCAAAGTGTGTTCTGCAGCCAGGTTATCTTTAGCTGAAGATCAAGGCCGAGGACGTTGCGTTAACGGCCCTCCGGACTCGTTACGGGCGTTACGAGGTCACGGTTATGCCGTTTGAGTTGACGAACGTCCCGGCAACTTTTTGGGTTTGATGAACTGGGTTTTCGGCAGTTCTTGGATCAATTTGTCGTGGTCTCCTTTGACGACATACTGATCTATTCGAAGAGTTTCCTTCTTGGTTCGCATCGTGACGCGGGCTGGTTTTGCGGTGGAACCAAGGAATGTGGACTTTGTAGTGGATTGGCCTGTTCCGGCTTCTGTGGCGGAGATTAGGAGCTTCTTCGGCTTGGCGAGTTGTTACCGGCGATTTGTTGAGGGTTTCTCAAGATCGCCGCCCCTTTGAGCAAGCTGACGAGGAAGGGCGTGAAGTTTCTGTAGACTCCCGCTTGTCATATGAGCTTCAAGGAGCTGATGGACAGTTTGACTCGTGCCCCTATCTTAGCATTGTCGCAGCCTGGTGTGGTTTTTGTGGTCTTCTGCGATGCATCTTGGATAGGATTGGGGGTGCGTGTTCGTGCAGCAAGTGAAGGTCATCGCTTATGCTTCGCGCCAGTTGATGGACTATGAGAAGATCTATCTGGCGCTCGATCTCGAGTTAGCAGCAGTGGTGTTCGCCCTCAAGCCTTGGAGACACTACTGGTACGGAACGTATAGTGAGATGTTCACTGATCATCAGAGTCTGAGATACCTCTTCATGGAGCTACCACATAGTTGTTGACTTTGGAGGTGCAACCCACCTTGTCGGATCAATTTTCGGTGGGGAGCTGATGGATCCACACTTGCAGAGAGTGCGAGCGGACGCCGAGCAGAGCAGAGATGATGATTTAGTTACGTGCTGATGGTTTCCTTCGAGGACGGAGGTGTGTGTCCAGTGATCAGGATTTGAGGTGAGAGTTTTTGACTGAGGCACACTGGTCGCCGTACATCGTTCATCCTGGAGGGACGAAGATGTACCACGACTTGAGGCAGAGTTTCTGGATGTAGCTCAGCATGTGGCACTGTGCCTGGTTTGTCAGCAGGTGAAGGCTACGCATCAGCAATCAGCAGAGAAGCTTCGACCGTTGCCTGTACCTGTAGGGAGGTGGAGCAGATCACCATGGATGTCGTCACCGGGTTGCCTCGTCCTCAGCGAGGTCATGTTGCGATCTGGGTTTTGGTGGACTGATTGACGAAAGCAGCTCACTTCCTACCGGTACACTCGACTTAGTCTCGGGATCGACTGGCGCAGCTCTACTTGGATAAGATCGTCAGGCTGCTTGGGGTGCCAGTGTCGATCGTTTTGGTTCGGGGTTCTCGCTTCGTTTCCCAATTCTGGAGGTGCTTGCAGCAGGCACTGCGGACGAGGCTCGACTTCAGCTCAGTTACCACCCTCAGAGTGATGAGCAGTCGGAGCGAGTCTTCCTGACTCTCGAGGATATGCTCCGAGCGTGCGTTTTGGATCTTGGTGAGGGTTGGTTCAAGTACTTTTCCTTGGTGGAGTTCGCCTTCAACAACAGCTTCCAGGCGAGCATCGGGTTGGCACCGTGCGAGACGTTGTATGGACGTCGTTGTCGATCACCGATCTGTTGGGATGACGTGGGCGAGCGTCGTGTGATCGGGCCTGACTTGCTAGAGGACGCAGAGGCCAGGATTCGCAGTGCGAGGCAGAGGCTGCTGACTGCGCAGAGCCGGCAGAAAAGCTACGCGGACCGGCGACGACGGGACCTTGTGTTTCAGGTCGGTGAGCATGTACTGCTCAGGGTGTCGCCGTCTCGAGGGATCAAGCGGTTCGGGTTGCGGAGCAAGCTTAGTCCGCGATTTGTGGGACCGTTTGAGATCCTTGAGGGTGTGGGTCCAGTGGCTTATCGGTTAGCTCTTCCTCCTAGTCTTGCTCGGGTGCACAATGTCTTCCATGTGTCCATACTTCGGAAGTACATTCCCGACCCTTCTCACGTGATCAGCCCGACAACGGTTCAGCTGAGGGAGGATCTCAGCTGTGGTGAGGTGCCTTTGAGGTTTTTGGCTCGCAAGGTGTAGCAGTTGAGGAACCGGAGCTTTCTCTTTGTGTGAGTGCTGTGGACGAGTCGCATGGAGCGCGTGACTACTTGGGAGCTGGAGTCTGCTTTGCGTGGGAGGTATCCGCTGTTGTTCGCGGATGGTGTGTGAGTAAGTTTCGGGGACGAAACTTCTTGTTAGGTGGGAGTGATGTGAGAATTCGAATTTTTGAAAATTTGGATTTTGTGTTCCTCTTCCCTGTTACTGTGTTTTTAATATGTATACGTATATATATACAGGTATATATATATATATATATATATGTATATAAGTAGTATTTTATGATGTTTGGATTTTTGTTGCGGAGAGTGTGCGGCTTAACGGCGCAATCTGGAGTCCGATCCTGACGATCCAAAATGGTAGATTCGATGTCTCGGCAGTGCTGAGCGCAATGACGTGATCCGTGTCAACATGCGACGGACGGATTTAAAGTTATTGCATGTTCTTTGCTGAGGGGTCGAATTGTACGTTTATTGTTTCGCGATCTGGACCCCGCTTTTTGCACCGTTTCGCGTGAGTTCGAATGTGAAGGGGTGTCTGGGCTTTTGTACCTACTGTGGGGGCCCAGAGGTGAATTGTGGGGTTTGAGGGGCTTTTGTGCAATTGTGAGTAGTGGTTGAGAGTGGTTAGAGTGGTTGAACCACTCCCTCTCACTCCCTCTCTCTCCCTCTTTCTTCCTCAGCCACCCCAGATGAGAGCCTCCTCTCCCCCTGCCCCTTAGCACTGCCTTCCCGAGCTCCTCCGGCCGCCGCCTACCACCTCTGGCCGGCGCTGCCCCGACCATCTCCCTCTCTCCTTTTCTTCTTCTTCTTCTTCCTCTTCTTCTTCCTATTCTTCTTCTCCTTCTCTGAGGTGAGCACCCAGGGGGAACCCACGCTTGAGCTCCCCCTGAGGTGGCTGGGCCGCTGGAGTCGCCGCCGTGCCGCCGGAGAGTCGCCGGAGAGTCGCCGGAGCCGCCGCCGGGCTACTGCGGCTGCTGCTTGGACAGCAGCTGGCCGAGCTGTGTGAGCCCAGGACGCCGCCGCCTCCCGACGTTTGGAAGGGTGAGCATCGTCACCCTCGGGTCCTCCGGCGCCGACCCCTTCCTTCCCGGCCATCGCCGTGCCGCCGGAACACCGCCGGAGCCGCCGCGGGCTCGGTAGAGGCAGCTTGGGCAGCTGTGGCCAGCCTTGCTCCGCCGCCGCCACCGCCGGTTGTTTATGTTGCGGCCGCCCCCTACCCGGCGTCCGACGATGCCAGCTTGCCGGTGCTCGCTGTCCGGACCACCGCCGCCGCCGTTCTTTGCCTGAGTGGGTGTGGCAGAGCCTTTCCGGAGCTAGGGCTCTCCCCTATTCCGCCGCCGCCGCACCCCGTCACCGTATGAGGTGAGTGCTGTCGCCCTTGGGTCCTCCGGCGCTGCCTCCTACCTCCCTGGCCGTCGCCGTGCCGCCGGAGCGCCGCCGTGGCCGCCGCGGGTTGAGGCTGAGCACCTTGGGCAGCTGCGGCCGAGCTTGCTCCGCCGCCGCCGCCCGCCGTTGTTTTTGTCGCGGTCACCGGCAGGACGACGTCCGGCGACCCCCTCTTGCCGGTGCTCGCGTCGCCGCCGGCCGCCGTCGCCGTCCGTTGCCGCGCCGCCGTGCCCTAGCCAACCCGAGGGCTACCGGTTTCCCCGCGCCGCCGCCGCCTCTTCCCGCCGCCGGCCGAGGTGAGCCCCCTCTTCCTTGCCACCTCCTCTGCCGACCCTGGCCGCCGCTGGTAGTGCATGCCGGCCGGCAGCCGGCCGGATCTGGTTGCTCCGGCCGGGGTCTTGCTTTGTTGGTTTTTGGCCGTACCTTGGTGTTTGAGCTCCCCGATGCCTCCCGAAGTCCGGGAAGGTGAGCACGATGATCGCGGTGATGCGCTGATCATCATGCTCACCTTAGTTTCTGTTTTGGGTGAGCCGTTTTGCTGTCGGCCTTTTCGAGCGTTTTCCACTTATGTTAGCTCTATTTTTATGGGTTTTCCCGGCCTGTGACTGTTCCTGTCGCAGTGAGGCTGTGAGCACGGCCTCCGTTACGTCGTTACCTATCCGCTGGTGCTTGCGGAAGGTCGTGCGGACGAACGGAGCGCTCGAACGGCCTTATATATGCTTGCTTATTGCATGTGCTCACTATTTTTATAGGTTTACTGTGCTTGCGACTAGTCCTGTCGCAGTGGGGCTGTGAGCACGGTCTCCGTGACATCGTTATCTATCCGCTGGTGCTTGCGGAAGGTCGTGCGGATGTACGGATTGCTCGAACGGCTTTGTTTAGTGCTTGTATGTATGTATAAGTTGCTTGTTTGTGGACTTTGGCTTTTGTGGCAGTGTTGCAACCCTGTGGGCAGCAAGGGCTTGGTCCTCGGGGCCCTGTGGACTGGTTGTCCAACCCTCTCGCCCTTCGCGGAGTTTCGGATTCGTTTCCGACGCATTTTTCGATGAAATAATCGGCGAAACGCGCGTTTCTAGTTGTGCGACTCGCTCGCTGATTTCGCAAGTGACTTGGCTTTGTCGTTTAGCCTTGTTGGCTGTTCCTCATCGCTGTCCCGAAGTTTCGAGGACAGCGGATGAGTGACGGGGGGTTCCGGTGTCAAATCGGCACTTTTCGGGAACCCGGGAAGCCGTGTCGGGTGCGTTTGTGTTCGTGGCACCCCGAGCTTGTGCTCGCTGTCCCGCCACCTTGTCGTGTGTGTTTGGGGGACAGCGGAGGACTTGATTGGCTGTAGGTACCCCTCTGGGGCTTTGTGTGGTTTCGGGATCGTCCCGGTGGGTTTTCCGGGCGATCCGTCGATTCGGGATTGTGTGAGCTTGGTGTTTAGCGTCGACTTGGTGGACCTTGACCCTGTGAGTCTTTCGTAGGTCCTGTCGCGGTCCCCGAGAGCCGTCGGTGTTAGACTTGATCTTACCTACAGGTGGGTACTTCGATCCGGAGTCGGTTCAGTGGACTACGGTGATACCTTTCTATCCCTTCTCTTGCATTTCAGTTATTAGTTCACTTGACTCCCGTTGACTCTACTTATATGCGTGCGTGGATAGTAGAGTAGTTGTGGTTTGCATGGTTCTTGAGACGACCTAGTTGGTCGGTGGTGATCGCCTGTTGTTCCGAGCGATCCTCGTTGTGGTTTATCAGTTGCTTCACGGCTCGTTGCCGTTCTGTGGATTGAGCATTCGCATCGATCGTCACAGCTCTTCTAGCACTTCACGTACACCCGCGGTCTGATCCACCGCCTAGGGGTGTTCTTTTCCGGAAAAGGGTCGTTGAGTTTGTTCCGACCCGTGAGCCTTGACGCAGTGTGTCCAGAAGGTTTATGTGCCGAGTGTTGAGCAGGTGACAGTGCCAGGGATACGTCCCGGTGGCTATGGATTGGGTTTACCTTGTGGTTATCTCCATTGATGCATACACTAGTTGATTACAGTAGCATAGTTGTTCAGTTATATGTTGGCCTCATATTTACTTGTGCTACTGTTTACCTTATCTATCTAGCTTTTTGTTGACCCTCGTGCCGGTGTGTACACCTCGCCTTCGTCGGCTTGCGGTACCCACCGGGAGGGGAGACATGTTTACATGTTCTCACCCCCCCGCCCTCGTTGTTGTTTTCAGGTGAGCATGGTGGTGAGTGTCGGGACGCTGCGAGGCACGCCTAGATAGTAGCTCTAGAGGTTCCGACTTGTGAGGCTTCTCCCCCAGATTTTTGGACTATCCTATCCCTTGACAGTTGGTTAGTTGTGGATGAGGTTCAGTTACATTTTGGATGTTGGTATTGCATGCTTATCTTCTGTGGTTTTGGTTTAGTTCCTATGAGTTGATTGCATGCTTAGACTCTTGGTTGAGTATTCTTCTAGATCTTTCATTTATCGCATACTTGGGTTTTCTACCCCTCGTGGTAGCGTTTTCAAAAGAAAGGTTCTCGTGTGGGGAACGGTTTTCAAAGGGTTTAAATGATTGGATCTAGGGTTTCAAAGAAAGCTTCTGGGTAAGGAGCAGATTTTTAGAATGATTGTTGTTTGTGCATCGCATCATCCTTCGCCTAAGGATTTGCTTAGATTCATACAGGTTTAAGGACTGTTAGCTTTATGAATCTCTCGTTGAGTTGTTGTGCTGTTGTGATGAATGAATGGTGGTTGTGATCCTGTTGTAAGTTGTGGACGCCGTGCAAATACAGGGGAGGCTCTGTCCGTGTGTACAGTGGACCCTGTATTTGTGGCGGGTCTGTACGTGACGCGGGCTAGGCTTTAAAAAAAAAAAAAAATTGGCACGTTTTTCCGCATCTAGAACTAGCCCGGGGCGTGACAAGTGAACCCTGTATTTGTGGCGGGTCTGTACGCGGCGCGGGCTAGGCTTTAAAAAAAAAAAAAAATTGGCACGTTTTTCCGCTTCTAAACTAGCCCGAGGCGTGACAATATATATATATATATATATATATATATTCATACACAGAGAGGGGGAGAGAGAGAGAGAGAGAGAGAGAGAGAGAGAGAGAGAGAGAGAGAGAGAGAGAGAAACCAAATTAAATTAAAACATCCAAAATCCTCAAATCCAAAACTTCAAAAATCCAAGTTCTCACACAAACCTCAATCAATACCCGTTTAGAAACCCTGGAATCGACCATAAACAATCTATAAACGTCTCGTATCGATATTGTTAAAATAATAGCCGAACTTAAGAACCTCATTCAAAATCTTACTATCAATAGACGGTCAACCTCGACCTAGGGGTGTAATGTGGGCCGTGCCGGGCTGGCACGGCCCATATTTTTCGGGCCGAAACGGGCTAGGGGCCGGCCCGGCCCGGCCCGGCCCGGCTTCAAATTCGGGCCGTGCCGTGCCGGGCCCGAGCTGCCTAGCCTCCGGCCCAGCACGACCCTTCGGCCCGGAAGGCACGGGCCGTGCCGGGCCGGGCTGTGCTTCGGGCCGACCCTTTAAAGTATTTATTTTTAATTTTTTTTAAAAAAAATTTATTATAAACTTTAAAAATAGAAACAATACATTATTTTCATTTAAACTAACATTTTGATTAAATAATTAAAATTTATAAAAATAATTATAATATAGTAAATATTTTAAAAAATTTTAAAAATAAACAAATTTGTATTATTTTTTTTAAAAAAGAAGAAGAAATGAGATGGGTTTTGAGATGTGCCTAGCAGACCTTGGGAGGAGAGCTCTTGGGGAGAAGGGCTTGCTCCCCAGGAGCTCAGACCCTAAGGCCCAAGGCAATGCCTTGGGCCTTGGGGTCCGGGCCGTGCTGGCCCGGCTGGCACGGCCCAAGCGGGCCGTGCCGTGCCGGGCTGCCCGCCTCTCCTCGGCCCGGCACGGCCTAGGTCCGTTTCGGGCCGTGCCGTGCCGGGCCGTCGGGCCCCAGGGGTGAGGCCCAGCACGGCCCCGAAGCTCGGGCCGGCCCGGCCCGGCCCAGCACGGCCCCGAAGCTCGGGCCGGCCCGGCCCGGCACGGGTGCTACAGCACCCGTGCCGTGCTGTAGCCCGGCCCGAGGCCGTGCCGGGCCGGGCGGCCCACGTGCCGCCCGGCCCGTTTTACACCCCTACCTCGACCCCATTATCCAAAGAATCTTCCATTCCTATTTCAAGGCCTTTACCTCTGGCCATGCCATCGCCAATTCAAAACCTCCCTCAATATTTTAAATTCACTGCAGTTACCGTCAAATCTTTAGATACCCTTCATCGAATCAATTTTGAAATCCCATAATTTCATGGAGATATGAATTCGGAACTTTTCCTAGACTGAATTTATAGTCTCAAAGCATATTTTCTATGGCACTAGCCAGCCGAAGAACACAATTTTTATCACAGAATCGAAACTACGAGGGGTTGCAAGAATTTGATGGTCCCGAGAGTAGGAATATCATTATATGATGATCCTATGGGAATATAAAAAGCAAACAATGTCTCGGCACTTCATTCCCCGACTACCGTCAACAGGTTCAATTATAATTTGCACGGCTCACCCAAGGTTCCAAAACTATGGAGGAGTACCATGCAGAAATCTACAATCTAGCGACAAGATCTTAATTCCCTTGAAATGAGGATCTTTTGATTACAATGTATAGGAAAGACCTTAACTCTGAAATCGCCACAGGGCTGGCTATTAGTCAATTATTTTTCTTGGCCCATGCTATTCAAGTGGCCTATTAGATTGAAGAGCAACAACAAGGTCACCAACCACCATCATCAGTATCATCGTGTAGCTTCGACTTCTAAATAGAGCACCGCTTCGCAGCTCCTGAGAACCCAAAGCCTACAATATCGAGCACATCGACCTTTTTAACCATCAACTAGCAAGCCAACAAAGGAGAGCTCAGAAGGACAATGCTTTCCATGTAACAAATCGGGCCATTATTCATATCAGTGCCTGCAACGTAATTTGTCTATGACCTATGCTCTAGAAAGAGGCTATGCTCCGAGCCGGTATCAAATGAAGATGAAAAAGAAACAACAGAGGATGAGTCCTATGAGGAAGTTGAACATTGCATTAATATTTGATCTATGCTCACGACCCAACTAGAAAAGAAGATAAAGATTGGAGACGCAATATAATTTCCAATACACAGGTCTGATGCAACGACCAAGTATGTTCCATGATTGTTGATCTCGGAAGCTATAAAAATGTGGTATCCGATAAAGCCGTTTAAAAGCTAAATTGGAGACTTATTCACATCCAAAGCCTCATAAGCTTGCATGGGTCAACAACTGCAACTTGAAGGTCACGAAAAGGTGTTTGGTTACATATTTAATTGGAGGACTAATCGAACAAGTTCAATGTGATGTTCTTCTAACGAAAGTGGCTCATATTTTGTTGGGAGGCCACTCTATGATCGCAGAGTGCACCACGATGGTTATAAAAATACATATTTATTTGATTATAAGGATATTAAGATGATATACTTGCCAACCAAATCTTTTAATACAGTTAACTAAAGAAGATGCACGAGAGCCTACTACTACAACGTGCTACTTTCTTTACCGGTGGTGGAATTCTTGGACCATATCCGAGCTACCATCGAGCGTCAGCACATATCTTGGCGATGAGATACACAGAGCGGAAGCAAATTGATGCAGCGAGAGATCTTTTAGAATTTAATTTTTATTTTTTTCTAATTCAAAATTATTTTTTTGGTTAATTTGTTTTAGTAATTTTTAATAGATTTTTAAGATTTTTCATGACTAATAAATCCTTAATTATTAGAGATATGATTTAGGCCTCTTTTAGATATGTTCCAGTTAGAAAAAATTTCTAAAATGATGAGATTTTTTTTAGTTTGGACTATATTTTTTACAGCTATAAATAAAACCTAAGATTTTGTAATCATAGGAGAAACTTATAGAATTAAGAACTATGGCTATAGGATTTTGTAATCATAGGAGAAATCTATGAAATTACGAAATTTGGTTTAAGAGAAGTTTCGTATTTTTTATCTCTCTATTCATCTGATCTCTTCCTCACCATCTGGAGGTGCGCTCTTCGTCCTATCCTTCTCTCCTTTGCTACACATTTTATGATAATCTATTATCTTCAATCTTGATTTCTTGTTTCCTATTATAACATCCTAAGCCTAATTTTGTTTAAAATTTTTGTAAAGATTTATAATTTAAATGCCATATGAATCTGGGGCATAAAATATATGCCAAACTGATACATTATAATTTTAAAAAAATGTAAAAATATTTTAAGATATAACCTATTTTGAATTTACTGTTTTGTGATTCAAAAGAGTTGAAAAGAATATCAAATAGAATGAATAAAGTCTAATAGAGAGACAAAGAGAGAAGAGAAGAAAGAAAGAGCGGAGGCGGAAAGAATAACCTGAACTTATAGAGTAGAAATTCAGAAAAAAGGAGAAAATGAAAAAAATCTTACACCATGAGATCTTGCATCAGCACCAGCTACACTGAGTCAGAGTCAAGTGCCTCCGCGCTATGTGATTTGTGGTGGTCCTCATTTGCCTCCACAGTGCCCTCAGCGTGGGGACAAGTGTTACCAGTGTGGCCAGGAGGCCCACTTTCGATTTGAATGCCTACAGGAAGAGAAAGTTCGGAGAAGACTCAGCACCAGTATCTGATGTCAGCAGGACGAGTACATCGAGAAAGATCAAAGGGAGAAGAGGTAGAACCCACAGGAGGAAAAAGAGCAGGAGAGATCGCTGGAATCGAAGACTGTATGAGTAGAAGAAAAGTAGGGGTCGCAACAGGCGCCTTGCGGGCATATGTATACAGCCCAGGCAGAAAAGAGGATACGTCAAGCACGAGAGGAGAAAAGCGGAAGGAGAGTATTATTTTAATGAAATGGCATAAGAGAGAGAAGCATCTAGAAGATAGAACTGGTGCATCGAAATTCAAGCAACGAAAAGAAATCGAGGTTGATGGATTGAGCTCATTTCCTACATAGCATAAGGGAGAGTTGTTTTTCAGTTCCCGATCAGATACCTAGAGATTTGGGAGAAAGCCTAAGGGGCCTTGGAGAAGAGAAAAGAGACTGAAGTTGGATAGAAGCATATTTGTTTGACAAGACTTGGATAAGTTTGATGAAAGTTAGAGTTGGACTAAAGGACTAGCTCACGAGGTATAGATAAAAGATAGAAAAAAAGGGATTGTGAAAAAAGGGAAGGAAGCTCTGGACAAGTTGGAAAAGGAAGGTAGTGTTTAGAGGGAAAGGGGGGGGGTAGAAGGTACGATATTTGCGAGACTATTTCGAACCCGAGCTAAGAGAAGCAATTGATCAGACATGAAAAGAAGTGAATGTAGAGAAAAGGCTAAAGGTCGAAAAGAAAGAGTAGAAGCAGTGGTGAAGGAAACCTGCAAGAGAAGAGGGATATTCCGATGCGAAGAAGTTAAATGTGGATGGTGTTTCCGGCGGAGTTGCTGGGTATCATGCCTTTCCTGAGGAAGATAGGAAAGAGGTTTGGTGATAATGTCATTCCTTGAAAGGTAAAGAATCTCCAGAGGGATAGAAAGCAGAGATGAAGGCGGGGACAGAAGAATTAAGTAGTCGCGAGAAATGAGGAATTGAAGGAGACGGACTTAGGTAGAAGAAAAGAAGGGAAGAGAGAAGGCCTAGGGTTTCACGTCTTAGGGAATAAAGACCAGAAATTATCTTAGAAGAAGAGCAGGATGGAAAGAAGTTCGAAGTGTGGACTAAGGTGAGAAGAAATTAAAGTCACGAATGGAAGTTTAGAAAGAAGAACTTGATATAGAAGAAGGAAAGAAAGAGAAGCAGAAGGAAGAGAACGGAAAAGGAAATAGGAGCCTAGAAAGAAAGGAATGGGAAACCAATCGAGTAAAACTCTGAGTAAGAAGGGATATAGAGATAGAATGAAGAAGGAAGAATATAGTTGGATTAGACGGTATCACGAGAATACGCTATTATAGAGATAAGTATAGTAAGATGAAGAATGGAGAGAAAATATGGAGTAATGCGGTAGATGAGTTTAACCACAAATAACTATGCAAGAAATATTTACATACTTGTAAATCAACATAAAGGATGGAACCAAATGAAATGTAAATTTTCATTATCTCCTAGGTTCATCCTATATTTCACATTGACCAAGTTCAACTACTTGTCATTTACTTATGGTTTCGGAATCGCCGTCTCACCATAATTGTTCCAACATCCAAGGAGTGAAATTATCACCTCCGAGTTCGGGTAGCGAAATCGTCGCATACCCGGGATAGCAAAATCGTCGCATACCCCATCTCAACACCGCCATCACATGGCACAGGTAGCGAACTCGTCGCATACTCGGGATAGCAACCTCGTTGCACATCCCATTTCAACACCGCCATCACATGGCATAGGTAGCGAACTCGTCGCATACCCGGGATAGCAACCTCGTTGCACATCCCATTTCAACACCGCCATCACATGGCATAGGTAGCGAACTCGTTGCATACCCGGGATAGCAACCTCGTCGCACATCCCATCTCAACACAGCCAACTCATGGCACGAGTAGCGAAATCGTCGCATACCCGGGATAGCAACCTCGTCGCACATCCCATCTCAACACCGCCAACTCATGGCACGGGTAGCGAAATCGTCGCATACCCGGGATAGCAAACTCGTCGCACATCCCATTCCAACACCGCCAACTCATGGCATGGGTAGCGAAATCGTCGCATACCCGGGATAGCAAAATCGTCGCACATCCCATCTCAACATTTTACACTTGCCAACCTAAGTCTCATGACCCTAGGTTCAAGTCACTAAGTCTCACCTATGTTCAATGACATTAGGTTTACTTTCTCATTCTCAACCTAGGTTCCATAACGCTAGGTTCCAATCTCATGTCCAACCTATGTTCAATAACACTAGGTTCCATTCTCATGTTCCAACCTATGTTCAATAACACTAGGTTCCAATCATACATGCAACTATGCAACAAGTATAGATAATATAAATATACTTGAATTCTATAACATGCAATAGGAGCTCATGGCTCTACCTATCATGATTTTTATCTTTGCCAACATGCAAGTCCTAGGGTTCACCATACATACCATTTTATCTTTAAATGGATATTTACCCTAGACATGAAAGTGACCTAATCACTTCGGTAAACACAAACCCACCTCAAGAGCTTCCGAATTTTTGTATTCTTCAAGCCCCTAAGTGTCCAAGCCTTGAGTTCTTGCTTCAACCCAAGCTTCTACAAGAAAACGGTTCGTTACTCGTTACGAACCCTTAAATCAACTCAATACTTGAAATCAAGTGTTCTAACATGATTTTCTATGCCTCAATTGCAATTCCCGAAGGTCCAAATATTTTTAGAATCTCCCATGGCAAAAGCCCCAAATCTACCTAGGGTTTGCATGCATTCAAGCCAAACCCTAGATTTCATGGCCAATCTTCCACCATTTGTGGTTGAGATTGCCTAGGGTTTCCAAAAACCTCATCTTAAAGGATTAAATTCAAGGTTTAAACCCTAAATCACAAGAACTCACCTCAAAGCCCTAGCTCCCAAGCTTCTTCTTGCACCAAAAAGCTTCTTTGCACCTTGGAAGTTCTTTTCCAAGCTCCAATCCACCACTTCTCCAAGCTTTGCAGAGATCTCTAGAGAAAGAAAGTGAGGGAGAGGGAGAGGGAATAAGAGGAAAGTGAAGAAGGAATGAGGGGAGAGGTCTCAGCCCTCAATACATAGCCCTTCTATGTGGAATTACCAAAATACCCCTCACTGGGCATTCTGCCTCAGCCGGGTCCGTACCTTGCAAATGGGGTCCGGACCCCGCACAGGTGACGGTCCACCGCGCAGGCCGGGTCCGGACCTTGGTGTCCGGGTTCGGAACCCGTACGCACCCCAACTCGGAAGCCAGCTCGGGTCCGGACCGTGACATCCGGGTCCGGACCGTAGCTGCCCGCGGACTTCATTGTCCGGACCCCAGCTTCCAGGGTCCGGACCCCGTGAGCAGTTTTGCTCCTCTTGGTCCCTTTTTCATAATTTTTCAATTTTCGGGTTTCCACTCGCACCCACAATGTTCCGAAACCTTCGGAACCCAATTCCACACCAGCCATTATCGGCTTTCATCGAACTTTATCAAATTTAGCAAAGTTCGCCACGACGCACCAAAATTCCGAGTGCTACACTTTGATTCAACTAGTTCTCGTAAAAAGTGTTATCTAAGTTCAATGTATTTTGTTCGAGACTGTAAAAAAGGATTTTTTGAAATATTTATGGCACTGGTGTTGTCACAAAGTATGGTTACCGAGTTGAAGGGGATTCGGTAGTTGCTCAATAAACTTTTTATCCGAAGTAATTGAGTTGAACAACTTCCGGCTGAAATATATTCAGCTTCAGTGGTCGATAAAGCAATACAATTCTGTTTCTTACTATGCCATGCGACAAGACAATGACCTAGATAGAAACACGCTCCGCTAGTACTTTTTCTATCATCAACAGACCCGCCCCAATCAGCATACGAGAATCTGATTAAATCAAGAGACGTTCCCATAGGATACCAAATACCATAGTTAGTTGTGCCTTTTACATACCGAATTATACGTTTCACAGCTTTCAGATGAATCTCTTTGGGATTAGCTTAATAGCGAGCACAAATCCCAACACTAAAGGCAATATCTGGTCGACTCACCATCAAGTATAAGAGACTTCCAATTATACTCGGATAAAACTTTTTATCAACATTTTTTTCTTGGGTATTCAATCTAAGACCCTTATTACTAGTACCCATTGGAGTAGGAAAGTCCTTAGCATTCTCCAAACCAAACTCTTTTATTAACTCTTTTGCATAGTTAGATTGGCAAAGATGGATCCCATCGCTAGTTTGTTTCACTTGTAAACCAAGAAAATATGTAAGTTCGCCATCATCGACACTTCAAACTCACTTATTATGTTTCGCCATCTTCTACAAGATCATTGGATTTGATCAAACTATCTTTCTCTTCTTCAGAAGTCTTTGATAGGGTAGACAATCTTTTAGATTCTTCTTTAAGTTCAAGAAGTCTTCTCCACAACTTCTTATTATGTTTTGCCATCTTCTTCAATTCAATCAACAAATGATGGTAGGCGGCGACAATGTCATCTTCTTCCGACTCTTCGTCGCTTGAATCGTTCTCCGACGTAAATTTTTCATGTAAAGGAGACAAAGAAATAGAGCCAGTAGAAGTAGATGCTAAACACGTAAAAGGAGATGTAGATGAAAGTAAGGCGATAGCGTTCACGTCCTCATCACTAGAGGTCGACTAGTCGGAAGATGAGTCATCCCAAGTGATGGCTTGCATAGCCTTCTTTTTCGAAGGCTTCTTATTAGGACAATCCGGTACAATATGGCCAAAGCTCCTGCATTTAAAAATTAGATTTGTCCATCCAAATTCTTCTTCTCCTTAGAAGAACCCTCAGATTTTTTTTGGCTAAATTACAGAAACCCCCCTGTCAATACCCTCTTTTTTACTTTCCCCTCATGTCATTCAAAAACCTACACTTTACCCCCTCAAAAAATGAGAAATGTTCACAGGGGGGTACGGTGAGACAAAATGACCAAATTGCCCTCATCTTCTTCGTTTCCTCCCCGATCCTACACGTCCCGCAGCCTCGCCCGCACCTCCCTCGACCCCAACTCTGACTCCGTTTCCTCCACCTGCTCCCCTGCTCCTCTAGGACGCTCGCCGCCCCTCTATTTCGGCGACTGTAGGGAGGAGATCATGGTGGATATAAGCGGAGAAGTGGGCGAGGGCAAGGGTGAGGCGGTGGAGGAGGGCGAGGGCGAGGGCGAGGCGGCGAAGGAGGGCGAGGGCGTGCGTCTGGGCATGGACAGAAGGGTGCACGGAGGCGAGGGCGAGGGCGAGGGCGAGGGTGAGGCGGCGAGCCTCCTTTCTCCCTGATACCGATGAGGAAGGAGGAGGAAGATGAGGGTTTTGGGGGTATTTTGGGTATAAAATATAGGATATAAACGGAACCCTAACGGAATACTGACGGCAGGGGCCGAAACGAACATTTTTCATTTTTTGAGGGAGCAAAGTGTAGGTTTTTGAATGTCAGTGGGGAAAAGTGAAAAAGCGGGTATTGATAGGGGGGTTTTCTATAATTTAGCCTCTTTTTTTAATTTAGTAGGATTACTCCCTTTGTTCTTGGACTGCTTCGAGGATGAAGAAGATTTGTTGGCTTGTTTCTTTCTAAAGTTTCGACGAAACTTCTTCGTTAAGAGAGCCAACTATTTTTCAAATTCTTCCAAGGATGTGTCGTTATCTGTATCTGAGGATGAAGTATTTGAGTCTTCTTCCTTTGTAGATTTAAGAGCCATACCTGCACCTTTGGAAGAAGATTTGGCAGAAGATGAATTAGTAGGAAAAGTTATCTCATAAATTTGTAAAGCACTAACTAATTCCTCTACTTTCATCTCATCCGGATGTTTGACGGTTTTAATCACTGCAACCTTCGCCCTAAAGCGTTCCGAAAAAGTTCAAAAAATCTTTCTTATAATTTTAAATTCAGGGATCTTCTCTCTCAAGTTATCACATGTATTAATGGAGTCTAGTAAAATAATCGTTAAAAAAATTCTTGCTCCTCCATTCGAATAAAATCAAATTGGTTTGTAAGCATCTGGAGCTTTTGAATTTTTACTAGACTTATACCCTCATGTGTAACTCGTAGGGTATCCCAAATCTCTTTCGCTATTTCATATGCAGAAACAAGTGTGAACTCAGTCGGAAAAAGAGCGTTGAATAAAGCATTAATACCACTTGTAAGATAAGACGACCCAAAATATCTAAAAGGTATAAGCACACCTAGAGGGGGGTGAATAGGTGTAAACAATAAAACAACCAACTCGATGCAATAAAAATTATTTGCAGAAAAAGTAAAGCCAACACACCGAGATTTTTACATGGGAAAACTCCAAGAGGAGTAAAAAACCAACGGGACAAATCACACAAAAATTCACCAAGAAAAAAAATAGAGTACAAGGTGATTTATCAAATCCTCGACTCAACCTTTACCCTACACTCGAAGTAGATCTTCTTCGTAGGTCCCCAATCGATTGAGCTCCTTCAATTGATCAAACTACGACTCCTCACAACACCAATGCCTCGAATCCACAAGCGTCCACCGAATCCTCGGCCCTCACGCGAAGTCCACGCGCAATCGCTCTATCCGGAGCAAGTAGAATAATAGTTGGTGGTGATTTCGATGCTTAGATTTCATAAGATATGAGGGAATATCTTCTAAGCTATCATCAGTTTGAGTCTTAAGAGAATATCTGAATTAAAGCTCCAAGAATCAAATTGAAGAAAGAAAGAAAGAAACTTATTCTCAAAAGATAAAAGATAGGCAACCAAATAACTTTCTAGGGTTTCCGAGAGGTATTCTATCTTCCACGTTTTAGAGAGATCCCTATATCTTATTCATAAGGTTAGGAGACATTAGAATTAGATTTGAATTGAAACATATGTTTTTTAAAAAACTCGCGACCGGTTCAGGGTCCGGACTTTGATCTTTTCAGAGTATCAAAGTTCGGATCTTCCGCTCAAGGTCCGGACCCTCCATGTGTAACAGCTGGGAAGGCTTATGGGGTCCGAACCTTCCCTCAGGGTCCGGACCCTGAAACTTGGAAAACTTTAATTTTGTACAAATTCAAGTTTCAGACCTATTCTAATGTCTTTCAAACACTTATAAATTATGTATAAATCACCATTAACTATATGTAAGCATACCTGGGGCCCGTGAGCTCCATAAGCGAGTCTTTGATCTTGATGTCTTCTTCTTTAACCCTTCAACCCTCGAAGACTCCATACAATTCCATGACATCTGCCAACATGAAATCCGTAACAACACCTTATAAAATGGCGCTGGCGGAGTTGAAGGAGCTAAAGGCCCAATTACAAGATTTGTTGGAGACAAGCTTCATTAGGCCGAGTGTTTTGCCTTCGGGAGCACCAGTTTTATTTGTTAAGAAAAATGATGGATCACTTTGATTATGTGTGGATTATCATAAACTCAATAAAGTCACGATTAAGAATAAGTATCAATTACCAACGATTGATGATTTGTTTGATCAACTCCAAGGATCAAAAGTGTATTCAAAAATTGATCTGCAATCTGGTTATCATCAACTTAAGATTAAGTCGGAGGATATCCCTAGGACGGCTTTCCGGACATAATATGAACATTAGGATTTCACCATTATGTCGTTTGGGCTCACTAATGCCCCGACAGCATTTATGAATTTGATGAACCGTGTTTTTAAACCTTTTTTGGACAGATTTGTCGCGGTGTTTATCGACAATATTTTGGTGTATTCTCGAAGTGATGAAGAGTATGAAGATCATTTGAGACAAGTATTGCAAGTACTTTTGGAAAAAAAAACTCTTCGCCAAATTGAAGAAGCGTGAGTTTTGATTACAAGAGATAGCATTCTTGGAACATATGATATCAGAGGCTAGTATAGGTGTGGATCCTAAGAAGATTGAGGCAATCAAGGATTGGCCTAGACCAACTAATATCATCGAGATTCAGAGTTTTCTCGATCTAGCTGGATACCGTAGGCGGTTTGTTGAGGGATTTGCTAAGTTATCTACTCCTCTTACTAGACTCACACATAAAGGAACCAAATTCGTTTGGAATGATGCGTCCGAGAGAAGTTTCATGGAATTGAAAACGGTTGACAACTGCCCCAATTTTGGCTTTTGCCTATTACAGGAGCCGGATATGCGGTGTACAGTGATGCGTCCTGTAGTGGGTCGGAATGTGTTTTAATGCAAAAACAAAAGGCGATTGCTTATGCCTCTCGTCAATTGAAGGATTATAAAAGTAATTATCCCACTCATAATTTGGAGTTGGCGGCTGTAGTCTTTTCTTTAAAGCTATAGCGACACTATTTATATGGAGAACATTGTGAGGTATACACTGATCATAAGAGTTTGAAGTACCTCTTTACTCGGAAGGAATTAAACTTGAGGCAGCGACGATCGTTGGAGCTACTCAAGGATTATGATTTGACTATTCTCTACCACCAAGGAAAAGCTAAATTTGTGGCACATGCCCTAAGTTGCAAATCGGTGGAGAACTTAGCGATGTTGATTACTACTCAGCCGCCGCTACTTGAAGAGATGAGACGGTTGGAGTTGGAGGTTGTGGCACCCAAGACACTCTTGAGGTTGATGGCATTGGTGTTGCAACCAACCTTGATGGAAAGAATCAAGTGAAACAAGTTCAAGATCCTAATCTGCAAAAGATTCGATATAGTATCGATGAAGGCCGCTCCAGTGAGTTTCAGGTGGATGATCATGATGCACTTTGGTTTCGAGGCCGACTTTGTGTACCTGCGGATCCGGAGATGAAAACGGAAATTTTGAAAGAGGCGCATCGAGAACCCTATTCATTTCATTCAGGGGGCACCAAGATGTATAAAAATTTAAGGTTGCTTTATTGATAGCCCGGCATAAAAAAGGATGTTGAAAAGTTCGTGGCACAGTGTTTGACATGCCAACCAATGAAGAACGAGTATCAACTTTCCGCAGGCAAGTTGGAAAGTTTATCTATTCCTATGTGGAAGTGGGAGAGAATCACCATGGATTTTGTTATGGGTTTGACTTGCTCTCAAGCCGGGCATGATGTTGTTTGGGTAATTATGGATAGGTTGACGAAATCGGCGCATTTTGTTCCTATTCACACTACTTGGTCTAGAGAAAAGCTCGCCTAAGTATATCTTGATGAGATTGTATGACTTCACGGAGTGCCTACTTCTATTATATCGGATCGAGATCCGAGGTTTGAATCTCAGTTTTGGAGGAGTCTTCATGAGGCACTAGGCACACGATTGGATTTCAGTACTGTTTTCCACCCTCAGAGCGACGGGCAGTCAGAGCGTACTATTTAGACTTTGGAGAACATGCCCCGAGCATGTGTTTTGGATTTTTAGAGTGGTTGGCATTAACATCTACCCATGGCGGAGTTTGGTTATAACAATAGTTATCAAGCAAGTATCAAGATGACACCATTTTAAGCTCTTTATAAGAGAAGGTACCGATCACCTCTACATTGGAGTGAGGTGGGTGAAAGGCTGGTTTTGGGCCCTGATGTCAAGAGGCCGAGGACAATGTTCGACTTGCTCATGAATGATTGATTACAGCACAAAGTCGACAAAAGAGTTATGCTGATAAGCGTCGGCGTGAACTAAAATTTCTAGTAGGAGACCATGTCTTCTTGAAGGCATCGCCGACTTGAGGAGTCAAGAGATTTGGTGTTCGAGGAAAGCTAAGTTATCGATTTATTGGACCATTTGAGGTTTTGGAGCGTATTGGTCCGATGGCATATCAGTTTGCTCTACTCCTGAACCTATCGGGAGTACACAATGCATTTCATATCTCGACACTTCGGATGTATGTGTTCGACCCATCTCACGTGGTGGACTTCGCTTCGTTAGAGCTACAAGAGGATCTGAGCTTCGAGGAGCATCCAATGCGGATTTTAGCTCGCAAGGTGAGAAAACTTCGAAATCGCGTGATACCATATCTGAAGGTGTTTTGGAGCAACCACGAGGAATGCGAGGCTATATAGGAGCTAGAGAGCGTGCGCTGTAGGAGCTTTCCACATCTATTTCATATGTAGGATTGAGGTATTTGACCTTTAGTTTTGCGGACAAAACTTCTTTTTAGAAGGGGAGCTGTAGCACACTGAACTTTCGCAAATTGCAGAGTTCTAGTTAGTGAGATAGTATTTGATACTATCCAGATGATTTTGGTGGTGTTCGGAGGGTGTTAGAATGTTTTCGGTGTGAAATAGTGTGAAAACATAATTTTTGGAACAAATCATACCTGAGATTTCAGAGTCTTAGGAACCGAACCTTGACTAGAAGGACCGGTCTTTGATATTGCAGAATATTATTCCGAAGATCAAAGACCGGACCTTGAGGGAAGGACCGATCTTTGGCTGCGCAGACTGGTAGTATACTGTTCGGGGACCGGACCTTCCTATATATATAGGGACTAGTCCCTCTGCAGTCTGGGACTGTTGCGCAGGGAGAGTAATTTCTTACTTTTGAGGGGCCTAAGTGGATATTGTTACTACATGCTTTAAGGCCCTTCACTCCCCTTGTTTCCCCTTTATTCAGAAGGTGCAAGAGAAGTAAAAGAGGTGAGTTTCTCTCATCTTTTCCTTGGATTTTCTCCTCCAATCTCTTCTAATCTTTAGATTCCTCTTCTTTCCTTCATCTCCTCCATGGATGCTTGCACCTAGAGCTTGGAGTGAGGCTTGGACTTGAAGACGAGAGTTGTTGGGAGCCCTAGACTTCAACCTTAGCATTTCTAAGGTTGGATTTGAGCTTTGATCAAGGTTGGTAACCTTTTGTCATCCTCTAATTGAGAGATTTGTAAAGATTTTAGTAGAAAATCTAGTTTTGTAGAAATTAGGATTTATTTTGGGCTTTTTCAAATGTGGGCTTTTGAGTTAAAATTGATGAGTGCAGAACACTCTTATAGGTTGGAATTGAAGCCCCATTGCTTTGATTTGGAGCTTGGGCTAGGTTTTCTTAGTCTAAGATATTTTTCACCTATTTTTCTTGTGATTTTTGGTGAATTTCGTGGTGAGCTTTTTAGAAGGTTGTAATCCCTTGAAATTTTTCCTTAGGATACAAAAAATAAAGGGGGCAACTTTGATTTGAGGATTAATCAAGTCTTGGTGACTATTTGTGAGACCCCAGATTAGTCCTATATATGAGATATAATAGGGCTAAACTCTCAACCCGGCTTAAGCATTTTCGGTGGTGGATAGGCCGAAGAGGTTGAGAGAGTTAAGCGTGCTAGGACGGGAGTAGTCCTAGGATGGGTGACCCCCTGGGAAGTTGGGGCGTCACAGTTGGTATCAGAGCCAATTACCAGCCGGAAGTGTGAGATGGGTCTCGGCTGAGCCGGGTCTGAATGACAGGCTAGCGAGACGTCTCACATCGCCTGGTACTTGTGAGTCTGAGCCTGACGAGGACGTCAGGGCTTAAAGGGGGGGAGATTGTGAGACCCCAGATTAGTCCTATATATGAGATATAATAGGGCTAAACTCTCAACCCGGCTTAAGCATTTTCGGTGGTGGATAGGCCGAAGAGGTTGAGAGAGTTAAGCGTGCTAGGACGGGAGTAGTCCTAGGATGGGTGACCCCCTGGGAAGTTGCGGCGTCACACTATTCGGTGGGTTTGACCTCACCGAAATTGATGAACTCTCCCTATGTCTTCTATAGTTTCATAGGGCTTAATAGATGTTGTAGCATACAATTCATGATATCATTGAATTTATGAGCATGTGTTTCTTGCATAATGATTTTCATTCTCTATGTAGTAGAGATATATATAGTAGAGTACATGCATGGCATGGTATATGAGTTTGGTTGATAGTTACACATCTAATTTGGATGTGGCATGAGTAGTTTATTCCTATACATGTTATAGTAGAGTTGGGATATATGTGGCATATAACTTTTATGTATGAGCTTCATTGATAGGTAGAGCCATCTGATTGAGACATGAGTAATTTAGCTTTTATACTTGCTATAGTTAAGATGCAATGTGTAATTCTTGCATGTTAGAGCCATGTTGTGACAATGGTAGGAATTTTCCTTCAAACAAGTTGAGACATTGAATATGACATATGTAACATTGTATCCGACCAGGGGTCGGAGATTTTATGTTTTAGACATGATGATTGACACTCTATGTCCTTTGACATGACACATGTGACCACACATGCTTGCCCTTATGCTCATTCACATTTGCTTTTAAGGGTTGCTTCCTACAAGCCAGCACTCCGAAGTTTAGCCATCGCGACATCATGCTCGCTATACGGGATTGGGCGCTAAAGTAGGACGCCATGGGGGAGGCTCATTCCTAGAGGAGGAATGTTGACTACTACGGGACTATTAGGCACGACACAAGCCGGGATGTTACCTTGTGTAAGTCCCCGACGATTGGATAAAAGTTAAATAAACTTGATATTGGACATCACGACTAGTTGATGCATACATGGTAGTTAGTCATACCTGTTAGCTATTATATACTTGTATACTTGACAATAGTAGAGCTACATATATGTTGATTGATATAGTTGCATATAGGCATGATATTAATAGAGCTACTTCATTTCAGTTATTTATTTCTACTTTTCATTTCCACAGTTATATTATCTATGCCTCAATTGTCCTAGTAGTGTATTTTGCCTCTTTCGACGGCTTACCCATTAGGAACTATTGTTTAGTAGTTCTCATCCTCATTGGTTGTTGGTTTTAATTTTAGAACCTTCCACAGCGGGGGAGGCTAGGGACTGCGGCAAGGGAATCGCGTCTAGCTAGTGCATATTGGTCGAGTGCCTAGAGGTGGACCCCAGGCACCTTTCTCTTGGTTTTTGTTGTGAGAGGTGTACCTATACTTTTATAGTGACCACTTTATATTCATGAGATGTATCATTTTGAGAGGACAATCATTTTGTATATCTTATGATTTGGATAGTTGTGATTACTATTCTTGTTATAGTTTAGTTTATGTTCATAAGCTCTGATTACCTTATTTAGGATGTGTATATATCTCCTTTTCCGCATTATTTGTTGTAGATGCCTTGTGTGAACCGGGGGTACCTTGTGCACACGGCGGGTCTATACACGTGCCGGGTAGCCTTCCGCTGGAGCCCAGTGTAAGGAAATGCATGCATGTGCATACACATTTAATGTAGCGAAAATAAATTTTATTTATAAAATATGATCCAATCATGTATACTTTAGTATCATAACATTTATGATATTAGTATATATGTACCAAGATCATCTCGTGTGACACACAAAAATTATTATTCTAATCTAATTAGAAGAAGGGTTCGAATTTCAACCTGTGCTAATTACCGAAATTATTTCACGGTAGATATTGAATCTGAACTTCTGGTCCTTTGAGCCGCACAAGTGTTCGGCCTCTATGTGTATCCACACAAGGCTGCTCCGGGATCTGTGCTTCACACAATCATAGTGTAATCTCGAAACTCCTTTCGTGATCTCTTGTGTCAATGTGGAGAAGAATTAATCCTCAAAATTGTGCTAGCAATTTCAAGAGGATTAACTACAGTATAGAGACTAATTTTATAGGAGGACCTCTCTCTCTCTCTTATGATTAAGAAAGTTATATATATGATTGAAAACTTTCTCCTTTTCTTTCGTACTTTAGTACAAATCACACCATATGAGGAGGATTACATCCCCTTTTATTGGCATAAGCACCATGAATGAGAGGGAATCAAACTCTTCTCGTTGCTCGCAAAGAAGAGAAGAAACTACCACCATAAATGATAGGAAAGTGAACTCCTCTCATTTAATAGGTGGAGAGAAGAGAAACGAGGGGAGAAAGAAAGAGTAGGAGGTTTTCATTTCCTTTAAATTAATAAGTGAATGCATGAGTTCACTTACCCTTTTCCCTCCCTCACTTTCACTTCGTAACTCTTCAATTAAACTTTATTAATTGAGGAGTTGATGAGAGAATAGCTTTCAATATTTCATGTGCGCTTGCACCGCATGCAACAATTGCATTTAAGTCTATAATTTTTAGTTTTACAAATTGGTCCCTCTTGCTAACCAACTTAGCAAGTAAATCCTTGCTTTGCTACTTTAACGAAATGGTCTCTATTAATTCTCCAAGTACTTGATCATATGCAGCCTTTATTGTGTGTGACCACATAGGTTCAATTCTACCTGATAGTGAGACGTGGCACTAAACTCTTTTAGTGTCACCATCGAAACTCTTTTCGATGGACCAAAATATTTTTGGCTCTCCCAACTGAGTGTGATTAACTATCTTAATCAGCCTCGTAGGTCCCACAATCCACGAGTGACACCTAGCAGTATATTGTTACGGATTTTATATTGGCATATTTCGTGAAGTGAGTCGGAGTCTTGAAGGTTCAAAGAAGAAAAGACGAAGATTGAAGACTCGAAGACTCACCGTTTGAATTCACGATGCTTGGTAAGTTTAAATAATCTTGATGATAATTTATAAATATTTACAAGTGTGAACTGATAGCTTTAGATACTACTGTAACAGAGGCTAAGTGGATGAGAGAATTTCTTTATGATCTACCACTGATGGAGCAACCTTTAGCACCTGTGTGTATTCATTGTGATTGTAGAGCTGCAATTGACAAATGTGCCCAAGAGAATGTGGAGACTAAGATGAACAGATTTATGAAAATGAGACAGAAGTTCATTCGACAGAATTTGAAAGAAAATGTGATTGCATTGGAATTTGTGAGATCTGCAAGAAACTTGGCTGATCAGCTCACCAAGGGTTTGTCTAGGACCGTGATCCTAGAATCGTCGAGGGGGATGGGGCTTAGCCCACAATAGAAGTTACCGGCGATGGCAACCCAACCTGTTGCAGGTTCAATGGGTAGTAACAAGTCGAACAGGTAGCTTGAGGAGCACTGTTTTTGTAACCTCATCCCTATGGCGACAGTGCTCATATCTGCAAGTGGATAGGAAGGGCTTTTGGCCCTGAATGGTTCCAAGACCCATGAGGCAGGGTACGACCTTGCAGATACCCTTTGAGGACCTACTATATGTGTGGAGTCGTGAGGCCGCGACTGTGGGAAGAGGGCGGTTCCCTAAAACACACATGAATCGATACCAGCGCATGGCCATTATAGCGCTCATCCGCTTTGAACCCAAACGGCTGTACCATGTGTGCGGTTTGTGGAAATCCGATTCACCGGCCTTGGTTCAAGGCGTAGTCCACCATTGTGCCCTCGGATGTACATAGACAAGCACTAAGTGAAGGTTCAAACCCGAAAGGTACCTTCGCCGAATACGTGGTATAAGAGATCCAGCGTTCTTTTGAGTTGTTTTGAATTTCAGTTTTGTTTACTGTCTTTATTTGAAGTTTTAAATCATGTGGGGGATTGTTGGATTTTATTTGGGCTTTGTTGCTGATTTAAAACTTATTTGTCTCTTGAGGAGCCCAATCTGTAATGGGCCTCACTTGGGAGCCCACACTTTGGTTTTCACATATGTGGTTTAGTCCCACATTGGAAACCAATGACTTGTTGTTGCCATTTATATACTCCTTCTTTCTCATGTTGTTTGCTTGAGAGAAAGTGAGAGCTATACTCTCGATTAAACACACGCACGGCACGAGCCGAGCCGGGCCGGGTCGGGCGGGCGGCGCGCGTGGTCCTTTCTCCCGGTTCTTTTTATTTCTTTTTTATTTTATTTTATTTTTATTTTTTTAACCTTACCTTGCGGAGCAAGAAATCGTGCCGTTGGAGCACGATCTCTTCCCTTACCTCGCGGAGTTGGGAATTGTGCCGTTGGAGCACGATCTTTCCCGAGTTCCCTTTAAAGGGAGGTTTTGGCCCTTGCAGAGTTTAAGTGTGCTTGGAGTCTGAATCGCCTCTCCTCTCCCCTTCCTCTCTGTATTACTCTTATTCTCCCCGTCATTCTGAGTTTTGCTGGATCTTTGAAAGCTTGCCGGGTTCATCTTGCGCCACCTTGAAAGCGTGCCGACGGGGTGGAACGTGGACGTTGTATCGCTGGAAGTGATTGCCGGGAAGCCTCGCACGTAGAGGGGCAATCTCGCTTCTAGGACAGTGCTCTGCACGCCTCGATCCACAGGCCTTTTCTAATCCCTTTTATTTACTGTTTTTATCATTTAATTCCTATTCGGATTTCTACAAAACTGCAACTGCAATTTTTCTAATCATTTAAAAAGATCAAATTTGCTAAAAGATTCGAAAGATTTTTCCAACAATCTAGAAGCGAGATTATTTTAATCTTTCAGTTTCTTTTAGTACAATATTGTTTTGCTGTTGCTGTAGTTTAAATATATATCTTGCGATTGATATTGCTATCATTTATATATTATTCTTGTTCCTGCAAATTAATATATTTCTGTTCTTACTGTTCTGATAATTCGTAGCATACTATATAAATTTAATAATCTTCCTGAACTTTAGAACAATATTGTGACATTGCGGTAGGATTGTTTGTAAACAGAGTTTTGGTTATGGACAATTCGGCGAAACCTTTCACGTTTGATGGTCGTAATTTTAGAAGGTGGCAGAACCAAATGAGGTTCTGGCTCACCACGCTTGGGCTGGTTTCTGCTATTTCGGATTCTACCGAAAATAGTAATGGATCTGCACCTGAAGGTGCAATTCAGACTGCGGTCACTAGACCGTTTACTCGGAGTCAAGCCCAAGCTGGTTCCACTCCTCCCTCTGCTGATGCTGATACTGCTACTACTTCTGCACCTAGATCTGTACCTCCTATTAATCCTGATATGATTAATTATCACTGTTTGAACCGGATTCTTAGCACCCTATCAGATAAACTTTATGACATCTACTGTAGTATGAAAACTGCAAGGGAGCTTTGGACATCTTTAGAAAATAAGTACGGTCAGATTGATCCTACCCAGAAGAGATACCAGGCTTCAGATTTGATTAAGTTTAAACTGGTAGATAATAAGTCTATGTCTGACCAGCTTCATGATTTTGAGCACATAGTTGAGCAACTTAGATCTAGTGGTGTAGATCTTGATGAGAGTTTCTTAGTTGCTGCCCTTATAGATAAGTTGCCACCCTCTTGGACGAACCATGCAAACGATCTTAACCACAATCAGAGAGAGTTATCCCCGAATTTTGTCCTAAGATCCATTAGGATAGAAGAGTCGAACCGAGCTAGGGATAAGAAGCCTAATGAGTCTACTACCCAAGCCAACCTAGTAGAGCATCCTAAAAATAAGGGTAGAAACTTTCAGCCTTATAGAAACTTTAAGAAGAAGCCGTTCCATCATAGAAAGTTTAACCCAAATTTTAAGAAGCCTAAACCTGAGGGAAGTGGAGGCAACTCTGGTTGCTTTGTGTGCAGAAAGACGAACCACTTTGCGAAGGATTGCTACTTTCGCAAGACTCGGCCTTCCGCGCCAATGAAGAAGAAGGGAGCTCCACCTGAGCGCCAGACGAATATGCTGACTGCTAGTTCTAACCCTTCTGACCCCACTATCAGGTTAGGATCTAGTTTACCTGAGGTTAACCTTGCCCTTAATTCTTCTGATTGGTGGATAGATACTGGAGCTAATGTCCATGCTTGTTCTGATCGTTCGTGGTTTTCCACTTATCAGGACGCATGTGGAGGATCGGTGAACATGGGGAATGCAGCCTCTTCTCGCGTGCTTGGGACAGGTCGAGTGGATTTGAGGTTGACCTCTGGGAAGACGTTAACATTGCACGGAGTCAACCATGTTCCCGATATTAGGAAGAATTTGATTAGTGGTTCTCTTTTAGTTCAGCAGGGTCTTAAGTTAGTTTTTGAATGTAATAGGGTAGTAATAACAAAGGGTGTGAACTTTGTAGGGAAGGGTTTTTTGAGTGATGGTTTGTTTAAACTTTCTGTATCTTCATTTTCGATGAATAATAGTGCTGTTGTTTTGAATGTTATTTCTACTAATATTTTGGCATGGAAGATTAGGACATGTGAATTTTAATACTGTCAAAAGATTGATGCATCTTGATTTGATTCCCAAATCTGATTTACCTGATCATAGATGTGAAATATGTGTGCAAGCTAAGGAACCTAGAAAACCTTTTAAATCTGTGGATAGAGATTGTGATCTTCTAGAACTTGTGCACAGTGATGTCTGTGATGGAAGTAGACCTAGTAGAGGTGGAAATAAGTACTTTGTGACTTTTATAGATGATCATTCGAAATTTTGTTATGTCTACTTGATTAAATCAAAAGATGAGGTTCTTAGCAGATTCAAAATTTATAAAGCTGAAGTAGAAAATCAGTTGGATAAGAAAATCAAAATTTTGAGATCTGATCGAGGTGGTGAATATACTTCAAATGAGATGACTAGTTTCTGTCAAGAATTTGGAATTGTGCATCAAGTGACTGCTCCTTATACACCTCAATCTAATGGAGTTGCTGAACGTAAGAATAGGACTTTGATGGATATGATAAACTCGATGATTATTAGTTCAGGCGCACCTGAGAACTTGTGGGGGGAAGCTTTGATTTCTGCATGTATGATTTTAAATAGGATTCCTCACAAGAATTCTGATGTATCTCCCTATGAGCTTTGGAAAGGTAGGAAGCCTAATTTGAATTATTTTAAAGTGTGGGGGTGTCTAGCTAAAGTGAAGATATCTGAGAATAAGAAAAGGAAGATTGGACCTAAGACTGTCGATACGATTTTTGTGGGTTATGCACAGGATAGTAATGCTAGCAGATTTCTAGTGGTGAATTCTGAAATTAGTGAGATTTCTAACAATACAATCATTGAGGCTAGAGATGTTGTGTACTTTGAGGATGTTTTTCCTTTTAAGACTAGAGTAGATAGATCTATTCCTGCTGAACTCGTAGGTAGCTCTAGCAGACCTAGAGTCAGTGAACCTATAGGAGAAATTGAGCCTAGAAAAAGTAAGCGTCCTAGAGTAGAGAAAACTTTTGGAGATGATTTCTGTGTCCTACTTGTAGAAGACACCCCATCTACCTTTGACCAAGCTATGAAGTCTGTAGATGCATCGTTTTGGAAAGAGGCTATTAATCTTGAGATGCAGTCTATTCTACAGAATCATACTTGGGAGTTATCTGATTTACCTCTAGGATGTAAGCCTGTAGGCTGTAGATGGATTTTTAAGAAGAAGTTGAAACCTGATGGATCTGTAGATAAGTATAAGGCTAGATTAGTGGCACAGGGTTTTACACATAAGCCTGGGGTAGATTATTTTGATGTATATGCTCCTGTTGCCAGGATTACCTCTATTAGAGTGTTGATTGCTTTAGCTTCTATTCATGATCTGATTGTTCATCAAATGGATATTAAGACAGCCTTTCTAAATGGTGATTTAGATGAAGAGATCTATATGAAGCAACCTGAAGGATTTGTGGTTTCTGGGCATGAGAACAAAGTATGCAAATTGACTAGATCTTTATATGGATTAAAGCAAGCTCCTAAGCAGTGGCATTTAAAATTTGATTCTTTGGTTGTATCAAATGGTTTTCATGTGAACATGTCTGATGAATGTGTATATTCGAAAGAGTATGATGGACAGATTGTGATCTTATGTTTGTATGTTGATGATATTTTGATCTTTGGTACTAACATGAATGTGATAAATGATGTGAAGAAATTACTGAATAAGAATTTTGATATGAAAGATCTTGGACAAGCAAATGTGATTCTCAATATGAAGATCATTAGAAAGTCGAAAGAAATTATTATGAGCCAATCTCACTACAGTGTACAATTATTGAAGAAGTTTGGATATTCTGATATTAAACCGGTAGTGACACCTTATGATTCTAGCGTGCATCTTAAGAAGAATAGAGGAGATCCAATAGGTCAGAATAGATATTCTCAAATTATCGGATCCTTAGGATACCTAGTGGATTACACTAGACCTGATTTGGCTTATGCTGTAAATCGATTGAGAAGATATACCCATAATCCAAATAGAGAACATTGGAATGCTTTAGAAAGAGTGTTGAGATATCTAAAAGGGACTGTATCCTATGGATTACATTATAGTGGTTTTCCTGCAGTATTGATGCGAATTGGATTAGTGATACAGCTGATGTGAAGTCTACTACAGGATTTGTATTTCTCCTAGGAGGAGCAGCTATTTCTTGGAAGTCAACTAAACAGTCTTTGATTTCTAGAAGTACTATGGAATCTGAACTGATAGCTTTAGATACTACTGTAACAGAGGCTAAGTGGATGAGAGAATTTCTTTATGATCTACCACTGATGGAGCAACCTTTAGCACCTGTGTGTATTCATTGTGATTGAAGAGCTGCAATTGACAAATGTGCCCAAGAGAATGTTGAGACTAAGATGAACAGATTTATGAAAATGAGACAGAAGTTCATTCGACAGAATTTGAAAGAAAATGTGATTGCATTGGAATTTGTGAGATCTGCAAGAAACTTGGCTGATCAGCTCACCAAGGGTTTGTCTAGGACCGTGATCCTAGAATCGTCGAGGGGGATGGGGCTTAGCCCACAATAGAAGTTACCGGCGATGGCAACCCAACCTGTTGCAGGTTCAATGGGTAGTAACAAGTCGAACAGGTAGCTTGAGGAGCACTGTTTTTGTAACCTCATCCCTATGGCGACAGTGCTCATATCTGCAAGTGGATAGGAAGGGCTTTTGGCCCTGAATGGTTCCAAGACCCATGAGGCAGGGTACGACCTTGCAGATACCCTTTGAGGACCTACTATATGTGTGGAGTCGTGAGGCCGCGACTGTGGGAAGAGGGCGGTTCCCTAAAACACACATGAATCGATACCAGCGCATGGCCATTATAGCGCTCATCCGCTTTGAACCCAAACGGCTGTACCATGTGTGCGGTTTGTGGAAATCCGATTCACCGGCCTTGGTTCAATGCGTAGTCCACCATTGTGCCCTCGGATGTACATAGACAAGCACTAAGTGAAGGTTCAAACCCGAAAGGTACCTTCGCCGAATACGTGGTATAAGAGATCCAGCGTTCTTTTGAGTTGTTTTGAATTTCAGTTTTGTTTACTGTCTTTATTTGAAGTTTTAAATCATGTGGGGGATTGTTGGATTTTATTTGGGCTTTGTTGCTGATTTAAAACTTATTTGTCTCTTGAGGAGCCCAATCTGTAATGGGCCTCACTTGGGAGCCCACACTTTGGTTTTCACATATGTGGTTTAGTCCCACATTGGAAACCAATGACTTGTTGTTGCCATTTATATACTCCTTCTTTCTCATGTTGTTTGCTTGAGAGAAAGTGAGAGCTATACTCTCGATTAAACACACGCACGGCACGAGCCGAGCCGGGCCGGGTCGGGCGGGCGGCGCGCGTGGTCCTTTCTCCCGGTTCTTTTTATTTCTTTTTTATTTTATTTTATTTTTATTTTTTTAACCTTACCTTGCGGAGCAAGAAATCGTGCCGTTGGAGCACGATCTCTTCCCTTACCTCGCGGAGTTGGGAATTGTGCCGTTGGAGCACGATCTTTCCCGAGTTCCCTTTAAAGGGAGGTTTTGGCCCTTGCAGAGTTTAAGTGTGCTTGGAGTCTGAATCGCCTCTCCTCTCCCCTTCCTCTCTGTATTACTCTTATTCTCCCCGTCATTCTGAGTTTTGCTGGATCTTTGAAAGCTTGCCGGGTTCATCTTGCGCCACCTTGAAAGCGTGCCGACGGGGTGGAACGTGGACGTTGTATCGCTGGAAGTGATTGCCGGGAAGCCTCGCACGTAGAGGGGCAATCTCGCTTCTAGGACAGTGCTCTGCACGCCTCGATCCACAGGCCTTTTCTAATCCCTTTTATTTACTGTTTTTATCATTTAATTCCTATTCGGATTTCTACAAAACTGCAACTGCAATTTTTCTAATCATTTAAAAAGATCAAATTTGCTAAAAGATTCGAAAGATATTTCCAACAGGAAGAACCACCAAACCAGTAAGGAATGAGGAAGGACCAATCTTCACTTCGTAGATCCAGCTCCCAAGAGATTGGATCCAAAAGATCAAAGGAAAAACCCAAGTTTCAGCTCAAGAAAACAATGGGTCCAGTGAAACATCAACTGTAGCTTACATACCTGTCCAAATCGCGATTGGAAGGGTTCCACGTCTTCCTCTACGAGTCCTCTATCCAACAAACCAGGTTTCGAAGGATTTGGACACTCCCACACTGCACACGAGCCAGAACACCACAGGTCGATGATGTAGTTCCAGCAGGAATCCAAGGTCTTCAATGGAGGAAGATGAAATTTGGGAGAGAAGAGAGGGTTTCCTTGCAAAAATCCTGGGTTCACCTTGAAGAGGGGAGAAAAGAGTCTCAGGGGAGGTCGTCCACCTCTTTTATAGACCCATGGTTTCGGTGCAATAAGCCTCAAGAACAGAAATGCCCTAACCTGTTTCTCAGCAGGAAATCCACATTCGGGCGCCCGAAACCCAAGAAGTGGGCGCCCGGTTCTTCAGCCTGCATAAGTCCAGAACATCGGACTCTCCGCCCGCGGTCCGGTGCGCCCTAACCTGGTCCGGCGGATTTCACCAACCAAACGACACGTGTCAAGCGAATCGATACTCACGAGGTAGGATTTCCGGATCCACTTTCCGGGCTCCCGAAACATACATCCGAAATGACTTAGCAGTTTCAGGAAACGAGCACTCAACATCTGGGCGCCCAAAACAAGACTTCCGGGCGCCCGATAGTTCAAAAGCCCAAAACTCCAGTTTTGGCTTACTTCGGTGCTCCGAGTCCGTTTTCGCGTCTATTTGACGCCGAAACGACTCCGACTTGTCTCGACCTTCACTAGAAGCGTCGAACAGCCTAGGATGCTACAGTCATTCCGTCAGTTAGGCCCCAGGGGTACTACACTTGATGCAGTGCGTCCAGAAGGTTTATGTGCCGAGAGATGAGCAGTGTGACAGTGCCAGGGATCCGTCCCGGTGGCTTTGGATTGGATATACTTTGTGGTTATCTCCATTGATGCATATACTAGTTGCTTACAGTAGCATAGTTGTTCAGTTGTATGTCAGCCTCATACTTACTCGTGCTACTGTATACCATATCTATCTTTTGTTGACCCTCGTGCCGGTGTGTACACCTCGCCTTCGCCGGCTTGCGGTACCCACTGGGAGGGGAGACATGTTTACATGTTCTCACCCCCCGCCCTCGTTGTTGTTTTCAGAGCAGGGTGGTGAGAGTCGGGACGCAGCGAGGCACGCCTAAATAGTAGCTCTAGAGGTTCCGACTTGTGAGGCTACTTCCCCAGATTTGGTTATTACCCCTATCATCTACCAGTTAGTTATGGATATGGTTCAGTTACACTGTGGTTGTTTTATCTAGCATGATATATTTTGGTACAGTTACATGTTGGATGATTGGATTGCATGCTTAGATCTCGTGGTTTTGGATTTAGTATCCATGTGAGGATTGCATGCTTAGACTTTTGGATGTAGATGTTTTCAGATCTATCATTATGGCTTTATATCGCGCATCTTGGTTTTCTACCCCTCGTGGCAGCATTTTCAAATAAAGATTTCCGTGTGGGAAACAGTTTTCAAATGAATTTCTGATCGATCGACTTTTGAGATTTCAAAAGAGAGTTCTCGATAACAATTTTCAAATGATTCTTCAATGTTTGAGATTAGGATTTCAAAATAAAGTTTCTGTGTAAGGAGCAGTTTTCTAGAATGATCTGTTGTATGTGCATTGCATCATCCTTCGCCTAAGGACTTGCTTAGATTCATACAGGTTTAAGGACTGTTAGCTGTATGAATCTCTTGTGTTGTTGTGTTGTTGTGATGAACGAATGGTGGTTGTGATCCTGTTGTATGTTGTGGACGCCATGCAAATACAGGGGAGGCTCTGTCCGTGTGTACATTGGACCCTGTATTTGTGGCGGGTCTGTACGTGGCGCGGGCTAGGCTTTCAAAAAAAAAAAATTGGCACGTTTTTCCGCATCTAGAACTAGCCCGGGGCGTGACATATATACACAAATATTACACTATTTGGAAGAGAATATTGCATAATTTGAAAAGATGTTGCACTATTTGAAGGGATATTGCACTCTTTCATCTTATTAATTATACTTTATTTTTTTTATTTTGTCTTAATGAGAATTCTCATCTCTCGAGAAAGGTACATACAATTATGACTTAACAATTGTCCTTTTTAAGAAGTTTGACACTTTATTTAATATACAATACAATTTAATTTTTAACAAGAAAGTGTGTAGTATACCCATCTTAATAATGCAACATTTTCTTCTAATAGTGCAACGTTTACACAAATAGTATAAATATTTATACAAATAGTACAACATATGCACTGTTTATACACATATTGAATTATTTTTATAATATATTATAATATTTGCACGTAATATACTATATTATTTGTAGAGTCCAGCTACTATCCTTTTAGGAGGACAGAAGCCTTCATTCTCCTGAGTCGTTTTTAATGATAGGGATTCCGAATCAATGATCGGAACCGTTATAGTTGATATAGAGTTTTTAGAGTCTCTAGAAACTAAATTTCATAAATTTTAAAAGTTATTTACGTGGTGATCAAAGGATTACAAAAGCGATAGTTTTTTACAGCCTATATGAGCTGTTTGCTTGTTTAATGGTATAGAGCAATCCAAACCATTTGAATTTTTGATAGAAAATTCTTCACACTATTTAGATAAAGTTTGATAATTCCGATCATGAATTGAGAATGTCTAACATCTATTTTCATAAGATTATTCGTTTTTTACCGTTCATTTTTTGACTCTTCGATAGACTTGATAACGATTTTTAAAATTTATAAAATTTAGTTTTAAGAAGTTTTAAATACTCTAGATCAACTTTAACGGCTCCGGTCATCGATTCAAAATTTCTATCATCTAAAACGACTTAAGAGGACGACGACCTCTGTCCTCTTAAAACGACAGTAGCTAGATTCATTATTTGTAAAATAATATATATAATATATGTGTATAAACGATGCATGTGTTGCACTATTTACACAAATATTGTACTATTTGAAAGAGAATGTTACACTATTTGAGAAGATATTGCATTTTTCCATCCTATTAATTATACTTTATTTTTTTATTTTGTCTTCAATAGGGATTCTCGTCTCTCGAGAAAGATACATGCAATTATGACTTAGCAGTTGTCCTTTTCAAGAGATTTGACACTTTATTTAATATACAATATAATTTATTTTAAAAAAAAAGAGTGCAATATACCATCTAAATGATGCAATATTTTTTCATAATAGTGCAACGTTTATACAAATGGTTTAAATATTTATAAAAATAGTGCAATATATACACTATTTATACACATATTGCATAATTTGTATAATATATTACTATTTGTGTATAATATACTATATTATTCGTAATTTAGTATAAAAAATCATGCAACATAATATAAATTGTGCAAATGTTACACTATTTGCACAAATATTACACTATTTGGAAGAAAATGTTGCACAATTTGAAAAGATATTGCACTATTTAAAGGGTATTCCATTCTTTCTTTCTTTTTTTATTATTTGAATTTTTTTATTTATATGTTAGATTAGAATTTCGTTTTCCAAGAAAAAGGAAGCTGTAATAATGACTTCTCAGTTGTATTTTTAAAGACATTTAATGCATGTACTTTTAATGCATTTTGAAAGAGTAGTTTGGTCATCTTTTAAAAAATCAGACCGAATATTTAAAATCCAAAAAGTCTGCCTACTTTTACAAAATCTCAAAATTAGTGAATTTTTATGCAAATTGGCCATGAAACAATCGTGAAATTTATTTTCTAAGTACTTCAAAATCTAAAAATTAAGTTTAAAAAAGCCGATCTTCGATTCAAAGGTTTCGTTATCGAAAACAAATTGAAAAGACGGAGATCTACGTATTTTCAAAAGCATACTAGCATAGTTCCATATGACTATTATAATTATAGGTACCGAAAATTTTTAGCTCCTTGGGTGTTCAGTTGGTTCAGTTCATGGAGCAAAATTTTAATCTACATACTATTACGATTATCTAGAATCCTACTCTGACATAGATTTGTAGCCTTTTCCTTCAGAGATTAGCATCATTTCACTTATTAGATTAGAAAAAATTTATTATAAATATCGAATTATTTTGATTTATCTTTTATTTTGTTTTCTTATTATGTAAGAATAGTTATACAGATTTTAGGACTATATATAGAGAAGTGGGGTATTTTCTTTTGTATTGAATAGCTAATTCAATTAGGAAAAAAGACTTTCTGCTTACTATCTTCTAATTTGGCAAAGTTAGAATATAAGCTCTCCCTCTTCTTCTTGAAACAGAGAGGCGTCAAATAGAGACTTACATCTATCAAATGGTATTGGAGTGATAGTTAGAAGCATAAGATTCTAACAATTTAGTATCAAAGGAGTTTCAATTTTCAGATTTTCTATTTACAATTGTGTTTCTAGAGGTGAAATAGGAGACTTGACGAATTCTCATGTTGACACCATAAGCTTCATTGAGATGGAGCACCGAAAGGAATTTTGGTAAGGAAATTTGCTGAAGAGTGGCCAACGTGGTCCTCGACATCGCACCTGAACACACCTACCTCAGTGATTAAAACACAGGCTCGTTTGAATTAGCTAGTCGGTTCAAGTTTCAAATGAGTGCAATCAAGGGCAAGGAGTTCGGGGCAATTGAGTAAAGAAGGGTTGCGAATCACGAGAGTTACTCCCATGATCATGATGACGCAACTATAAAAGGCGAGGATAGCCTTAACGTAATCTCCCTTACTTTGAAACCCGACGACATCACCCTCAATGACCATATCACTCTGTGTATCACCCTTGTAATATATTGAACTTCAGTATATCACACTAAACTTTGGCCAAATTGGACAAAGTATAGTCAAGGAGTGACTGCAAAAGTGCTTAAGAAGAGTTTTGAAGTTTCGAAATGGTGAGATATGACTTGGAGCTCTTCAGAGTGAAAAAAGAAATTTTTGATGAAATGAAGTTGTGCCATAAAACTCTTGACATTCGAACCTTGATAAAGGGATTCGGATCTGGAAGTTGCTTTGGAGGCTTGAAACTTCATTGTCTGGACCTTGGAAGGAAGATCCAAACCTTCAGCTTGAGAAAATTCAGTCCAAACTTTTGAGATCTAGACCTTGGGCCCGAAGTTCGGACCTTTCTATAAAAATGGCAGAAACCAACTTTTGAGATCTAGACCTTACCTGCGCAGCTCGGGGAGAACCTTCAGAATTCGGACATTGATATAGGGGACCCGAATCCTGTGCAGTCTAGGAGCATTATAAGAGGGATATGATGATTTTCTTTTTGGGGGCCTATTTGCAATTGTTGCAATCTTATAAAAGGGATCCATAGCTCCATTCTCCCCCACTTCTCCCTCACAAAAGAGAAAATCTCATTCTCTCTCTTTCTCACTCTCTCACTTTCCAAAACTCTCCCTCTCGTGTAGATCGAACATGAAGATTTAGAGGAATCAAGCTTGGAGAAGCTTCTTGAGGAGTGAAGCAAACTTCTTGAGCAAGAAGAAGCTTGAGAGACCAAGGAGATAAGGTGAGTTTTTAGAAATTTTGTCACTCTCCGAGCTTGCAATAGGATGTACCGCATTTCTTGCGACTGTTGTTGAGGTATCTGCGGTGGCACCGGAGCTCGAGGACATCTCTGTAGTCCGCGAGTTCCCGGACGTGTTTCCCCCGGAGTTGACTACAATGCCACCAGACAGGGAGGTCGAGTTTGTGATTGACGTAGTCCCAGGAACTGCGCCAATCTCAAAGACACCCTACCGAATGGCACCGGCTGAGCTGAGAGAGCTTAAGGCGCAGCTTCAGGATTTGATGGATAAGGGGTTTGTGAGACCCAGTGTATCGCCTTGGGGAGCGCCGGTGTTATTCGTGAAGAAGAAGGATGGTTCACTTAGACTTTGTGTGGATTATCGAGAGTTGAATAAAGTGACCATCAAGAATAGGTATCCTTTGCCGCGCATTGATGATCTGTTTGATCAGCTGCAAGGATCTTGTGTCTTCTCGAAGATTGACTTGCAGTCTGGTTACCACCAATTGAAGGTGAAGGCCGAGGATATTCCAAAGACGGCTTTTAGGACTCGGTACGGGCATTATGAGTTTACGGTGATGCCGTTTGGATTGACTAATGCCCCTGCCGCGTTTATGGATTTGATGAATCGAGTGTTTAAGACGTTCTTGGACCGGTTTGTGGTGGTGTTTATTGATGATATCCTGATCTACTCTCTCAGTCATCCGCTCCTGCTCGGCCTCCGACATCTGTCCACCTGACCGAGAAGTGTCGCCAACCGGTGCGGCCGGAACTGCCGCTGCTGGGGGTACGGCTGCAGCTGGAACGTCAGCTGGAATAGCAGGGGGTGGCTCCTGCGACTCCGTCGCTCTAGGTGCTGCACTCCACGTGTGAGTAATGGTATCACACATCCTCCGCAATAGTGCACTCTGCTGCCTAGCTGACTCGGCTAGCGCAGTCAACTGCTCACTCAAATCAGGGGGTGCACTAGGCCCCGCCTGCTCAGGCACCTCAGTAGGCACGGGGGTAGCCCGCGTCGGGGGTCGACCTCGGTGTCGGGGAGGCGTCATGCTCACCTGCGCAACAAACAGATCAGTCAGCAACCACAAAACAACTCAAGACCCAATCAAGCGAAAGTCTAGAAGGTCGCCTCTTTTTCCTCGCTGCTTGACGTCGTCTGCAGCCAACGCAAGTTCGCGACAGGAAAGGACACACGCCTTCGATCACTCCCTCCACTTAAGGATGAGTTCAACAGTCAAATCGATGACTTTCGCAGCAAGTCACGTCTCTCACGTCTTGCATTCCTAGGGTCTGCCAAAGCCTAGGGTTTACTAAGTTCCAACGACCTATTCCTAAGCTCTGATACCAACTTAATCTGTCACGCCCTGGATTACTCGTTCCCCGGCTCGCCAACAGATCCGCCGTATACATAGACATTTCTATGTATACGAAGCGATAGCTAACCTGTAAACAAACATACAAGCAACTACAAGAGATATAGAGCTGAAATAAAATATACTAATAACAGAAGCCACATGTACATAGGATCCAAAATACAACAGTCCCTTCAGACCCAAAATAGGAACAAGTCCACAGTATATGTACATGGCTCAACACAAAAATAAACTATCTCCAGTAGGGTCCTCCTCTAGGAACAATAGGGACAGGTAGGGATCTAGCTCGCGACTCCCTTACCTCGATCCGCAGAAACAGGTGCAGCAGCCGCAACAGAAGAAGGCTCTGCAAGAAAAAGTGGCAACAATGGGTGTGAGAACTACTATCAAAAGAAGTAGTCCTCAGTGGGTACCACTACCGACCTCAACGGTCCACCCACTAAGTCTACGAGACTATCAGTATAGCTGGTAGGTAAAGAACAATAAAATAAGCTGGAATAAACTCTACAGCTGTAATGCCACTACCCTACCACTATCCAGTCAAACTCTCAAGTAAGCATTACCAAAGTGAAAAGTCACCCCTGATCCAATCTAACGGAACCGCCCAAACATGCTCGTCCAGCCAACTGCCTAGCCACACCGCACACTACCAAAAAGGGTAGCCGGTCCAAATACCAGATCCAACTAATCTATAGCGACAGCAACGTAAAAGAGGCCTCATTCCGGAGCGGCACTCGGGGGAGCTACCCAACCGAGTTAAAAGCGTATCTCTGTCGAGCACAAATAGGCTCCGGCAGGTTATAATCAAATGGAAAGGGGTCAACATGGGTCGAAGACTCCAAGCTCACGTGCCCTCAGCACAAACAGAAGCTAAAACAAGAGTCTGGGTCCACCGTCAACCCCGACGGCACCCGATAATACAGAACAGCCTAACCCTGCTGTAAATACAAGCTCGGCATCCCAGCACGAGCGTAAACTCGTCCTACAACAAACCAAGTATCGACCTCGCACTAACAGTGGTGATACAAGAACAGAAACGGCTCCTAGAGCTAAATCTGATAATATTTCGAAAAGTGACGGTTGTAGTTTCGCGAGTTTTCTCCTAAGTCAATTCCCAGTTCAGCATGTAAAGTCATGTCTATAAATTATCAATTTATACTCCAAATTCAGATTTCATAATAATACATGCAAATTCATGAATTCGAGCTACTAACATGATTTAACAGATAATAAAACAGCATGCTGCACTCTCTACAACTTAGGAGAAAATCCGGCGATTTCGGTACATTAATCCACCTCAAAAGCTATCCAACAACGGCTAGGAGTCGAGTGGAAGGCCTCCAAACAACACCGGCTGAAATCGAGCTCAAATCTGCAACCTCGAGATTCGGACCCACTTGCTCAAGTTCTGGGCGCCCAGAACATCAGCCCAGAACTGCAGCCTGGCAGCATGACCAATATGGATTCAACATGCGATAAAATCCAAATCCTAAGTCCGAATGCAGTGAAAATTTGGCTCAACTCACCAGTAGGGGCTCAAGAACACACCCTCCAAATTTCAGCCAAAACGGAGTTCGACTCGATGTCCAAAAGGTCCCCACACATATTCGGATTCACTACTGGACCCTCCTGTACATGGATCCAGAAGTTCTAGCAACTAAGCAAAAATCACATTAAGCAAGAATTGTAGAATTCCAACGAATCTAGCCTATGGAAAAGGGTTACCAACCTCCCAAATACAGTGATGGAACAAACCAAAACCTCTCCAAAGATCCTCACAAAGATCTGGATTTAAAAATCCAAGAAATTCCATCAATGGTCCAAAAATTCAGCACTTAAGCTAATTACTCAAAATCTGAGCTAGCACACACCTTTGAATCCTCAATTCAGGTGGGAAGAACCTCCAAACCAGCAAGGAAAGTGGAAGGACCAATCTTCACTTCGAAATTCCAGCTCCCAAAAGATTTGGATCCATAAGATCAAAGGAAAACCCAAGTTTCAGCTCAAGAACACAAAGGGTTCAGTAAAATATCAACTGTAGCTTACATACCTGTCCAAATTATGATTAGAAGGATTCCACATCTTCCTCTACGAGTCCTCTATCCAACAAACCAAGTTTCATGGGATTTGGACGCTCCCACACTGCACACGAGCATGAACACCACAGGTCGACGTTGCAGTTTCAGCAGGAAACCAAGTTCTTCAATGGAGAAAGGTGGAATTTGGTAGGGATTGTTCTTGAGTCCCTACTGATGAGTTGAGCCAAATTTTCACTGCATTCGGACTTAGGATTTGGATTTTATCGCATATTGAATCCATGTTGGTCATGCTGCCAGGCTGCAGTTCTGGGCTGATGTTCTAGGCGCCCGCCGAAACGACTCCGACTTGTCTCGACCTTCTCCAGAAGCGTCGAACAGTTTAGGATACTACAGTCATTCCGTCAGTTAGGCCCCAGGGGTACTACATGATACTCAGGCAGTTCTGGTACCTCAGATCCTATTCCGCAAAACCCGAACGTTGGATTTTCGGTTCCTCCACTACGTTCCGGTACCTCATGTTTCAGTACCGGTACTACTTAAATCAGTACCGATACCTCAACCGAGTTCCTCAAAACCCAAGAGCTGCGCAAATCAGCACTCTACTGAGTTCCGGTACCCCATTTTCAGTACCGGTACTCAATACAAAACCTACAGCTTTTGTAGATTTTGACCACCAAAGTCCGTTTTCGCGCTCACTAAGCCTCGAAAACACTCCTAAGCTCTCGAAACCCAACCAAAACCTCCAAAATAGTATAAAACACTATTCTCTCACTAGAACTCCGCAATTTGCTAAAATTCAATGCACTACATCCTCCCCTCCTAAAAGGGAGTTTCGTCCGCGAAACTAGAAAACAAGTACCTCAAACATCCATCTGAAAAAGATGGAGGTCACGCTCCCGCAGCAAGCTCTCTACCTCCCAAGTAGCTTCGCGCTCCTCATGGTTGCTCCAAAGCACCTACACATAAGAAATCTCGCGATTCTGAAGTCTCCTTACCTCACGAGCCAAGATCCTCATCGGGTGCTCTTCAAAACTCAAATCCTCGCGCAACTCCAACGGAGTAGAATCCACTATATGAGCTGGATCAAAAACATACTTCCGAAGCGTGGAAACATGAAACACATTATGTACTTCTGATAGGTTCGGTGGTAAGGCAAGCCGATAAGCTACCGGGCCTACACGCTCCAAAATCTCGAAAGGTCCAATAAATCGAGGACTTAACTTTCCTCGAATACCAAATCTCTTAATTCCTTTTGTCGACGATACCTTTAGGAAGACATGATCTCCTACTTGGAATTCCAATTCTCGCTAACGCTTATCAGCATAACTCTTATGTCGGCTCTGAGCCGAAATCAATCGTTCACGAGCGAGTCGAATCTTGTTCTCTGCTTCTTGAAGCACATCAGGTCCCAAAACCAATCTTTCGCCTACCTCACTCCAATGGAGAGGTGATCGACACTTCCTCCCGTAGAGAGCTTCAAAAGGTACCATCTTGATGCTTGCTTGATAACTGTTGTTATAGGCAAACTCCACCATAGGTAGATGTTGATGCCATCCACTCTGAAAATCCAAAACACATGCCCGAAGCATGTCCTCCAAAATCTGAATAATACGTTCCGACTGTCCATCACTTTGAGGGTGAAAAGCAGTGCTAAAGTCCAATCGTGTGCCCAGCGCATCATGAAGACTCTTCCAAAAGTGCGACACAAATCTAGGATCTCGATCCGATACGATAGAATTAGGCAATCCATGAAGCCGCATAATTTCATCGAGATACACTTGAGCAAGTCTTTCTCCCGACCAAGTAGTGTGAACAGGAATGAAATGCGCCGATTTCGTCAACCTATCCACAATCACCCAAATAGCGTCATGCCTAGCTTGAGAGCGAGGCAATCCAACAATAAAATCCATGGTGATTCGCTCCCATTTCTATACGGGTATAGGTAAACTCTGTAGCTTGCCCGCAGGGAGTTGATGTTCAGCTTTCACTTGTTGACAGGTCAAACAACGTGCCACAAACTCACCAATATCTTTCTTCATTCCGGGCCACCAATACAGCAACTTTAGATCTTTATACATCTTAGTGCCACCCGGATGTAAAGTATAAGGTGCTCGGTGAGCCTCGATCAAAATTTCTTCTTTGATCCCTTTATCCGCCGGTACACAGAGTCGGCCTTGAAACCGTAGTATCTCACGATCATCCACATAAAAACCACCGGTGTGTCCACGGTAACTTTGGATCGAATCTTTTGTAACCTTGAATCTTGAGCTTGATTATCCTTGATTCTTTCCAAAAGCGTAGGTTGCACTACCAATGACATCAATTTCAAAGGCGTATCGGAAGCCACAATGTCACACCCCGGATTACTCGTTTCTCCGGGCTCGCCAACAGATCCGCCGTATACATAAAATTTTCTATGTATACGAAGCGATAGCTAACCTGTAAACAAAGCATACAAGCAACTACAAGAGATATAGAGCTGAAATAAGATCATACTAATAGAACAAAAGCCACATGTACATATAGGATTCAAAATACAACAGTTCCTCCAAAGCCAAAATAGATACAAATCCACCTCTCACAGGAATAATAAGTTCACACTATATGTACATGGCACAACCCAAAATAAAACTATCTCCAGTAGGGTCCTCCTCTAGAAAAATTGGGAATGGTAGGGATCTAGCTCGTGACTCCCTTATCTCGATCCGCAGGAACAAAAGCAGCAGCCGCAACAGTCGAAGGCTCTGCAAGAAAAGGTGGCAACAATGGGTGTGAGAACTACTATCAAAAGAAGTAATCCTCAGTGGGTACCGCTACCGACCTCAACGGTCCACCCACTAAGTCAACAAGACTAACAGTATAGCTGGTAGGTAAAGAAATAATAAAGTAAGCTGGAATAAACTCTACAGCTGTAATGCCACTACCCTACCACTATTCAAGTCATACTCTCAAAGTATATGCATCTCTAATGAGAATAGTCACTCCTGACCCGATCTAACGGAACCGCCCAAAAAGGCTCGTCCAGCCAAATGCCTAGCCACACCGCACACTATCAAAAGGTAGCCGGTCCAAGAATCATATCCAACTAATCTGTAGCGACATCAACGCATGAGAGGCCTCACTCCGGAGCGGCACTCGGGGGAGCTACCCAACCGAGTTAATAAGCGTATCTCTGTCGAGCACAATCAGGCTCCGGCAGGCTATAATCAAATAAAAAGGGGTCGAATGGGTCAAAGACTCCAAGCTCACGTGCCCTCAGCACAAACTGATACTAAAATAAGAATCTGGGTCCACCGTCAACCCCGACGGCACCCGGTAATACAAAACAGCCTAACCCTGCTGTAAAAATAAGCTCACGAGTTATAATCAGTATAAATAGGTCAAACTGGTCTAACAACCAAGACTCACGTGCCCTCGGCACAATCTGCAGTAAGAAGCCAAGATTTGGGTTCACCGTCAACCCCGACGGTACCCGACAGTACAAAACAACCTAAACTCTGCTGTATACATAAGCTCGGCATCTCAGCACGAGCGTAAACTCGTCCTACAATAATATAAGTATCCACCTTGTACTAACAGCGGTGATATAAGAGCAGAAACGGCTCCTAGAGCTAAATCTGAAAACAGTTTCGAAAATTGACGATTGTAGGTTCACGAGTTTTCTCCTAAGTCAAATCTCAGTTCAGCATGTAAATCATATCTATAAATTATTAATTTATGCTCCAAATTTAGATTTCATATAAACACATGCAAATTCATGAATTCGAGCTACTAACATGAAAAATCTAATAATAAAATAACATGCTGCACTCTCTACAACTTAGAAGGAATTCCGAAGCTTTCAGCAATATCAACCCACCTCTAAAGCTATCCAACCACGGCTAGAAGTCGAGTGGAAGGCCTCCAAACAAAATCAGCTGGAACCGAGCTGAAACCAGCCAAAACCAGGATTCGGATCCTCCCTGCAGCACTTCTGGGCGCCCAGAATCTGAGCCCAGAATTGCAGCCTGGCAGCACAACATGCAGGGATTCAACAAGCGATAAAATCCGATTCCAAGGTCCAAATGCAGTGAAAATTCATCCAACTCACCAGGAGAGGTTCAAGAATAATTCCACCAATTTTCAGCCAAAACGGAGTTCGATTCGATCTCCAAAAAGGGCTCCGATCAGATTCGGATCCACTCCAGGGTACTCCAAAACTGCATCCAGAAATTTCAGCAACTAAGCAAATAACACTTCTAGCTGGAATTTCAACAAGTCTAGCCCAGGGAATAGGGTCACAAACCTCCCAAATACAGTGAGGGATCACTCTAAATCCATCAATGAAGCTTCCAACAAAATCTGGATTAAAAAATCCAAGAAATCCAACAATTATACATAAATTCAGCACTTAAGCTTAAATCTCTAAATCTGAGCTAAAACTCACCTTTGAAATCTCAACTTCCGGTAGGAAGAACTTCCAAACCAGCAAGGATGAGGGAAAACCAATCCTTACTTCAAAAATCCAGCTCCATAGAGATTTGGATCCATAAGATCAAAGGAAAATCCAAATTTCAGTTCAAAAACACAAGGGGTCCAGTAAAACAGCAACTGCAGCGTACATACCTGTCCAAATTGAAAGTACCGACCACTCAATATCAACTATAAGATATGCAAAAGAACCGAATAATAGGTCACAAGAAAGTCAAGTCATGTATCAGTATAATCCAGAACTATCCGTCAGCCACTAGCCGACAATCCTACCCCTCAGGGTACACCGACCTCATAGGTCATCAAGCGATAGGAGTAACTGAAACTGACCAACTACGTCACACGAATGTCACAATGTACAAGGTATAATCAAGACCGCTCTACTTCTAAATCATAGTGTGTGAAAGATGAACACGCTAAGTAGAGCTAAAGTCAAAGTCACGTGGTGTAAGGCTCAAATACGAAGCATATGCAGAAAGTAAAAGATAAGGGTGGAGGGAACATCACCGAGCGTGCTCCACTGAACCAACTTTGGATCAAAGTACCCACCTGATCGAATGGAAGAACCTAACACCGACGGCTCGCAGGGACGTCGACTGGACCTACGAAAGATCCACCAAGTCAAGGTCCACCGAGTCGACACAACACAAAATACTCACAAACCCGCAGCCGTCGGAATGTCCGGAAAACCCACCGGAACGATTCCAAACCCAAACCAAGTCCCAGAGGGGTACTGTCAAATGAACCAAGTCACCCGCTGTCCGTAAACACACCAAATGAGGTCGTCGGACAGCGGACACAAGTCCGGGGTGCCACGAACCCAAACGCACCCAAAATGGCTTTCCGGGTTCCCAAAATATGCCGATTTTGTCACCGGAACCCTCCGTCGCTCATCTGCTGCCCCCGAAACTTCGGGACAGTGATGATGAACAGCCAACGAGGCTTAGCGACGAAGCCCGGTCGCTCACGATCCCATCAAGTGGGTCCCACGACCAAAACGCGCGTTCCGCTGACGAATTTGTCGGAAAACACGTCGAAAATCGAAAAATCGCATCAAACAGACAAATAGTCCAGGGGGTCATAGGGGTTTTGCGAGCCACGCATCATCATATAATCACAAACCCGGACAAATAGTCCAGGGGGTCATAGGGGTTAAACCCATGTACACAAGGCGTCTAAAATAACAACAATCAAGTAGGATAAAGAATACATCCTAAACAGGGTGATCAGAGCGAGAACATAGTTCTACAACTAAAATCTCAAGATATACAATAGAATTATACATCTTATCAACTAGTAGATCAATCAACCAACAAAACTATACATCTTTCATTCAAAATACAATGAAAGGAAACCCATGGTATGCCTACAACCACCACACCGTAGAGGCTCTAGCTAGCTGCTAACCCCTCGCCACGATCCCAAGCCTCTCCTGCTGCAGAAGGCTCTGAAAAACCCAACAACAATGGGGGTGAGAACTATTAATCAATAGTTTCCAGTGGGTAAGCCGCCGAGAGTGGCGAATTACACCGCTAGGTCAACTTAGGCAAGATAGTATAACTGAAACATAAAGCAGAAAGCATATAACATTTAATGCTAAACAGGTAGTTCTACAACTATCTTGCCTCCAATGACTAAATCATCTACATGAACATGAATATGTTCTATTGTCATATGCTCAACAATTAATTACATGGTTTACATGCATGTCAATTTAATTCCATGATTAATCACATATGCTCTAATGTAATAAACTCACTATATGTCAAGTTTTACTATTACACATAAGACTTGTCTCCAACTACAAGTATGTAATGTACATCCAATTTTCTACTACATGTATGAACTATATGACTTGTTCCCAACAAAATGTATGTTATGTTCACTAACCACTAGTGTGCCAAGTCATGTTAATGTCTCACTACATGTAATGCCACAAGGTCACCACCCTATGTTATGTCCATCAGCTACATCTATATGTACTGATTAACTAGGGTGTCAAATATCAAATTCCTCACGATATTTCCTATCATAAAGGACTTTTCAAGTCTCGGCTTGTGCCGTGCCGAATGGCCCCGTGGTAGTCAACATTCTCGCTAGAATGAGCCTCCCCCACGGCAATCCACTTCGGCGCCCATATAACCTGCACACAGGCGATCAACATCGCGAAAGGCCCACTCCGGAGTTGCCGGCTTGTAGGGAGCTACCCTCACAAGCATGTGCGAATGAGCACAATGGCATAACAAGCATAGTCAACAGCATAGGAAATACGTTCGTCATGTCTCTAACATGAAGTAGCCAACCGATGTCCAAGGATCTAACATTATGTCATAATGTCAACCTAATTATTCACCTAAGTGAAATACAATATGTTTAATCTCACACTATGTCAAAACATGTCACATTATGTTTACTACATTCAATAGCCAATATGCTAAATGTCAACAATATCATGTTGTTCTCAATATGTCCGTTGGTATGTCCCTACCAATATGTCCATGTCTCTAACATGTAAATGTCCATCTCTTTGTTTACTAAGTTCATAAACCATGCATTACTCTAATGCCACATATCATGCATTCTACAAATGCCAAAACTATGCATTATACTAATGCTATAATCCATGCATTCTACAATGCTATAACAATGCATTCTACGATGCTAACGAGTCCATATTCATGCCATGCATAAGCTACAACAACCTCTACTACATAGAGTATAGAGCTATCATGCAAGTGTTTAAATAACCCAATGGACTCACGTTTAATCAATTATAATTATCAATGCAAATGGAATTTCATTCCTCATGTCTTAAACACGGAATCATCTCCGCGACCAAAAGGTCGAGCCAAAAGCCAACGATGCCCGTCAAAGTTGCTCACCTAAAATGAGGTGCAACAAACTTATCTTGCATATGTCATATCTCTCTCTTTTCTCTATACAAGCATACATATATTGCATTTGCCATATTTTCTCTTTTCTCTATACAAGCATACTTTGGTATGCTAAGAGAGTTCACTAGTCCACCACTCAAGTAGTGTCTCATATGATGCTCATCTCTAGCATGCATAACATACTTAGCATTTCCTAATGCATCATTACACTAATAGTGCAAATACCCTAGCATGCATAATATCCTCATAATGCCATACTATATGAAATATGCATTTTTCATAAACAACTTGCATGTCTCATGCAATCACAATTATCATCATGCCATAATTATTATAATTATGCATCTAATCAATCCTATAACAAGATAGGAGACATAGGGGGAGTTCACCCATTTCGGTGAGGTCAGACCCACCGGATACCCGTCGAAACCTCGCAGTACTTCGAAACGAAGTTGTCCCCCGAGCTTCTCATACCCTAAGATAATTTTCCAAGGGGTTAGGGGTATCGAACAAGCAATTTCGAAAACCACCAAAAATCAATGAGGTAAATGGGTGGAAATTACCTTGAGCAAGTAAAACTTGTTCTAGGTCCAAATTGAGGTTAGAGATCTTCAAATCCAACCTACAACAACAATCTACCCCTATCAATTCCACCTCAAGGGCTCACAATCAAGAAACCCTAAATAAAACCCTAATTTTCATGAAACTAGGTTTTAATGCTAATCTCAAGCAACAATCATAAATAGAGGTTGTAAAAGGGTTTACTAACCTCAAATCAAGCTTCCAACCAAGCTCACACAAGCTAGGGTTGAAGATCCATCCTCCAACAAGCTCATCTCCTCAGCCCCAAGCTCCCTCCAAGCCTAGGAGCACTCCTCCATGAAGAAAATGGAGGAGAAAAAGAGATCAAAACATGATCTAGAGAGGTTGGGGAGAAGAGAAAATCTAGAGAGAGAGAGAGGGAAAAAACCTACCTCCACTCCTTCTCCAAGTCTCAGCCAACCAACAATGGCTGAGAAAGGGGTGAAGGGGTACTTAAACCCAAGCAACAAAATCCACTTAGGCCCCTCAAAAAGCCAAAATTGCAAAACTGCTCAAAATGCAATTTCTCTGCATTGTATACCGGTATGCGTATGGGCATACCGGTATCCAACCAAAAATCCCGCAAAACCCGAGCCTCGGCCAAGCAGGCCACGCGAAGGGATTCCGGTATGCCAACTTCCATACCGGTACAAAACGCTCCAATACCGGTATGCGCATTGCACATACCGGAATGCCAGCGTATTCCGGTATCAACTGCTGGATTCCGCAGAACCCGAGAGCTGCGCACAACCAGTCTTCTCTGGATTCCGGTATCCCTAACCCAGATACCGGTATGCAATGCAAAATCTGCACTTTTGCAGATTTTGACTTCCGGAGTCCGTTTTCGCACTTTCTAAGTCCCGAAAACACTCCGAAGCTCACCAAACTCAACCCAAAACTCCAGAATAGTATAAGCCACTATTCTCTCACTAGAACTCCGCAATTTGCTAAAGTTCAGTGTACTACATACTCCCCTCCTAAAAAGGAGTTTCGTCCGCGAAACTACGGATCAACAACAACAAACAAACAACAAATCCAGAGGAGACAGAACATTGTCCTCGCAGTGAAGCCTCCAGCTCTCACACCATGCATTGCGCCCAAGATGTCGCTCCAAGGCATCTTGTAGTAGGAATAATGTTAATCCCGAATTCCTACATTCCACAAGTCCAATCCACAACAATTGCTCTTTGAAGTTTAGATCTTCATGTAGCTCTAAAGAAACGACATCCACCGTCGGGGTAGACTTCAAATACTCGCTCAGAGCGTCCACACACATCAAATACCCTCAGTAGATATGAAGTAAAACAACTCGACATGCCACTAGGCCCATTGCCTTAGGGTCTCAAATAATCCAAAGAATCTGAAACTTAGATTCCTCATACATAAAGCTCTTGGATTTCCTTAACCAAGTATCATAAATCAGATTATCCGATTCAGATGTCCAAAACCCTATCTCTCGCCGAGAATCATCCAATGGCTCAAATTCCAAAGCGATAGAGCTAGATGCCCTATGCAATCACACAAATTGCCCAAGTATACTTGCGCAAAGTTTCCTCAATCCAACTCAGGTGAATAGTTACTCCTATTCACAACCTCTCAACAATCATCACGTCTAGCTTAGAAGCGAGACAATCCAATTCTGGAAACTCCGGCAATCATCCTCTATCCATACCAAGTAGATAGCCTTCACATAGCATATCTCAAAAATCCTGCTATCACAGGTACAACCTGTCGGTTCCACCGTCAAGACACTTTCTGACAGCCCACTAGGAAATCATCTGCCGCAGCACTCTTGATTTCGATTGCGCCATTTACCAGTCGGGATCAAGGCTAACTCCCGTGATCCGATCCAAAGGATAGATATCAATCCATAATACTCATCTCACCGATATCTCTAGTACACCAGCCTCTAACCTGTTTTCACAGCTTCAACTCATTTCCTTGAGTGTAGAGATATCTCCAACAATAAGGTCTGGGTGCACTTCACACCACTATCTAAACATAAAATTGCCATAATTTCCAAGTAAATGTCATGGCAATTTTTTCCAAATCACAATTTGGCAAATCCTCTTGCATTCTCTCACTTGTTGAAAGGTCAATACTACCTTTCTATTTTACACCAAGGTGCAACTCAATCCGTAGAGAGAAACATAACTACAAAGCACATAACCCACCTACGGGGTAACCAGGGTTGGCGGTCGTCGACCACACCAACAGTTCCAAGAAACTTCTCTCACACATATCTTTCCAAAAGGTTTTATCCCTTTATGTGTGAGTCAAATGAAGGGAGTAGACAACTCAGTAATCTCCCCACCATTATCCATAACATCCAATCGAACTAGAAAGTTTGAACTTCCATCACATCCGCTTGTCTCAATCCACTATGGATGGTTGATTTCCTTGAGATCTCCACTCATAACCACTTTGGCATCAACTGCCAAGGGACACTAGTCCTCACAACCAAAACAGCACGCCTTCAACTTGAAGCACTTGCAATCCTCATTCAAAGGAATCTTTATGGTCTTCATCGCCTCTCGACTCCCAATATGTCGTCGATGCGCACAGGGACAAAGACACCCAGAAGGGCCAAACATCACAACCACAAGAGCATCAACCAGCTCAAACGACATCACAACAATTTCGTAATGTCTACACCGAGTGCACAAGTCACCCTCGGTCCAAACTCAAACTCGATCCAACGAGAGTAGTACTCAAATTGCAACTACCCTCGAGTAAAACCAGAATCCATGGAGCTTGATCAAACAGATCACCGATCTCTGCTACGGGTACATATCCTTCATCGTGACCCTACCGAGTTCACGATAGTCGACTCACAGTTGAAATGACCCATCCGCTCAAAACAAACGAGATCTACACTCCACAAGAGGAAACACAAGGCAAAAGAGGTCTCCAGACCAAGCCTTCAACTCTCACAACACAACCGGGATTGCACAGGCAACTCCCTCACAAGAGACATCCTCGCTTTTGAGGATTCTCAACACTCAACAAAGATGCTGGCCCAAAGGCCACGCGCTCACTCAGCCATCAACCAGGCTTGGGCAGGTGAAACAATCGTCGCAAATAGCGAACTTCCACGCTCTTTGAAAACACTATGTCGTGTCCAGGATCCCAAAACACTACAGCTCGGCTCACACACTCATCGGCAATCAGATAGCCGAAGAGCCAGCCCATGTTCAGATCAGAACTATACGCTTTCAGCCAAATAAAGCCAGTCGCTTCGTTGGCGCACAGAAACATCCAAAGCTAACGGAGTACAAGAACAGTACTCACAAGTCCAAACACTCAGGACCACTCGATCTGCAAGCATCCAGGAATGAGTTCCCTGCCATGCCTTCGGCAAACAGCCGAACCCAAAACCACAATCATAATAGACCACAAACAAGCTCCAATACTACGAGCTGCGACAACCTCCATCGTCGCTGCGTCATCCACTGCCTGTCGAACAGACACGCATTCAACCGGTGCTAGCAGCGCGAAGTCGATCCCAACATTGTCGACACTGATCTCCTCAAACACTCCGACTGGGAATGGCCCACCTGGCCACGAAGAGAGTATTTGCCCCTACTCCAAGGGCATCATCGGGTACCCGCGGCTCCACCGCTCACACGTCACAATAGTCGATGACGATTTGACGTTCCATAAATATCCTGCTAAAGATCCACCCTCTCCAGATCAATTCCTCCTTGATCACTTAGTTGTCCTCTTACGATAGACTTGCCACTCATAGTAGCTTCTTTTGCCGTCCCAACGGTCTCCACATCTCTTGCCCTTACCAAGGTGCGATCCGTATTCTCATAGAATTTTCTTGAGGTCGACTGCCAACTGGATCGACAAATCCTCCAGTTGCTTAATCCTCTCGTCTGCCGGCACAAAGCCTCAACTTGGAGTAACATCATAAATGATCGCTGTTCCACCGTACTCGCTGAATTTGCCAGTTGTTCTCTCAACTTCAGGGTCTCACCAAATCCGGAGGATGCAGGAGTCCCGCCTCGGCTGCCTCGGCCGCCATCGAGCGCGTCGATCACCACTCAAGCTGCAACAAGCAAAACATGCGCAGGTAAAACACCCCACGCCAACGCATCCCCACACAAAACTATAATCCCCAATCATGCGAAAGTAATGAAGTGGACTCCCACTATTCCCCGATGTCACGTTGTCGGCCGCCAACGTGACCCTCCAAGGGTATAGAAGTGGTTCACTCCGATCTAACTCCAACACCTTTGGAGTTTTTAGACATGACCCAATCATAATACTTTCGCCAATAAGTCATAAGAGATCCCGTCTCTCACGTTCCTATTCCTTATCGTCCAACCTGCCTAAGGTTTACTAGGTCCACTAAGACTCAACCCTAGGCTCTGATACCACAATAATCTGTCACGCCCCGGGCCCTCGTGGGAGCCTACCAGGCACGTGCACAGACCCGCCGTGTACCTCAAAGCAAACACAATGTACACAAGGCGTCTAAAATAACAACAATCAAGTAGGATAAAGAATACATCCTAAACAGGGTGATCAGAGCGAGAACATAGTTCTACAACTAAAATCTACAACTAAAATCTCAAGATATACAATAGAATTATACATCTTATCAACTAGTAGATCAATCAACCAACAAAACTATACATCTTTCATTCAAAATACAATGAAAGGAAACCCATGGTATGCCTACAACCACCACACCGTAGAGGCTCTAGCTAGCTGCTAACCCCTCGCCACGATCCCAAGCCTCTCCTGCTGCAGAAGGCTCTGAAAAACCCAACAACAATGGGGGTGAGAACTATTAATCAATAGTTCCCAGTGGGTAAGCCGCCGAGAGTGGCGAATTACACCGCTAGGTCAACTGAGGCAAGATAGTATAACTGAAACATAAAGCAGAAAGCATATAACATTTAATGCTAAACAGGTAGTTCTACAACTATCTTGCCTCCAATGACTAAATCATCTACATGAACATGAATATGTTCTATTGTCATATGCTCAACAATTAATTTACGGTTTACATGCATGTCAAATTAATGCCATGATCAATCACATATGCTCTAATGTAATAAACTCACTATATGTCAAGTTTTACTATTACACATATGACTTGTCTCCAACTACAAGTATGTAATGTACATCCAATTTTCTACTACATGTATGAACTATATGACTTGTTCCCAACAAAATGTATGTTATGTTCACTAACCACTAGTGTGCCAAGTCATGTTAATGTCTCACTACATGTAATGCCACAAGGTCACCACCCTATGTTATGTCCATACACTACATCTATATGTACATGATTAACTAGGGTGTCAAATGTCACATTTTCTCACGATATTTCCTACCATAAAGGACTTTTCAAGTCTCGGCTTGTGCCGTGCCGAATGGCCCCGTGGTAGTCAACATTCTCGCTAGAATGAGCCTCCCCCACGGCAATCCACTTCGGCGCCCATATAACCTGCACACAGGCGATCAACATCGCGAAAGGCCCACTCCGGAGTTGCCGGCTTGTAGGGAGCTACCCTCACAAGCATGTGCGAATGAGCACAATGGCATAACAAGCATAGTCAACAGCATAGGAAATACGTTCGTCATGTCTCTAACATGAAGTAGCCAACCGATGTCCAAGGATCTAACATTATGTCATAATGTCAACCTAATTATTCACCTAAGTGAAATACAATATGTTTAATCTCACACTATGTCAAAACATGTCACATTATGTTTACTACATTCAATAGCCAATATGCTAAATGTCAACAATATCATGTTGTTCTCAATATGTCCGTTGGTATGTCCCTACCAATATGTCCATGTCTCTAACATGTAAATGTCCATCTCTTTGTTTACTAAGTTCATAAATCATGCATTACTCTAATGCCACATATCATGCATTCTACAAATGCCAAAACTATGCATTATACTAATGCTATAATCCATGCATTCTACAATGCTATAACAATGCATTCTACGATGCTAACGAGTCCATATTCATGCCATGCATAAGCTACAACAACCTCTACTACATAGAGTATAGAGCTATCATGCAAGTGTTTAAATAACCCAATGGACTCACGTTTAATCAATTATAATTATCAATGCAAATGGAATTTCATTCCTCATGTCTTAAACACGGAATCATCTCCGCGACCAAAAAGGTCGAGCCGAAAGCCAACGATGCCCATCCAAGTTGCTCACCCAAAATGAGGTGCAACAACTTATCCTGCATACGTCATATCCTCTCTTTTCTCTATACAAGCATACATATATTGCATTTGCCATATTTTCTCTTTTCTCTATATAAGCATACTTTGGTATGCTAAGAGACTTCACTAGTCCACCACTCAAGTAGTGTCTCATATGATGCTCATCTCTAGCACGCATAACATACTTAGCATTTCCTAATGCATCATTACACTAATAGTGCAAATACCCTAGCATGCAGAATATCCTCATAATGCCATACTATATGAAATATACATTTTTCATAAACAACTTGCATGTCTCATGCAATCACAATTATCATCATGCCATAATTATTATAATTATGCATCTAATCAATCCTATAACAAGATAGGAGACATAGGGGGAGTTCACCCATTTCGGTGAGGTCAGACCCACCGGATACTCGTCGAAACCTCGCAGTACTTCGAAACGAAGTTGTCCCCCGAGCTTCTCATACCCTAAGATAATTTTCCAAGGGGTTAGGGGTATCGAACAAGCAATTTCGAAAACCACCAAAAATCAATGAGGTAAATGGGTGGAAATTACCTTGAGCAAGTAAAACTTGTTCTAGGTCCAAATTGAGGTTAGAGATCTTCAAATCCAACGTACAACAACATTCTACACCCATCAATTCCACCTCAAGAGCTCTCATTCAAGAAACCCCAAATAAAACCCTAATTTTCATGAAACTAGGTTTTTTAATGCTAATCTCAAGCAACAATCATAAGTAGAGGTTGTAAAAGGGTTTACTAACCTCAAATCAAGCTTCCAACCAAGCTCACACAAGTTAGGGTTGAAGATCCATCCACCAACAAGCTCATCTCCTCAGCCCCGAGCTCCCTCCAAGCCTAGGAGCACTCCTCCATGAAGAAAATGGAGGAAAAAGAGATCAAAACATGATCTAGAGAGGTTGGAGAAGAGAAAATCTAGAGAGAGAGAGAGGGAAAACCTACCTCCATCCTTCTCCAAGTCTCAGCCAACAATGGCTGAGAAAGGGGTGAAGGGGTACTTAATCCCGAAGTAACAAAATCCACTTAGGCCCCTCACAAAGCCAAAATTGCAAAACTGCTCAAAATGCAATTTCTGCATTGTATACCGGTATGCGTATGGGCATACCGGTATCCAACCAAAAATCCCGCAAACCCGAGCCTCGGCCAAGCAGGCCACGCGAAGGGATTCCGGTATGCCAACTCCAGTACCGGTACAAAACGCTCCAATACCGGTATGCGAGTTGCACATACCGGAATGCCAACCTATTCCGGTATCCTCTGCCGAATTCCGCAGAACCCGAGAGCTGCGCACAACCAGTCTTCACTGGATTCCGGTATCCCTAACCCAGATACCGGTATGCAATGCAAAATCTGAACTTTTGTAGATTTCGACTTCCGGAGTCCGTTTTCGCACTTTCCAAGTCCCGAAAACACTCCGAAGCTCACCAAACTCAACCCAAAACTCCAAAATAGTATAAGGCACTATTCTCTCACTAGAACTCCGCAATTTGCTAAAGTTCAGTGTACTACAACAAAGCTTCTACATGCAATACTAGAGCTCGACATCGCCGAACCAGCAAAGCGGAGCAATCCCACGAAAACGGAGGTGAGCACTATGACCAGCGAGTCACTGCGATCATCGTGCTCCCCTCCTCGAAGATTGGGAGGCGACGGGGGCTCGATCCTGCGCGTGCTGCTCCAAACATACAAAAATTGAGCTCGGCCGGAGCAAGCTAGCTCCGGCCGACAGCCGGCGGCCAGGCGACGCGCGTGCGGGTACAGCTCGGAAGCGAGGGAGGTGAGGGACACAGTGCTCACCTCTGCCGGCAATGGGAAGCGGCGGCGGCGGCGCGGGGAGAAGCCGTGCTCTCAGCTCGGCTAGGGCACAGCCCGGGCAGGCTTTTCCGGCGACGGCGACGGCCGGGGAGGCAGGCGACGGAGGCGGTGGGTCACCGGAGGCCGGAGGAAGGCGGCGGCGATGGCGAGGGGTGGCGGCGGTGGCAGCTCAAGATCCCTCGGCCACCACTGCCAGGGCTTCCAGCAAGCGGCAGAGCGGCGGCAACAGGGGCCGCGACGGCTTCCCGGCGGTACAGGGGTGGCCGGGGAGGCAAGCGGCGGTCCCGGAGGAAGAGGGGAGGTGTCCATCGGCACGGCTTCCCCTCAGGCTGCCTCGGGTCCAGAGAACAAGAAGAGGAAGAAGAACAAGGAGAAGAAAAAGGCCTAAAGAAGAAGAAGAGGGCCCAGCTCCGGCGACCGACAGCGTGCGCAGGTGGTCGGGGTGCGTGCGGCAAGGGCACAGAGGGGAGGTGCTGCGGCTGGGGGCTCGGTTGAGGGGAGAAGGGTCAAGGGCTAGGGTTAGGGGTAGCGAAACCCTAAAAGCTCATTATATACATGTAAGTAACAATCGCACGAAACCCCACGAAACCCTAGAATTTCTAACCCAGGCCTCCACAGCATGTGTAAAATGTGTCGACGCTCCTCCACAAGCGATCCCTCGAGAAACGACACATAAAATATAGCATCTTTTGCGAAAAGACCCAAAATGCTAATTTCGACCCTTCAACGATGATCACGTGATATCCGACGATCCGTCCGTCGGATTCGCAAATGGATTGCACCATCGCGATCAGCACTGCCGAAACATCGAACCTGCAATTTAATATTGCCAGAAACAGTCGCCGATTTGCGACAAAAGCCATCCTCTTCCGCCTCCAACATAAACACACACGAATACAAATACATATATACATATATATATATATATATATATATATATATATATATATATATATACCCTATATATATATACACATATAGAGAGAGAGGGAGAGAGAAAACATAAAAGGGGTCAAATTCAAATTTAAAAAATTCAAAATCTTACACGACGTAATCTTTACATTAAAATAGTGGTGTCACTAATCATACGAGGAGCACTATGAGATCTACACTGATCACAAAAGTCTCAAGTACTTATTTACTCAGAAGGAGTTAAACTTGAGACACCATCGGTCATGAGAGCTATTAAAGGATTATGACGTGACGATCTTATGTCACCCCGGCAAAGCTAACGTGATGGCAGACACGTTATGCTGCAAATTAGTGGAGATCCTGAACATGTTCATTATGAGGCAGATGCCACTGTTAGAGGAGATAAGTGCTTTGATTTGGAGGTAGTATTCCCTGATGTCTCAGCAAGACTTATATTTATGGTCTTGCAACTCACCCTACTCGAAATAATTAAGGAAAAGCAAGGTGAAGACTCGAGCTTCATGAAGAGTCGAACAGAAGTAGAGAGTGGACATACAAGGGGGTTCAGTGTTGACACCTCAGGAATACTTCGCTTTGGAAATTAGTTATGTGTGTTTGTGGATTCAGATATCCGTGAGGAAATCTTAAAGGAAGCGCATAGTTCTCCTTATACAATTTACATTGGAGGAACTAAAGTATATAAGGACCTGAAGGCACACTACTGGTGAAGCAGAGTGAATAGAGATATTGGAAGATTTGTATCTCAGTGCTTGACTTGTCAGCAAATGAAATCTGAGCATCGAATGTCGGCATGCAAGCTTCAAAATCTTCTAATACCTATTTGGAAATGGGACATGATCACCATAAACTTCTTGATTGGATGACCACAATCACTGGGCGAATATGATGCATTATGGGTGATAGTGGACAGACTAACTTAGTCTTCTCGCTTTATACTAGTGTAGACTGCTTGGTCCGGGGATAAACTCACTCAGGTATATATTGATGAGATCGTAAGACTTCATGGAGTTCTTATCTCTATTGTATCTAATAGAGACTCGAGGTTTGTATCACACTTTTGGAGGAGCTTGCAAATAGCCTTAGGCACTCAGCTACATTTCAGCATACCGTTTCACCCACAGATGGATGGACAGTCAGAGAGGACGATTCAGATTCTTGAGGATATATTGAGAGTATGCATCCTCAACTATGGTGGTGGATGGCATCGACACTAGCCGATGGCGGAGTTTGCATACAAGAATAGCCATCAGGCGAGCATTAAGATGGCTCTAGTAGAGGCATTATATGGGAAAGTGTCGATCGCCCTTATACTGGAGTGAAGTGAGTGAATGAAAGACTTTGGGACATAATATCATGTTGAAAACATAACAAAAGGTCAGGATTGCAAGGCAACCTCTGGTGATCGTCCAAAGTCGACTAAAAAAGATATGTTGACACACAGCGATGATACTTTGAGTTTCAGGTGGGAGATCAAATATTTTTGAAGGTTTCATCGTCCAAAGAAATAAAGAGGTTTGGAATACATGGGAAGCTTAGCCCACGATATATTGGACCTTTCGAGGTACTTGAGCGAGTCGGACCAGTAGCGTGTCGAATTGCTTTACCGTCAAGATTGGCTGGAGTCCATGATATATTTCATGTTTCATCATTAAGGAGATATGTTTTCGACCCATTGCACATGATTGATTTTGCTTCACTAGAGCTGAATGAGGATCTGAGTTATAAGGAATGCTCGGTTCGAATTCTTGCAATAGAGGTTAAAGAATTGCGAAAACAGATCACCATATGAGAAGGTCTTTTGGAGAAACCATGAAGAGCAAGAGGCAACTTGAGTTAGAGGGCAAGATGCGGGAGATCTATCCCTACTGGTTTGAGAGCTGATGTATTCTATGTTTCGAGGACAAAACTTTTTATATAGCGAAATGATGTAATATAATGTACTTTGGCAAATATACAAAGTTGCAGCATGAGTTGATGGTCAGCATGTATGGGAAGTGTTGGACCAAGTTATAACCACTTTCGTGTGAAATTGATGTGAAAACGGAATTGGAAATCAAATTTTGACTAACTCTTAGCTTTTGGTGGCTTTCCGGACGCCCAGAATGGATCAGGGCGCCCTAAAAGTTAGCGGAGTGGGTTTGGATCCTAGTTTCAGACACTCTATTTTACTGTAGCAACCCAGATAATGATTTGCAGCTGATGTTATTAAAGCGGTGCACTGGTGACTCAGTAAATTGACTCATCACATTCCAGCTGCAGGATCGGGCACCCAAAAATGATTCGGGCAGAGCTACGACGGTATTGTACGGTCGAGTGCAGGAGAGGATGCCCGAAATGCCTTAGCTATGAGATTTTGGGCCCAAAAAAATGTTCCGGACACCCGAAATTTGACAATTTTTGTTGTGTAGGATTTTGATAATTCTGAGGGCTTTTTCCCTCCCTATTCTGCTTCTTTCCTGCGTAGAGAGAGAGAAGGAGATATTCAGAGAGAGGGAGATAGACATAGAGGGAGCTTGGAGGGACTGACGTGAGTAGGAGATTTTGGTATGTGATTTTGAGGTAGGTAAAATAAATATTTATTTTGGACTTGATTGGATTTTTGGTATAGCAGTAGGTGATTTGAGTTTATTATGTTTCTAGGAGTATATTTTTGTTGGGATTTTGCGAGACCTTGGTGCTGAGCATTTCTTCTTCTTCTTGATCTTTCTTGGGAAAGCTACTCAAGTGGGTTCCGAGAATGGAGTATCTGTGGACCCGAAAAAGTTGAGGCAATTAGGGATTGGCCCCGACCGACCAATGTCACCGAGGTACGTAGTTTTCTCGGTCTTGTAGGGTATTATCGGCAGTTCATGGAGGGATTCTCAAAGATCTCCGGTCCGCTAACGCGCCTTACCCGCAAGGGGACCAAGTTTCGTGTGGAGCGATGATTGCGATCAAAGCTTCAAGGAATCGAAAGAGAGGTTGACCACGGCCCCGGTTCTTGCCTTGCCGATTGCGGGAGAGGACTTTGTGGTGTATACTGACGCATCGCGACATGGTCTTGGGTGTGTGCTTAGGTAGCGTGGGCAGGTCATTGCATATGCTTCCTGCCAGTTGAAGAGCTACGAGCAGAACTAATCCCACCCATGATTTGGAGTTAGCGGCGGTAGTCTTCGCACTCAAATTGTGGAGACACTACTTGTATGGTGAACGTTGTGAGGTTTATACGGATCATAAAAGCTTGAAGTATCTATTCACTCAAAAGGAGTCGAACTTGAGGCATCGGAGGTGGCTGAAATTGTTGAAAGACTATGACCTAACCATCTTGTACCACCCGGGAAGGCTAATGTGGTGGCCGATGCGCTCAGTCGGAAATTCGTAGAGAACCTTGCAACGATGATCACAATTCAGCCGCAGTTAATTGCGGAGATGCGGTAGTTCGACTTGGAGGTCGTGACTCCGGGCGCCCCCACTATGCTTATGACTCTTGTGATTCGGCTGACCTTGTTGGAGCGAATAAAGGAAAAACAGTCTTCGGACCCGGAACTCCAAAAGGCATGGAGCAATATTGAGGGTGGGCAAGCCATTGAGTTTAGCGTGGACTTGGAGGGCACTCTTCGATTTCGGGATCGTTTGTGTGTGCCTAAGGATGAGGAGATCCGTGGGGAGATTTTGAGATACATCCCCGTATGCGGTACATCCTGGTGGCACCAAAATGTATAAGGATCTTAAAGTGCATTATTGGTGGCCGGGAATAAAAAGGGACATTGGACGATTTATGGCACAATGCTTAGTATGCCAACAAGTGAAAGCGGAACATCGCCTCTCGGCGAAAAAATTGCAAAATTTGTCGATTTCGGTATGGAAGTGGGAGAACATAGCGATAGATTTCATTGTGGGGTTGCCTCGGTCTCAAGGAGGCCATGATGCGATTTGGGTAGTGGTGGACCGATTGACGAAGTCGGCTCATTTCTTGCCGATCCACACCACTTAGTCGAGGGACAAGTTGGCACAAGTCTATTTGGATGAGATTGTGCGTTTGCATAGGGTTCCAGCATCGATCATGTCGGATCGAGATCCCCGTTTTGCATCCCAATTTTGGAAGAGCTTGCACGAAGCATTGGGCACGCGGTTCGACTTTAGCACGGCATTCTATCCTCAAACAGATGGTCAGTCGGAGAGGACAAATCAGATTTTGGAGGATATGCTTCGAGCGTGTGATTTAGATTTCAAAGGTGCATGGCACACTTACTTGCCGATTCCAGAGTTTGCCTATAATAATAGCTATCAGGCAAGTATTGGGATGGCACCATTTGAGGCCTTATATGGAAGGAAATGCCGATCTTCAATCCATTGGAGTGAGGTCGGTGAGAAAATGGCCTTGGGGCCAGATGTGTGAAAAGGTGCGTATAGCATGGCAGCGGCTATTGACGGCGCAAGCTCGATAAAAGAGTTATGCGGGCAAGCGTCCGACTCCGACTTGTCTCGACCTTCTCCAGAAGTGTCGGACAGTCTAAAATACTACAGTCATTCCGTCAGTTAGGCCCCGGGGGTACTACACTTGCGGGAGTTCATAACATGTTCCACGTATCTACACTCCGCAAGTATGCTCATGATCCAACTCATGTCCTTCATTACGACCCACTTGAGCTTCAAGGGGACATGTCGTATGAGGAGTTCCCATTTCGCATTCTTGCTCACGAAGTGAAAGAACTACGGAACCGCACAATTTCGTATGTTAAAGCGCAATGGACGAATCATGATGAATGCGAGGCTACTTGGGAATTAGAAAGCTCAATGAAGGACGGTTTGTCACGCCCCGTCGGGCCTTTAACACCAACTAGGTGGAAAGGTAACCGCACGAGCGCATGACCCAGACCCGCCAAACGGATAGAGTCTTTTCTACCCGCCCAAGGCGTCACAAACA